>PVKB01001530.1:0-400221 GCA_004027205.1 Ctenodactylus gundi
TATCATATTAAATAAGTTTGTGGGCATTTTGGGAGATCATTATCATCCTACAGATATTGAGCTAACTCATGAGGAAAGTGAGAATTTTGTCAAACAAATTTGTAAAGTGGAATACTATTATACTCAACAATAACAAGAAATAACAATACAGAAAAAAAGCACAGCTGAATCTCATAAAGGCTGGGCACAAGAAATCAAACTAAAAATAAGCACCTATTATGTAACTGCATTTACAGGGAGATTTAGATGAGAAAAACTGACTTGTATTAAGGGAAAATGAGTCGGTGAATGACTTACCTGAGTGTAAGAAGGTGGAGAATGACTGAGCAAGGTCACAAGAAACCTGAGTAAGAGGAATAATGTATAAAGATGGTTTATATCCTGATTATGATGATGATGCAGATGCATATACATTGGTTAAATCACATCAAAAAGATCACTTAGAAATGAATGCATTTTATTGTATTTAAATTATCCTTAGTAAAGCTGATATTACAAAAGTCAAAACAAATACAATTCATAAACCATATTAGGTAGCCATTTTTAGTATATTCAGAGTTGTGCAAGCATTATACTCCAAAAAGGAACCTTACAGCTATTAGCAATCACTAATTCAAATCTTCCAGTTCTTAATACTAATATACTTCATGTCTGTGAATCTGTCCTAGCTATTTCACATGAAAGCAATCATACATCCTGTACTGCGGCTCACCCACCGAAGCAGACACAACTGGAGATTTTGCTAGTTCAAGTATTCCCAGGGCAAAGGATAACTCCTTGAAGATTCTAGAATCAGGGTGCACTTCTTACTGCGGGCAGACACGACGTCAAAAATGATTAAGGACAACTTTCTTCCACTCGCCCTGGTGCTTCATGTTTTCCAGCTCTAGACTACACTTCCCAGAAACCTTTGCGGCTGTATCTCAACCCAACAACCTTTTCCTGTGATTCCTTGAGGTTGGCCTCTGCCTTGGAGGACGCTTGTCTCTGGGACGTCTACGCGGCGTTGTGTGGGAGTCTTGCTCCGACCCTGCGTTTGGATCTCTAAATCTCAGAGTGGCAGTTCCGAGTGTAGTTCTGCCACACTCATCCTGTGACTGGCAGGAATCGGAGAACGGGGCGCTATGCTTTCCGGCGCCTTCGGGACCACATTTCCCAAGGTGCCCCACGAGAGCAGGGCGGTCTCTTCATTTGTCTTGGGGACTCTAGGGCTCCGGGAATGGGACGTGCGCAGGGAGCCGCGTAGGCCCCGGGAGTTCGGGTAGGTGCCACAGGTGCGTCCCTGAGGGCCCTGCGGGCTTTACCTGGCAGGGCCGGAGTGTCAGGCCTGTGGGAGTTGATCGGGCTGGGCAACGGGTTCGAGATGTGGGCTTCTCTGTGGTTCTGAACTTTGGTAACTGTGGGGCTCTGGGTGTGCAGACTTGATTTCACTTTCCCGGGGTGGATGTGTCATTCTGAACATGCGCATAGCGGTGTCTGAGGCGTGACTGCACCTTCTCATTGTAGGAGTGTGGTTGTAACAGTGTACAGCTGTGTGCGTCGGCGTGACTATGGCCCTGTGGTTGGATTGTAATTAATTGTATGTGACTTATGACATTGTGTTTCTGAGAGGTGGAGGATCAGTGATGATTGCATCTGTGACTTACTCGAGACACGTGTGTGTGTGTGTGTGTGTGTGTGTGTGTGTGTGTGTGTGTGTGTGATTGTATAAATGTTAACAGCACTGGGTGTCCTGGATGCCTGTAACTATGTGAGTATGTGTGAGTGTGCTTATGTGACTTTATATGGCATTGTGTGTGCACTTGGAAATTGCATAAATCGTGCCAGAGTGACATAGGATGCCCTTGTAGCAGTTGTGTTATTTTGAGTGTGTGGTCATGAGCCGTACTCAGTAAGGGAACTGGAAGGAACTGTACTTGTGTGTGGCTCTAGAATCAATATTATGTTGTGACTTTCTGTAGCATTGTGTGTTTTTGTGTCTGAGAGGTCTGTAATATGAATGTGCCTGTATCCTCATGATAGAAGAAAGACTGTGACTCCGTGCCATCTGTAGTGGTGTCATCGGGTCACATTTGTCTGTGACGGTGTATGGAGGACCCTGTTGTATGTAAGTGACCTCAATTTGGTCACATAGGTATGGTGTAGCTGTGACTGCTCTGGAACTCCATCTCTGTCCTAAGATACCCCAATGAGGTCACAACAAACTCTGTCTTGGAAAACATAGACTTTACCCCTTTTGAGGTACCATGATGCTTAAGATGGCCTCAACTTCTTGAGTCCTCTCCATCCCTCCCCTTCATGGCTAGTAGATGTGGGTCCAGAGTGACCTGTGATATGGCTAGTTTAAGCCACAAAAAAAAATCTGGCCTCTTTGATTTCTTTCTTCTTCCTCAGCTTTCCTCTCTCAAAAGTACCCAGAAGAAAGGGGAATGACTGTTGATCAAGCCAAATATAAGCTACAGTCGGATTTCCTTTTTTTTTTTTCTTTTTCTTTTTCTAGATGATCTTGCTTAACATAGACTCATCAAGGGACCTGGTTTTGAACATTTTTCATTTGGAAAAAAAAAACAGTGAGATGTCAGGTATGGTGTTGTGCATGCCTATTTTCCCAGTATTGGGAGGCTGAGGCAGGAGGACCACAAGTTTGAGCCCAGAGTAGGCAATTTAGGTAGATCCTGTCTCAAAATAAAAAATAAAATTAATATTTAAAAAATCTTTTAAAAAGAAGAAAACAATTGGATGCTCTGGCTGGGTAGTTTCTGTAGTGTCTTTGACATCTTCTGTTTAATATTCATATATTAATACAGAAACTAGTTAAATTTTTTCCCTATGCAGTAAGTTTTTGCTTGTTTTTAAACACATTTCTAACATAATTCATTTTAAAGAATTCAGAAAATAAAGCAAAAGTAAACCTCCAGCACCTAGAAATGGTCATTATTATTCCTCTTTAAAAGGCCATTGTAAGAATAAAACGCAACATAATCATCTTTTTTCTCTACTCTTGGGGCCTGAACACAAGGCCTTTTCACTGAGCTACATTCCCAGCTTTTTTTTTTTTTTTTTTTTTTTTTCAATTTTAAGAAAAGGTCTTGCTAAATTGTTAAGGCAAGGCTTGAACTTGACATCTTACTGCCTCAGCTTTCCTGAGTGCTGGGCTATAGACATGTACCACCACACCTGGTTTTGCATGTTTGTGTCTGTGTTGTGGGGGCCGGGCGGACATATTGCACTGGCTACATTTCCCGCCCATTTTTATTTTTACTTTTTGAGACAGAGTCTTGCTAAACAGCTCAGGCTGGGCTTGAATTTGTGATCTTCCAGGCCCTGCCTCCAGAGTGCTGTGATTATAGGTATGTACCACTACATCTGGCTGGCTACCCATTCCACTCTTGATTGACATTTCATTTGTTTTCTGTAGTAAGAACAGTGCTACCAGGGAAAAGGGAAATGTAAATGTAAAAATACAGTAAAAAAAGCAGTGCTACCATGAACATTTTGTGTCTCAATAAACAGATATAAATGCATTTCTCTTGGATATACCTATTTTATAAGAGTGAACTTTCCAGATCATTGGTTAGGCATACATTCAGTTTTAATAGATATTGACAATTTTTTGAAGTGGCTGTATTAGTCTGTACTCCAAAGTGCAGTGTATGAGGATAGACAATAGGATAAGAAGCTTTCCTAGAGAGAGGAGGAACAGTTCTTCTTAAAATGTCACTTTGCCACTAAGATGTAAGTTTTAAACTAGGTATCATGTTAGATACCTGTGCTCCTAAGCCACTTGGGAGCGTGAGGCAAGGATTGCAGGTTCCAGCCAAGCCTGAGCAATTTATTGAGACCCTGTCTCAAAATAAAAATAATACAAGGGCCCGGGATGTATTTGGGTGTTAGAATGCTCACCTAGCTTGTCCAAGGCTAGGAAATCCCCAGTACCACAGGCGTATACAGTAGTTCTAAATGTATGTCTTTATAAAATGACTTAAAATATATTTGACATAACTAAAGGAAGAAGTAGAGAAATGAATACAGTCGGGGACTTTTAGCACTTTTCTCAATTGGTGATAGCAAAAGTACAAGATGATACTGTAGACCCAGTAAAATTATATAGGTATACATGTGCCTATGTATGTATTTCTTGAGCTTGAGAAACAAGACTTCAGCAAGGAAGTCTTTGGCTTTATGACCTGGGTGTATTGTGTTCCTGGCCAAAGGATATCACGTTAGTGAGTCTGATTTGGGGTCCTGGAGGCTATAAAGGAGGGATTTATTCAGAGAAGATTATAGTAGCTCTCCATCTTAGATTCAGAGCAACACCACTAAGGTGGTGTGGAGTCTTCCTCAGCTGAGGAAGAACTTGAGTTTTTTGAATAAAAAATGTGAACCTGGGTCGTCTTCTTCCTTGGATCCAACTTCCGGGATCTATCTTCCTGCAGCTAAAGCCTGAGGCATTTAGGATTGAGAAAGGAGTTGTGTTTGTTTGACACTCCCACTAACTAGCATTGCCTAAGAGCAAGGGAAGTGGAGGTGGTTTCGTGCTACTGTTCTCAGAACTGCAAGGCTAAAGTAGTTTCTAGAGGATTTCTTTATTTCTCCCATCGTGCTTTCTCAAAACAGTCTGTTTTTGTTCTTTTTTTTTTCTTTAAAAGGCTATTGTAAGACTAAAACACTGATCATCTCCTGCAGTACTGAACAGAAAGCCATGGCTGAGGTGAGTTGATGCTTTTTGTTGCCTTCCTAATATTCAGTGCCTTTAAAAAGAATTATGTGTGAGCTGGATGTGGGAAACTGAGGCAGGAGCATAGTGATTTCAGGTTCAGCCTTCTAGCACAGGGAGACCCTTCTCAAAAAAAAACAAAAACCTAAACAAAAAGTCATGTGAATATTTGTTTTCCTTATCCTGACATTGGTGGATAGCAGGGCTCTCTCTCCCTTCAAGATTTGGTGCCCATTTCCTCTATGCTGGCTAAATAATTCTACACCATCTCACAGGGACCCTCCAGTTTTGTTTTGTTTTGTTTTGTTTACTTACATTAATCTTTTCATTCAGTAAATAACTGAGCATCTATTTTCTTAGCCCTCTCCCAGGGACTGTGACAGAGAGGAAATGTAGCTGCTTAGGGAAATAAGAGTGGCTTTATAGGTTCACCTTATCCTGTGTGAACTATTATTTGATGAGATGGAGATAATGATTTGCTTATCTGGGAACAAACATGGAGAAGCCAAGATTATGTCTGCAGACTAGCATTCTTCAATAAGATAGGATGAAAGATGGTGTTAGTAGCTTCAAATATTAGATTGTTAGATTTGGTTTATGAGATTTTAAGAATTACATTGTCAGTGCTGGTGCAGATCTCTGAGACTCTGTTACGTTATCTGCTATAGTTTGGATCTGGGGTATTCTCCCAGAAGCCTCATGTATTTGGATTTAATGGTATAAGTATGGAACTGCATGTTATTGGAAGATAGGGCCCGCCTGGAAGGGGCAGATGCTTAGTGTTTCACTTGGAGAGATTGTGTTAACTTAACTTGTTAAGATTGGGGGCCACTCAGGGCAGAGCTGTTAGATGTTTAGTGTTGATTTGTAGGCCAGGAAATGAGGGAGGGGCACACACCTTGTTGGGAGGTGGGAGGCAACTGACAGCTTGAACAGAGTAAAGGAAGAAGAGATATTATTACATCTTCTTCCTGGAAAAGCTCTGACCTTTGCCTGAGTCTCCAGATATCAACTCACCTCTTACTCACTTGGCTTTCTGTCTGCAATGGGGTGAGCAGCTCTCCAGCCTCTGCCGTGTGCTTCCACTGCTGTGGGCTACCTGTGAATGGACTGTGTGAGATCTTCTGAAACTGTGGGCTAAATAAATCTTCCCTCCCTTAAATTGTGAATATCAGGTATTCTATGATAGCAACAACAAAATAACTAAGATAGCATCTATTTTAGTTCTATTACTATAACAAGTATTTAAGATAATCAGCTCATAATGAGAACATTTATTTTAACTCACAGTTTTGTAGGCTTTGGTCTATGTTGCTCTTTGACCTATAGCAAAGCAGCTCATCATTGCAGGGATCATCTGTAGAACAAAGCTGTTTAACTCAGGCCAAATGAGCAAAAGAGAGGAGCAGTAAAAGTCTGGAGTCTCAGTATTTCCCTTGAAGGCATCCCCCCAGTGACCAGAAGCACTCAAGCTAAGGCATACTTCTTTTAAAAAGAGTGTCCTGATAGCATCAAGCTATGGGCCAAGTTTTGGTTTAGAGGCGTTAAGGGGACACTTAAGATTCAGATTAGAGCAGCATCCGTGAGATTAGTTTGATTTGTAGATGGACAGGAAATGAGGGTTGTCTTAGTTACTTTTCTGTTGCAGGGACAGAATACCTGACATCCACAACTTAGGGAGGAAAGATTTATTTTAGCTCACAGTTTCAGAAACGTCACAGTCTGCACATGAGGGGGTGGCTGGAAAAGGGTAGAATCACATGGAAGGTTGAATCTGGTCCCAGGTTCCAGGCCAGAGCCAGAGCTAGAGCTGGAGACAGAGCTCCTCATGGTAGCATGGTAGAATGAGATTAAGTCTGAGAAGAAGGGCGGAACCAGCACACACCCCTCCAGGTCAAGCCTGAGGCATCTGTCCCTGCTAGCCAGGTCCTACCTCCCAGCAGTACACAGTATCCATAGGTACGTGAGGCTCTGGGGAGACACTCCAGATCCAAACCACAACAGGGTCATGACAACTTTCAGTATGAATCATTAATTTCCTTTATGTCAGAAACCATAAGGATAGAGCTTGTTTTAGTTGCTTTTTCATCACAGTGACTTAATACCTGACATTCAACTTTAAGGGAGGAAAGACTTTTATCATCTAGTTTCAGGAGGTCCCAGTTCATTCATGGGCAGGTGACAATGGTGGAGGAACATGGCGGAGGCAAAACAGGAGGAGAGCTGTTCATGCAAGACAGACAGGAAGCCAAGTGAGGGAGGAAGTGCAGAGCTGGCGTGTACCCTTCTGATCCGGTCTCATTATCCACCCCTCAGGGTCAAGCCCCAGTGTTCTGCCCCTTCACACCAGGCCCCACCTCTTAACAACACATGGTTCCATAGGTATCCCACTACGTCCAAATAAATGAGGCTTTAGGGGGACATTCCAGATCCAAACCATAACATTCTGCCACCAGCCCTGAAAAGACATGTGTCCTCTTCCTCATGCAAAGTGCATTTAGTCCTCTATTAGGTGCCTAAGTCTTAACAGTTATAGCACCACTAAGAAGTCTCAGTCCAGGACTGGAGGAATGGCCAGTGGTTAAAGAACTTGCCTAGCAAGTGCAGGGCTCTGGGTTCAATTCCCCAGCACCACATAAAGCTGGGTGTGGTGAAGCACACCTGTAATCCCAGTACTCAGGAGGTTGAGATAGGAGGATTGCCATGTGTCCAAGGCCAGCCTGGGCTCCATAGTGAGTTCAGGACCAGCCTGGGCTACAGAGTGAGGCCTTGTCTCAAAAAAAAAAAAAAAAAAAAAAAAAGGTCTGAAGTCTTTCCTGAGACTGAAGGCAAACTCTTTGTTGTGAGCCCCTGTGAAAGTCAAAGAAAAATTAAACACTTAGAACATACAATGGCACAGGATAAACATTCCTTTTCCAAAAGGGAGGAATAGGATAGAAAGCAATTAGACCAAAACAAGTCCTAAACCCAGCAGGATATTAAATCCTAGAGTACTGCTAAATCCGGTAGTTCTGTGTCCAGCACTTGGGGTAAACTATGGTGAGATATGATCTCTAAAATGCTTGGGTTGCCCTGGCTCTAGAGGGTTGCCTCTGGCTGTTGCTTTCATGACTTCTCTTTTGGTCTGGCTCCACTCACCACCTGTGTCTTTACTCAACAGACAATTTTGTTTCTGGCATCTCCAAATGTCTCGGATTTCCACTGCACCTTAGGCTTCTTCACAATTTCATGCACTGCCCTCCCAGGGATATACTGCCTGACTTCCAAAGTCTTCTTCTGAAATCTGGGTAGAACCCTCCATGACCCCACAGCCTTTACATTCTGAGTGCTGAGAAGCCAGCACAATGCCAGGGTCTGCCACTGGATTGAACAGTGGTCTGGCCCCCTAGGACTCTGGTGGCCACAGTGGCCTCTGAGTTCTTAGATGGCTGAACTACTGGGAAATTTACTTCCATAGGTTGCCCTGCAGGATGCCCTGGAGGATGAGGGTATCTCTTTTCAAAGCAAAGTCTTTGGCCTTTCTGTTCTTTAACTGGTAAAGGATGGGATCTTTCTGATTCCTGAGACACTGTCAAGACATCTTTTTTTCTAGTTGTAATTCCAAGTCCTTAGCATCTTTTTAATGCTAAGCTTTTTAACATCCCTGTGCTATTCTGACCCTCCTTTGGAATGTGGAGAAACTTCAAAATTTCACATATTTTTCCTCTGTCTTTTCTCCCTGCATTTCACTGTAGAGCTGGATAAAAGCTGCAAGCAATACCCATGTGACAGCCTGAAAATTGGGATGCCTTGAAATTTCCTCCAGCGGATTAAGGAGCCCACTGCCCTTCATCTCAGTTTCAGGCAAAGTCTCTGGATAAAGGCAACATGCCAACACATTTTTTGGCAAAGCCTAGCTAGCATAGATGGTTTCTAGACCAGTTGCCAATAAAGTTGTCCTTCCCATCTGTCTTAGTTACTCTCTTGTTGCAGGGACAAAATACCCAACATCCACAATTTAGGTAAAGAAAGATTTATTTAGTTCACAGTTTCAGAAGTTCTCCCACAGTAGTCTCTTCATGGGCAGCTAGCAATGGTAGAAGCACATGGCAGAGGCTGGAGAATTGCTTACTCCATTGCAGTTAGAAGTCAAGGGAAGCAGGAGCAAGCCTATGTCTGGAGACTCAGGCAAGGCTAGAGCTTTCCCAGGAAAAAGATGTCACAATGTTTCTTCTTCCTTCCTTTAATTACTTTAAGCTGCCATTTGTCCCTCTCTTACTTCCTGATCCACAAGTCAACAGCACAATACTGAAATCTCTGCACTGGGCCATCCTCAATCTCAACAAGTTAACACAGTTCCAGGCCCTACCTTCCCACACACATAGTTCCACTGTTATTCTGTTATATCCAAATACTTGGGGCTTTTGGGGAACACTCCAGATCCAAAACATAGCACCATCTACAACTTCTTGAGCCTGGTGTTTCCAATCTGCAGTTCTTTCAGCATTCTGGTCTTCTGAACTCTGACCATAGCCTCCCATTAAGCTCAGTTCACGGTATTCTAAGGCATCTCTGGCCAGCATCATCAAGCCTTTCCAAATTCCTCCCATATACCAGTTCCAAAAGCTCCCAAACCACCTTGTCAGGTATAGTTAAAGCAACAACCCCATTTCTGTTACCAGCTTCTGTCTTAGTTACTTTTCCATTGCTGGGGCTCAGTACCTGACATCCACAGTTTAAGAGAGGAAAGATATATTTTAGCTCACAGTTCCAGAAGGTTGTATGTAGTTCATGGGCAGCCGGTGATGATGGAAGCACATGGCAGAGGCAAAGTAGGGGAGAGCTGTTCACAGCATGGTGGACAGGAAGCCAAGTGAGGGAGGGAGTGCAAAGCAAACATATACTCTTCCAGGTCCTGTCAGTAATCTGCTCCTTCTGGGTCAAGCCCCAGTGTTCCATTCCTTTTGGGTCAAACTCCGGTGATCTGCTCCTTGTAGGTCAAGGCCCAGTGTTCCACCCCTTCTGACCAGGCTCCACCTCTTAACAGCACATGGTTGCATAGACACCCATTCCACTACATCCAAATGCACGAGGCTTTTGGGGAACAGTCCAGATCCAAGCCATAATAGATGTGATGGATGATTACAATGAGTTTGGCTAGTGCTTACTGTTATTTAGATCATACTGTCAGAGTCAGAAGGACCTTCTAGTTCTTGTCCAATATACTTATAACAAATTCTGCCACCAAAAAGTTAAGAATTTGTATTCATAGGAAATAATACTTGTATTAGTAAGTCACACAGTAGTGATCTAGAGCTTAGGAGAATCCTAAATTGTTACTCTTCCAGAAATGTTTCTGTTTTATAATTCATTTGTCAAATTTTACATGTTAAAACTGAAGAAACATCAAAGGAGTAGGTCACTTGCCATAATCACTTTGTCTTAGTGTTTAAAGGAAGACATTCTTACCATTTTAGCTGATTTTGATGGAATTTATCCTGTATTTCTATTTAATATTCCTATATTGCTACTTCTCAAATCATTAGTTTAGACATTTTCTGGCTATTTCAGTCACAAGTATGTGTGCATTTAGACTTGCTACATCACACTCACTTGCTCTTTTTCTGACAACAGAGTTCTGTCATAATTTTGTTTAAGTCAGTGCTATACATGTGTCTTTTTTAAACAAATAACCTTATTATGGAAAATTTCAGGTATACAGAAGTAGCTTTATAATGGGCTGTATAGTGATCACCACTTCAGTAACTGTTAATTCAGAGTCAATCTTAGGTCATTTTTCCTCACTTAATGCACACTTCCCTACCTATACTTTCCTAAACTTGATTACTTTGAAGCAAAGATATAATTGATATGTACCTTTAAAAGACAAGGATCATTTTTCAAGAACATAACCATTATAACCATCAGTATCTAACAGTGTTCAAATATACATAATGGTCTCATTTTTAAAGAATTTATTTGAAATATATCCAGGCAAGGACCATGCATTGCAATTGACTGATGTGTCTCTTGAGTCTCTAATCTTGTGTATACCTTTCCATCATTTTGTGCAGTGTTTTCTGTTGGAAAAGAAGTAAATAAGCTTTATTTGTCCACTGTCTGGATTTTGCTGATTGTAACTTTGTGATCTCACTTAAGTGTTTTCTGAAAATGAGTAGTTACATTTAACAGCTTGATTAGATTTAGCTGGAATTTTTTTTTTTGTCCAGAATATTTCATAGGTTGGTATCATGTAATTCTATTGGGAGTCATATTATATCTGATTCTGGTTTTTTTGTAAGATCGTAGCTACTATCGTTGATAGATTCATTAGGGGTAATAAAATGATATTTTAATTTTGTCATTCCTGTCATTCCCGTTCGTCTGTTTATACCTATTTGTAAAGTAAAACTTTCCTTCATCAACTGTTTAGTTACCTGTGTTGTGGTTTAAGTCTAAAATGCTCCACAAAAGTTTCGTGTATCCAGAGGTGGGGTTTTAATGGTTTGGATCTGGGATATCTTCCAAAAGCCTATGTATTTGAGGTCGTGGAGTATCTGTGGATTTCATGTGCTATTAAAAAGTAGAGCCTGGCTCAAGGGATAAATCCTTGAGGCCTGATCCAGAAGGGGCGGATGCCTGGGGCCAGACCTGGAAGGATACTCTAGCTCCGCCTTTTCTCCTCCTTCACTTTGCTCTGTGACTGCCACGGAGTAAACAGCTTTTCCTCTGGGGAGGTCTCTGTCATGTGCTTGCACCATTGCCAGCTACCCACGAATGGACTGAGACCTTGGGGAGCTATAAGCTAAAATAAACCTTTTCTTTCTTAAGTTGTGAATATGGGGTGTCCAGTCTAAGCAACATGAAAGTTACTAAGACATGGGCTTTTGGAAAGTGATTGGATCATGTGGGCACTATAATGATTGGATTAGTTTTATTAAAGAGTTGGTGGCTGTCTGATGTTCAGAGGTGGAGCCAGTTTGGAAGAGGGAGGTCACTGGGAATCTGACCTGGAAGGATGTATATTTGTCCTAAGCTCCTTCTTTTCCTCTCTGCTTCTTGGCTGCTGTGGCATGATGTCTTAGTTGCTTATTTGTTGCTGAGATAGAACACCTGACATCCTCAACTTAAGGGAGGAGAGATTTATTTTTAGTTCAGTTTCAGAAAGTCTTATACAGGATGTTCGTGAGCAGCCAGCCACGGTGAAAGCACATGGTAAAGGCTGTTTGGAGATAAGGCCTTCACAGCATGGCAGACACAAAGCCAAGTCAGGAAGGAAGGGCAGAGCTACCTTTCCACATCGTCTCCCCATAATCCTACCCTTCTGGGTCAGACCCCAGTGGCCTGCTCTCCTCCGACCAGGCCTGCCTCCCAATTGGCTTCACAGGCATTCCACTACATCTAAATGCGTGAGGCTTTTGGAGGTCACTCCAGATCTGAATCACAGCAGATGAACAGCATTCCTCCATCCTGCCCTCCCACCATGCCACAGACTGAGATCATGAGCCAAAATAAATCTTTCTTCCTTTAAGTTGAAGGTGGAGATATTTTGTCCTAGCAACAAGAAAGTGACCAGTATTCCCTCAAGGACAGTACTTGTAGGAAAGAACACTTGATCTTTTTTCTATTTATTCGCCACTTTTCAAAATAATGTGTTGGCATCTTAGAATCCCCCTAAAATCACTAGTTTTTCAACATTGTTGTAAGCTCATGAGTTAAGTTTTTTTGTGTGTGTGGCACTGGGATTGGCCCCAGGTCCTTCACTCTGAGCTACATCCTCTTCCCCTTTCTATTATTTGAGACAGATCTCACTCAATTGTTAAATTATCCAGGCTTAAATGTATAATCCTGCTTCAGCCTCCCGAAGCGCTAGGATTACAGGCCTATAGCACTGGATTGTCTAGCTGGATTAAACTTTGTGTATGTGTGTTACTGGGGATTGAATCCAGAGCTATCATAGTGATCTACATCTGCAGCCCTCCCCCCCCCCCCTTTAAAAGCAAGCAACAATTTATTGAACTAAACAAAAGGTAAAAGAAAATCCCTTGGCCAAGAAGCCAAGAGGAAGCCCGAGCAGGTGTCCATTGGAGAAAGAGAACAAAAAGAAACAAAGAAAACTCACAGCAGAGTAGCTGGGAGGGATCCTGAGCAGGTATCCCAGATGAAACACTTTTAATATGTGTCCACTGCACATTACACATGTGCGTCCATCAGTCTGTCCATCGCCAGTTTAATCCTTACAATTTTATGTACAAGTTAGATCATTTTGAGGAAGAAAAACATCTCTAGGTTGGTTTCTGAATCATTTCAATATAATCTTAATGTTTTTTGGTAGCTTTATTGCTTTTTGGTATAACAAAGTATTCAAATTCATCTTCAAAAAGTCTGACTGAACTCTGGAAAATTATCTCTTTTCCAAAAGAACTTCAGTATCTTTTAGTTGAAAATAGTACTTTGGAAACTATAATCTAGGCTTGTGGGGCACTCTGGGTGACTGGTTGAGACACTCTTTCTAATAATCAATGCCCAGAGGGAGGAATTTGTTTACTATAAAACTAATTTAATACTTTGCATTTATTTCTGAGATCCAAAGCCACTGGTTCCCAGTGACACCAGTATAAGTCCTCATTTGCATTGCCCCACAGTACAAGCACAATTATCTCATTTTGGAAATAGTCTTTGTGTGGGTACACGAGTAGGAGCCTCACTGGGTTGTCCAGGCTGGTCTCAAGCAGACCTCCCTCCTCATCCTCCCAAGCAACATATGCCACTGCACCCAGCTATAAGCACAATATCCTCCAAGTATTTCTTTTATTACAGCTAGTACGTATGTTTATTGTTTCAGGGATCTTTCATGTTCAGTGATGTGTCCATAGACTTCTCTCAGGAGGAGTGGGAATGCCTGGACCCCGGTCAGAGGAACTTATACAGAGATGTTATGTTGGAGAACTATAGCCACCTCATTTCAATGGGTAAGGGTGTCTACTCCGTGATTCAGTGTTCTCCTCTGGAATGTCTGCTTTTTCCACAGTGAAGGTATCAGCCGTGTTTCAAGTACCAACTGAATGTCTGCTTCTCACCCCCAGATAAATGATTTCATCTGAACTGAAAAGGAAACAAGGGAAATGGGCAGCTCTAACAGGTTACAGCTGAAGCTTCATCTTTATCTTTGGGTTGTTCTTACAGCGGCACCTCCTGCTTGGTCACTGAGGGACTGGATTTGATTTCCCCACACTGTAATCATGTTCCGTGTCTTTTCTCGTGAGCAGGACTTTATGTTCCTAAGCCACAAGTGGTCTTCTTATTGGAACAAGGGAAAGAGCCCTGGATGATGAGCAGAGAGCTTACAAGAGGCCTGTGTTTAGGTAAGCGGGAAGTGACTGGCCAGAGCAGTGACTACAGATAATAACTCAGCTAGCACCAAACGTGTTATCATGGAAGCTTCCATCAGGAGAAGCTAGGTCTGGGGGAAAAACAATCTTTTTAGCATGATATGCCCTGGCTTTCATCCCTCCCCTCACTTCCTACTCTTTCTACTCTTCTCCTTCCCTCCTTTATTTTCAAGTGGAAAGTACCTTTCATTTCCCCTCCCCAAAAGCCCTCTGTCCCTCCCTCCCTGAAGGGAACCAAGAACTAAAGACACACCACTAAAGCTTAAAAATAAGGATTTAAACAAGTCTGGAGTTGGACTCTGTTCTTACAAATGAGACAGGTAGTGCTTGTCTTGCCGCCCAAGATGATGAGCCCTTGCCTGCAAACAGGAGGGGCTGGAGGTATCAGACAGTCCTTGTCTTGCCACCCAAGGACCATTATTCTTGCAAACAAGAAAATGAGCTTCTGCCTGCCAACAGGAGGGGCTGGAGGTCTCTTGCAAACAAGGGCCTCTCTTGGGGGCCTGCAAAACAGTTGTGAGTAGACCTTGAGACTCCACGACTAGATAACAAGTCTTGTTAAGTCAGTAAATTGCCCAGGCTGGGCTCTGACTTGTGATCCTCCTGCCTCACCTGAGTGCTAGGATTGCAAGCCTGCACCACCTGGCCCATCCCTTTTTTACACTGTGTTTTCTGTATTTTTTTTAAACACTATTCAACTTCCTCGCTTCACTCCCAGTACAGGGGACTAAACCTTGGGCCTTTATACTGAGTCACGTTTTTTAAAAATGTTTTTTCTTTTTTGAGACAGGGTTTTTCTAATACACTGGGTATCCAGGCTGGTCTGGAACTTGTGGTCCTCCTGGCTCAGCCTCCCAGAGTGCTAGGATCGAAGGCATATACCATCACACCCAGCTTATAGTCACTGTTTTTTATTCCCTGATTTTTGTGAGGATGTCTGCCATGTACACAACCTGTCAGCTTTCAGAATGCAAAGTCGAAAAGTGGTGCTAAGGCGCTGTGGAATAGCTCAGCAGGTGAAGCACTTGCCAAGGAAGCACTAAGCACCTGAGCTCGATTCTCCAGCATCACATAAACTGGGCGTGGTGGCACACACTTGTAATCCTAGCAGTCAGGAGGCTGAGACAGGAAAATTGCTGCGAGTTCAGGGCCAGCTTGGGCTACATAATGAGCTCAGAACCAGTCTGGACTGACTACAGAGTGAGATCCTGTCTCAAAAAAGAAAAGAAAAGAAAAGCTTAAAAGTAGTGCTAAAATATATTCATAATGAGCTAGGAGTATAGCTCCGTGGAGGAAGAGCCTGGGCTTGATACCCCAGCACCACATAAACTGAGTGTGGTAGTGTACACCTGTAATCCTAGAACTCAGGAAACTGAGGCAGAGGAATTGCTGTGTACTTGAGATTAGCCTGGGTTACATAGTGAGTTCAGGACCAGCCTAGTTTAAAAGTGAGATTGTGTCTCAAAAAATAAAAAAAAAATATATACCCATAAACACATTGTATAAAGAAGAATATAATAAGTAAGAAGCCAGTTACAGAACCTAGCTAGAAGTCAGGAACTAAATACCTCCAAATGAATTTAATTCGTACTGAAATAGTTGTTGGAGCCTTGGAAGTGATTCTAGTCACCTTGCATTGAGATATTATTGATGCCAAAAAAGTGTCTGAGCCTGTAATGAAAATACAGGTGGGGCAGAGATGAGATTCAGGTTAGGAGAACTGGCAGAGTATTTGTTGAATTTGACGACATACCAAGCACTGGTCTACGTGTTAGGACTAGAGCATTGATCAAAACATTCAAAACTCTGCTCTTCTGGAACTTTTATCCTAGAGGGTATCCTAGAAGGTGAGTGAGAACATGCCTTAGGCCATTTTGTGCTGCGGTAATATAACACCTCACACTAGGTAACTGATAAAGAATAGAAATTTCTTAGGGCTGGAAGAATGGCACAATAGTTAAAGAGCTTGCCTAGCAAGCGCACACTCCTGAGTTCAATTCCCCAGAACCGCATAAACTGGCCGTGGTGGTGGTGGTGCACACCTGTAATCCCAGCATTCAGGAGGCTGAGGGCGGATTGCTGTGAGTCCAGGACCAGCCTGGGGTACAGAAGGAGACCCTGTCTCAAAAGAAAAGTTTCTCACAGTTCTTCAGGCTAAGAAGTCCAACATCAAGATGCTGACATCTGCTTAGGTCCTTACTATGTCCTTATCTGATGAAAAAGTAATAAAAAGCCAATCCCTTAGTCAGGCCCTGCTATGACAGTACCTAACCCTTTCACGGAGGAGAGTTCCACTCGTTAATGGCCCTATCTCTTAATATTGTCATGTGCTCACTTCTGCACATATAATACTGATATTGTCATATTGGCTATACCTATATTTTGAAGGGGACATATTTAAACTATATATATATATCCATATATATCATAAACATGCTTTAGTTGTATAATGATGTATACAATATATAATATATAATCCAATATGTAGTATACTATATTATAATGTACAGTTACACAGCAAAAGAAAAGTCAGAAAACTTTAATGAGGGACTAACCATGGAGTAGATTCAATTCATACTTCTTGTACTATATACTTATTTAATACATTTATATATTGTATGTTAATGTTTATATTATATTTAATGTCATGTTGCTAAGTGCTATAGGGGGAGGTTCCAGAAGGCCTCCAAGAGGTAGTAGCTTGGTAGAGACTCAAAGGACACAGAGAACATGTAGTGCAAGTATCTTGTAGAAGAGATTTGGGCAAGGAGAACAGGCAGAACAAAGTTCCTCAGTTGGGAGATTTTTGACTCCTGTCACTGTGGCTGGTGGTGAGAATGAGCTAAGGGAATAAGAGGTGAGCAGGGAAGTTCTAAGTGTGTATTTGCTGGGTGCAGAGGTCAGGAAAGGGGGTGATTTTTGGTCCTATGAGCCTTGATAAGGGTTGAATTCTATTCTGAATGAAATGTATATCCATTGGATGATTTGAACAGAGTGATGTGGTCATGTTTTTAGAGGATCACTCTTGATCACAGCTCCTAATTTTGGATTACATTGTTAAATGTAGGGAATCCATGAACTTAGATACGAAGGAAAAATATATTTGCTGTTAATTAAAACTTCCTATTTCTTCCTATTGTGGTATATGCAATTACCCATAGCTCCTAGATAGAAATTTTGTGCCCTCTTCTTGTGGAGTCAAGCAGTGTGACCCCTGTCAGCATGTCACATGGACAGCTCTACTGACGTTGTTTTTGCTTTTGTTTTTGTTTCCATGGTCCTGGTTCGTTAAATCATTGGCAACTCAATCTTCACTCTCTTACCCCCTTCTCAGAGGTCAGGCCGCCAAAAGTCCCACTTTGGTCTTTCTCGTGACTGGTCCCAATCCTGAAGTTTCTAAGTTCCTACCGTGAATCATTTCATTAATGTAACAAATACACCATATCATTTGATAAATTCCAAAGCTTTTTAAAAGCCCTGTACCAAGTAAAAGGCAAACCCCCCCCCCAAAGTATTCTTTTTTAAAAAAAAGAATTTAGCTTTTTATTGAACACATTAAGAATGAACTTTAGTCAAAAAGACCATAGCCCATGTCATCATCAGATCCTCAGGTTCTTTTCTCTTTGCTTTTAATTTCTTATTCAGAGGTGGGTGCTGGTAGCGGAGGGGGGAGGACCTCCTGCAGTGTAGAAGTGGCCTCATCAGCCTGGATGTGGCAGAGGAGTAGAGATTGGCCCAGGTGTAGAGATTGGCCAAGGCCTTTGCAGACAAGCCAGGACAGAAAAGTTAACATTTACACCAGCTGCCTTAGTGAGGGCATTGACTTCATCCTGTGTGAGTCACTTCATCATGACGGTTGAAAGTAAAGTGCAGGCAAGCTCTGAGATGAGGCCCTGGTGCAGATTGCTGCGTGTGCTGCTTGTCACCAGGCTAAGTGAGTGCCTCACCCCAGTGTGGCCATAGCTACACTGAAGAATGAAACACCTCTGTGGCAGCTAAGGGGAAAAGCTCAAATTTATTCTTTATTATGCCACAGAATCCCAAGAATCTTTCCCACGTGCATTTTTTTTTTCTTAACAGAAGTCAGAAAAAAATATTTTTAATACAGGGGCCGGAGGAATGACTCAGCGGTTAAAGCGCTTGCATAGCAAGCGCTAAGTGCTCAAGTTCAGTTCCCAAGCACCACATAAGCTGGGTGTGGTGGTGCACACCTGTAATCCTAGCACTCAGGAGGCTGAGATAGGAGGAGTGCCCTGAGTTCAAGGCCAGCCTGGGCTCCACAGTGAATTCAGGACCAGTCTGGACTACAGAGTGAGACCCTGTCTCAAAAAAAAATTTTAATACATGTAATATGATGCTATACTCTTACACATATATGCATACTCATGTATAAATACATATCTGCATGCATACATATATTCACAAATACTTATACAGCACACACATATATCCCTCTGTGTGTGTATAGTAACCTGTATATTTAGATATGCAGTGTGGCCCAAAGAGTGTGTATTTACATAACTTTCCAGGTGATTCCGATCTAGATCTATATTTGAGGAATTTCCTAGTAACTTATTTCCACAGTCTCCTCCTGCTTTCTGCATGGTATCTTGTTAGTTTCTATAAATTCCATGCCCATTTTTCAGATTAAACAGTATCTTTGAGAACTGTGTCATTTACATATTGTCATTTCAATTTTTCCTTATTTATCATAAAAGTTTAACTTTTCATAACTGGGAAACAAAAGAATATTTCCCATCCTCTTTTCAGATCTGGAATCCATGTGTGAAAGCAAGTTATTATCTCTGGAGAAGGAAGTTTATGAAATAGAATCATGCCAGAGGGACATAATGGGACTTAAAAAGCATGGCCTTGAATACTCCAATTTTGGAGACCTTTTGGAATATAGAAGCTACTGTACAAGACAACTGGGATGTCAAAGTGGTCATATGAACCAGGAACTCTTCCCTACTGGACACATGCCCACATTTATTCAGCAGACATTCCTGACTCTTCATCAAATAGTTAATAATGAAGAGAATCCCTATCAATGTAAGAAATGTGGAAAGACCTTTAATCAGAACTCACAGTTTATTGACCACCAGAGAATTCACATTAATGAAAAATCTTATGAATGTAAGGAGTGCGGGAAATTCTTTAGTCGTGGTTCACATGTTACTCGGCATCTGAAAATTCATACTGGTGAGAAACCCTTTGGATGCAAAGAATGTGGGAAAGCCTTCAGTTGTAGCTCATACCTTTCTCAACATCAGAGAATCCATACCGGCAAGAAACCCTATGAATGTAAAGAATGTGGGAAAGCCTTTAGTTATTGCTCAAATCTGATTGACCATCAGCGCATTCACACTGGCGAAAAACCCTACAAGTGCAAAGTCTGTGGGAAAGCTTTCACTAAGAGGTCACAGCTTTTTCAGCATGTGCGAATTCATACAGGGGAGAAACCCTATGAGTGTAAGGACTGTGGCAAAGCCTTTACTCAGAGATCAAAGCTTGTGCAGCACCAGAGAATCCACACTGGTGAGAAACCTTACGAGTGCAAGGACTGTGGCAAAGCCTTTAGTAGTGGCTCAGCATTTACTAGTCACCAGAGAATTCACACTGGCGAGAGACCCTATAATTGCAAGGAGTGTGGGAAGGCTTTTACTCAGAGCTCACAACTTCGTCAACATCAAAGAATCCATGCTGGAGAGAAACCCTTTGAGTGTCTTAAATGTGGGAAGGCCTTTACTCAAAACTCACAACTTTTTCAACATCAGAGAATCCACACTGATGAAAAACCATATGAATGTAATGAATGTGGAAAGGCCTTTAATAAATGCTCAAACCTTACTCGACATTTGAGAATTCATATGGGTGAAAAGCCCTATAACTGTAAGCAGTGTGGGAAGGCATTTAGTAGTGGCTCAGTCCTCATTCGCCATCAGAGAATTCATGCTAATGAATAATAAACACTACAGCTCTTGTCACCTTAACACATTAAGTGAAAATTCGTGGTGATAGTTGCTGTCTTCCACTGTGTTCTGTTTATTTCATATTTTCTCAGTCCAGATGCACTTTACTTCATGTTAGGAGTTCAGAGTATAAATTGACATTCTCCTCAGTTCTTTGGGAATGCCAGGTCTCAGTAATCATGTGTTGATTGTTTGGTTATATTCTTGTTTATATTTACTCGTATTTTACCACTGTCTTTTTTCCTGATCTATGTATTTGTGCTTACACCAACCAGTTCCACACTGTTTTGTGTGTCCTTTAGTAGTTTTGTTTTTGAAACCAGTGTTCATTTTTGTTTCATAAGATCTTTTTTATTGTAAAAAATCAACAGAAATAGAAATTAAAAAGCAAAAATTAACTATAATTGCACAAACTATGAGTGACTACTCTCAGTTTGGCAGTAAAGTTTAGTCATGGAATATATGTTTTACTTTTACCTGCTTTTTTTTATCATGCCCAAAATCATGATTGCCAGTAAATACAGATTTTTTTAAAAATTTAATGAGATAATAACTTTTTTGTAGGACTTGGATTGAACTTGGGACCTTCACATTGAGATATATCCCTGTTCCCCCACCCCCACCCTCTTTTTTGGAGACAGGATAGTGCTCCATAGTCCAGGATGGTCCTAAACTCACTATGGAGCCCGGGCTGGTCTAGAAGTCACAGGAATCCTCCTGCCTCAGCCTCTTGACTACTGGAATTACAGGCATGCACCATAATGGCCAGTGTATGTGGTACTGGGGAATCGAACCAGGGCCTTGTGCTTGTCAGTCAAGCACTTTAACTGCTGAGCGACATCCCCAGCCCCCCTAGTCCTTTTTTTTTTTTTTTTTTTTTTTTTTTAATTTTGAGACAGGATTCCTCTAAGTTTGCACAGGCTGGACTCAAAGTTCCAATCCGTTTGCCTTAGCCTCACATAGTACTGGGATTACAGGGGTCTGCTACTAAACCTGATTTAATAATCTTTTAAGATGACTGTTTTTCATGAATGGCTACTTCTAAATTTTTGTAGTTACAAAATTTGTCTTAATAAGACCCAAAATTTATGTTTGACCACTTTTTTAATTTCTAAAATTATCCACATTTTCTCTTTTTTATTAACTGTAATCCTAATATGTACTAGAAAGGTAGTCACTTAATGAAAGCATTGTTCTTTTGAATATTGAAATGATTGTTTATATATGTTAGTGGTGTTTTAGTTCTTAAGTATAAACATAATCATGTGTATGCATTATTTTACTATATCAGTGAATTAATAAAATAGGATTATTAGACCTATTCCTATGAGATAGTACATTTTTAATAAAAGTTTTTCTCAGTTATCTTTGATATATTCATAATTATCTTCACTATGATTTGTGGAAAATATTTTAATCATGTGTTTATCTTTGCCAAAACCAAAGAATTTATAATGGAAAAAATAATTATATTTATTATAGGGAAGAAAGCCTTTCCTCCAATGCCATCATTATTCATCTCAGACTTTAACAAGGAAAGAATGTAGGGGTGGGTGGTCTTTATTCAGACCTTATCTGTTATGCTACACAAAGAAAACCAGTATGGTGGTGCACACGCATAATCCCAGCTCTCTAGAAGTCTGAGGCAGAAGGATCCCAAGTTTGAGCCTAACCTTAGCAATGTAGCAACTTGAAGAGATCCTATCTCAAAATTAAAAAAAAAAAAGGGGCTGGAGATGTAGCTCACTGTGAAGGCTCTGGATTTAAACCCAGTATTACAAAGAAAAAAAAAAACAGTTCTGAAACTCTTGATTGAATGTAATGGTGGATAATTGAAAGTGTAGCTGTCAAAACAATAGGAAGAAAGGAGGATTTTTTTTCTGATTTGTTCCAAAACAAAAAATACAAGTCACATTTTTTGACCAGACTAGGGAAAACAGCAACAATAGGATAACCATCAAATAACTGATTATTAATTCAGTATACACAAAATATCAATATAGTGTCATCTCTTAGTTAAAAGAAACTAGAACATAACAGAAAAATCTGTGAATGGCAGTAACAGCTATATTGGCAGCCAGGTGTGGCGGAGCATGCCTGCAATCCCACCACTCTGGGAAACTGAGGCACGCAGTGACAGGTTTGGGCCTAGCCTGGGCAACTTAGTGACTTAGCAAGACCTCAAAAATGTACGTGGGTTGGCGATAAGCTTCAGTGATTATGATGATAAAATAGCAGTGAAAAATGGCATTCAGAATAAGAAACTGAAATGACTGTATATTTAAATTTAAAAGGACCATTACATTTGGGGCAATGAAATATTGTGGATTTAGTGTTGTAGGCTGCATGATTTTTTTCTTTGTTTTTCTTTCTTTATTTTTTTTTTGAGACAGGGTCTTACTCTGTAGCCCAGGCTGTATGTAGGCTGCATAATTTTGTCAGCTAAAAGCCATTAAGCTGACCACCTTAAAAAGGTGACTATTACATTGTATGATTTGTATACAATTTTAAAAATTAAAAAATGTGCTGCAGCCATATATTGGAGCCCACACCTGTAATCCCAGTCCTGTGAAAGGCTGAGACAAGAGGATCACAAGTCCAAGCTCAGCCTGGATAACTTTTAGTGAGACCCTGTCTCAAAGTATTTTTATATTGGGGGGAAGGGTCCTGGAGATGTGGCTTGGTACAAAGACCCCGGGTTCTACCCTGTATCATGGGGAAAATATTTTGTATAATATCTAAAGATCTAGGCAAAGCTTATAATTTTTATAAAGAATTGGGGGATATATGCAGGGCTTCCACAGATAAAAGCCCTTGGCAAGATGAAAACCATGCTTTGTATAGGACTTTCTCACATTGACGGAGGCACGGACGCCTTGATCAACTGAATCTTGTTAGAAATAAACCCTTTGTCAGGAAACAGCACAACTTTCCATATCTGGATGCAAATGCATAATGCAGATATGAGTGGGTGAAGGAGTAGAGATAAGAAATTAGCAGAGCCTAGAAGGATGCTTAGGACTTCATAGTTAATTAGAATCTGGAAAAGCCCCAAAGACAAGATTTATATAGTTCTATCAACCAACTTAACATTTCTAATCTTATTTATTTCATATTTTTGAGACAGGGTCTTGCCCTGCAGTCCAGGCTTGTCCGGAACTCATGTAGCCCTGCTGGCCTCGGGCTGATAGTAGTCTTGTCTAAGCTTCCCAAGTGTTGTGATCACATGTGTGTGCCATCACACCCAGCGTATGTGGTGCTGGGTAATTGAATTCAGTGCCTTGTGCTGCTAGGCAAATGCTCTAACTGCTGTGCTATTCCTTCAGCCCCCCACTTTAACATTTTTAATGGTATTCTCACAATCAAATAATGTATTTGCTTTTAAATTATTCATAAAACATCAAGATAGACCACACTCGGGCCATAAAAGAAGCGTTGGTAACTTCCAAAGGATTAAGATCATACAAGGTGTGTTCTTTTAACACAGAACTAAATAAAGCTTAATGATTGGACATACATAGAAAATCCTGTTTTCTTCTCGATGCTTGATAGTCTTAGCTTTTACCTTTGGGTATATAGTTCACCTAGAATCAAATTTTTGTATATTGTGAGATAGTTTGAGTTTCATTTTTCCCTCCACACAATTAGTTGTTCCAGCATTATCTGTTATTTTTTTTAAAAAAATCAAACTAACCATGCCAGGTCCAGTAGTTCATGTGTATAATCCCAGATACTTGGAGTGCTGGGGCAGAAGGATCCCAAGTTCACGGCAGACTCTGGGTAACTTATGTTTTCTTTTTTCTTTTTTTGCCAAAACTATTCTTATTAGTATGTGTAGGCTGTACATAATGCTACAGCTTGAAAACTTGATGCATGTACTACTGCGTCATGATTATTGTTACTTCTGTTCCTCCTTCCCATCCTTTTATCTTCCCCACATTCCCTTTCCTCCTCCATAAAGTCTATCTTCCTGCTTTCTTCTACCTCTTTTATTTTGACTTTTTATTTTTATATTTTAATTTTCTCAGAGTAGAAAAACTGTGCAATGTTTAACCTTCTGTGTCTGACTCAATTCACTAAACATGATGATCTCAAGGGGTATCCATTTTCCTACAAATGACTCAAATTTATCTTTCTTTATGACAGAGTAATACTTCATCCTGTAAAATTTACCACATTTTCTTTATACACTTATCTGTTGATGGACATATTCAGCCTGGACAACTTAGAGAGGCTCTGTCTTGAAATCTGAAAAAGCCTGAAGCAATGCAGCTCAGGGGTAAACTGTTATCCTAGCATGTATGAGGCATTAGTTTCAATTACCAGCACTGCCAACAACAACAACAAAAATTGACCATAAATGTGTAACTTATTAGCAATATACATATAGAAAATGAAACAAAAATAGTTTCTAAAAGCACCAGAAAACATGACATATATGGGAATAATAAAAGATATGAGAGATCTTAACCAAAGTCTAAATAAGTGGCCATAGGTTAGAAAATTCAGTTTTGTTAATATGTAATTTTTCCCTAAAATTTATGGATTCAGTGCTATCCAAGTCAAAAAATACATTCTGTGTGTGTGTGTGTGTGTGTGTGTGTGTGTGTGTGTGTGTGTGTGGTGGGGATGGTAGTGGTGGTCTAGAGATTGAACTCTGGATCTTGTACATGCTAAGCAGATGTTCTACCACTACATTGCAACTCCAACCTACATTTTAATTAATTGGATTATTCTGAATTGTGTATAAAAATAAAAGAATAGACAAATTAGTATTGAAATAGGACATAAATTGGAGGACTTATGTATTTTAGGATTTTTAGAGAGAATTAACAGAAATTATACACAAAGGGAATTTATTTGGGGAACTTACAGGTCAAGGAGAGAGATGGTCCAAAATGGTGACCTGTACCTGTGAGAGCTGGAAGGTCTGGTGGCTGCTGAGACATGAACCAGGAGAACATCGGTTGGACACTGCAGGATAGCCGGTGTGGGTCTGCTGTGGATCACTGTCGTTCAAAAGCAGTGGCAAAGACCAGAGACGAGCGAATCTGTGATGGAGGTCAGTGATGTATGGACAGGAGCAAGTAGATGTCTGTAGACAATCATGAAGGTCAGAGCTTTCCCAGGAAAAGCTCTAACAATCTTTCTTCTTCCTTTTTATTTAGTTCAAGTTGCCAGTTGGACTACCCACACCCAGAGTGGATATTCTTCCCTCATTTGCTGGCCCATCAGTCATTCATACACACCTATAAACTCTTCCCTGGGAATTTCCTAAGGTCTTCCAGTTGACATACTCCCTCCAAAGCTCACAATTTAGTACCTAATTTCAAGACTTGGTATAAAGGTGTAATAAGGTAATAGAGACAGTGATGTTGGTCTAAGCATAGACAGATGGTTCATTAGTACAGAACAGAGTGTAGAAAGAACAAAACAATGTTTAACTTGTATATCCCATCTTGTCACAGAACAATCTGGCCATGAAATCTATTTTCTCTTTATTATTAATATTTGTAATAAATACATCTAGGGAATATTTATTTGACCAAAATGCACTAATAAAAAATAAATTTTAGGAGTTATCTAAGTATTTGGAAATAGGAGCTTTTAAATGTAACACATCATTTAGGAAGTCTTTTTTATCTCTAGAAGACAGGTCCTGCTCTGCAGATGGAAATTAGTTTCACCAAAGACCTTGTAAATCCTTTTCCTTTATAGTTTCTTCTCCACATAGATCCTATAAGAGGAATTTTAACACTGAGTTATGTTAGAATTTAGGAGATAGAAGGTATACCTTAATTTCTAAAATTTATTATTTATAATTATTTTTTAAAACTTGAGAAAATTAGCAGTAATTTTCTAAGGGGAAAAATATCCTCTAAAACTTTAAGAAGAAAAAGAATTGTTTGTGGTAGCACATACCTGTAATTCTAGCACTGAGGGATGAGGAAGGCTGAGCAGAAGGATTGCAAATTCCTGTCTAACCTGAACAACTTAGTGAGATTCTCCTCCCTCCCTCTCTCTCTCTCTCTCTCTCTCTCTCTCTCTCTCTCTCTCTCTCTCTCTCTCTGTCGCTTTTTAGACAAAGTCTCACTCTGTAGTCCAGGCTGGCCATGAACTTACTATGTTCAGGCTTCAGTCCAGGCTGGCCTTCAAGTCATGGCAATCCTTCTGCCTCACCGTCCTGAGTGCTGACAGTACTGGCAAGGTAATTTGTCATTACCCAATGAAAGTTCATATTCCTGGAATAATCTGTTTGTAAGCATGACGGTGAAATCTTTATTTTTGAGACTGAGTTTCACTATGTTGCCCAGTCGTATCAATTTTTGGGTGCTGGGACAGACAGCTGACATACATAGCTTAAAGGAGGAAAGGATTTTTCTGCTGGTTTTGGATCAAGATACATATCATTTAAATCTCTCTGAAACATGGAAATGTTTTTAAAATAATGTGGATCTAGCTTTGTTTTTCCTTTTAAGTAAAGTCAAACTCTCTGACAAAAAAAAAAAAAAAAGCCACAGTTCCTTATGGGTGAGCGGCTGGAAAATGGTGGAATTACATGGTTGGGCCAAGCTAGTGAGAGCCAGAGCTGGTGCTCCAGAAACGGATATCCTTGCAGCAACATGGCAGAACTGAGACTATTCTACGAGGAAGGGTGGAACTAGCTTGAGCCCTTCCAGGTTAGGTCTCAAGCAGCCACCCCTTTCAGCCAGGCCCCACCTCCCAACACTATGTATCCTTAGGTACATAAGGCTTTTGCGGGACACTAGATCCAAACCATGAGAGCATTACATTGATACACTCTCCACTCTACTTCTGAGTCATCTTTTCCCCACATATCCAATTCTTGCCTACTATAAATGCCCCAAACAGCCCTGAACATTAGTGATATGAGAAGGTGGACACCTCTGTTTGCTTGCTTGTTTAGAATTTAGCTCAGTGCCTTCCATATTGAGGTATATCCTCAACCACTCTTTTTTTTTTTTTTAATTTTGAAGCCAGTTCTTGATATTTACTAAATTGCCTAGGCTGGACTTGAACTTACGATTCCAAGATTGATGGGATTACAGGTGTGCACCACCATATCTGGCTGAATCTTCTGTCTTCTGATTTACAGTTTAGAATTGTTATAAAAAATACTCAGGGCTGGGGGAATGACACAGCAGTTAAAGCACTTGCCTTGTAAGCACAAGACACTGAGTTCGATTCTCCAGCACCACAGAAAGCTGGGCATGGTGGCGCATGCCTGTAATCACCCAGATTTTACCAGTTCCTGATCGTAGGTGGCCAGGGACCCCAGAGACACTGACACAAGATGATCACTAACCTGCCTGATTTTCAAGGAAAAAAATGTTTAGTGTAATAGTCCTGTAAAAAAACCACAATTTTCAGGCGAAGAACTCTAATGCAGTAGGTGTCTTTACTAAAGCAACACAGCTATTGAAGGACTGGAAAGCCTTCAAAAGAAACCCAAAGCCAATTGATTGCTTTCTTTGGAAGCAAACATACCCAATTACACAGAGCAAACAGCAATCATTTCAGCCGTAATCGCCAGATTCTTTTTTGTCACACACGGGGTTTGGCATTAGCTATTAGGGGGTCTCTGTGGCAGGGGTTTGGAGTACGCATCCTCCAAGGACTGTTTCTCAAGAAACATCTTGCTTCCATACACATCCGGTTACTAGAATTTTTTTTTTTTTTTTTTGGTAGTACTGGAGATTTAACCCAGGGCCTTTGCAAGGATAAGTACATCCCCAGCCCTTTTAACTTTTTAATTTTTGAGACAAAGTCTTGCCAAGCCACTACATTGCCCAGGCTGGGCTCAGGCTCCTTGAGTGCTGCAATAACAGGCATGTACCACCACGCCCCGCCTTACTAGGATCGTTGGGTGAACCTTCCAGGGTCCGGGGATAGAGAAGAGTGCTGTTTCTGTTCAGGGCATTCCCTCGAGAACTCACATTCTGACCAGACTACGGGCAGTTTTCTTAAACCTGAGCGCCCTAATTGAGGTTGTAAAATGAAAAGTTGGAAACTACGTAAGAGGAACGCCAGGACAACTGCCTATCAAATTACTCCCGGCTTTGGGGCGAATGAGGAACCTCAGACAAACAATATAATTACCCCCAAGAGAAGGGATATAATCAGAACACTTAAGTTAGGCGAGATCTCAGCACTCTATAAGGCTGAGGCTGCCGGATTCTAAATTCAAACCCAGCCTGGGCAATGTAGCGAGATCCTGTTAGAAAATTAAAAAAAAAAAATCAAAAAGGGGCTAGGGACGTAGCCCAGCGACAGGGCTCTGGGCGCAATTCCCAGTACTGCGGTGGGGGTCGGGGGGGAATACCGACCCGCTGATGGCAAGGGATGGGAGTAGAGGTAGATATGGGGACAGCCAGCTACTACTCACACAGCCTTGTCTTCCAGGGTCAACTCTAAAGACAAGCACAGAAACGGAAAAGCCTCCCCAGCCTTTTTCAGGTAAACAACTGAGACGGCTTTTAGGACCAATAACAACCGCCACCACCAGCACACAAACCGGTACCTTCCACCCACATGCCAAGACAGCCAAGCCAGTCTCATCCACAATCTCACATTCTCGGCGTGCCACACCACAATCACAGGACGTGATTTAAAATGGAGAAACTAAGCGCAATGACGGAATCTGTCGCTCTTCTGGTGCGCAGGCAACACACACAGACTGAATCCCAGAAGCAGGTGTTCCACCACAGTCCCGCACTCACCGAGCCGCACCGCTTCCTCACGTAAAGTAGTCCACGTTCAATTTACAAGCGATTGTCTCTGCAGCGCAAGCGCAATGTGGAGGTGAGGCGCGGTACCTTCTGGGAAATGTAGTTCAGCAACGGCTGCGGCGTACTCCAAAGCATTTTGGGGCTGGTAGTTTGCTGGGTTCAGCGGAGATCTCCGAGTCCCTAGTTCAGATCCCGCGGATCCCGGTGCTATACCCCCCACCCCCACCCCCGGCCTGTCCCCGCTCCACCTCGCTGAGGATTCTGGGCAGTGACGTCGCGAGTCTTTGTAGAGGCGCCTGTTTCCAGAGTCCGCAGCGCAGGGAGGTGAGTTGGGCCCGCTCCTGAGCAAGAGGGGGAAGTTGTAGCCCAGCTCCAGGTGGACACGCTGACAGGGACAGGGACTGGGCGGGAGCCGCAGCGAAATCTGTGTGTAAAAAGAGTGTGTCCACGTGTATAGCTCTGTGTCTGCGGGGATGACAGAATGCTGCCTTGTGTGTCACCGTGTGTGTGCATGCTTATGTGTGACTTGTGACTTTCTCTGGAGGAAAAACAGTGAATACGTGCATTGCTTTGTGGCTGTCTCTGTGTTATAATTGAGTTATAACTGTATTAATATATATGGGTTTGTGAGAGACTGAGGTGTGACCCTGTGCCTGTAAGACTGTATTTGACTACCTGTCTCCGTGTATATCACTGTGTTAGAATGTGTGTGACAGCAGTTGTGTTTTTGAGACTGTTTCCACAGGTATAATTTTTTCTGAGAAATTGTGATAAGTTGGATAACCTTGTGTGGTATGCCAGTGTGCTAACTGTCTCTGTTGTGTGTGACCACGCCTCTATGAAGGTATTAATAAGGCTGTGTGAGATTACAGTTGGGATTGTATGACTTTGTATGTGTGTGATTGAGAATTTTTATTTGAGACAGTGGGCTAGATTGTCCGGGACCTAGTCTGTGACTATGAAGCACAAAAAGATTAACATTACTTGTTCAAGTTCACCCACTAATAACAGAACAAAACCCAAGCAGCTTGGTTTGAGTGCTTGCTTTAAATAAATCACTTTGACTTTTCTCACATTGTGAGAGTGAAGAATGGAAGTCCTGGATTCTGAGGGTGTTGGACAGGATTGTCCAACAGGATTGTCTTGTAGTAGGAACGTATGGAATATGAGAACTTAATTTGGGTATCATCCCTCAGTCTGAGTTACAGGACCTAGTCTAAAAACATTGTAAAAAGAGCATCTTCAAATTGACTGCTTCTGGGGAGGAAAGTCCAACCTGAAAGCCCAGTCTTTCTCCTGTTAGGTCATTGAGTTTGAGGTTTTAACTTTTTCCTTGATAAAACTGTTTCGTGCTTGGTGCTGAGGGAGTCTGGGTCTGTGGCTCTTTTTCAGATGAACCAAGTGAACTAAGTTTTTGGTTTTGACTTTCTCCATTAATAAAGAAAAATGTTCTCATTTCATCTCCACTTGTGAGCACAGCATTTAAGTGGAAGAAAGGGAGACACTTCTGTATGTTAGCTGTCAACTAATCCGGCCTCAACAGTGAGGAGAGAAAAGTTCTGAGAGATGGATTAACTTTCCTAAAGTCATGGAGCCAATGAGAGAAGGAGTGAAGGGTCATTCTGGGTCTGGGTGCTACATAAAACCCAAGGCTTCCATTATGCCTTCTTTCAGAGACTGACAGCCCAGTTCAATGTAGAAATGTAGTACTCAAGGATTACAGACCTATCAGGACAATAACAGCAACAACAAAAAGCACTTAGAAACTCAGAAAGAATTTATTTTATGCAGACTCTGCTTAAGACATGTTTCCAAGCTGGGCATGGTGGTACATTAGTCACATCTACTCTGGAGGCTAAGATGAGAGGATCACCTGAACCCACGAGTTCATACCTATTATACCTAGGTAGCACAGCAAGAACTTGTCCCCCTCCCCTCCCAAAAGAAAGACAAATAGACATCTGCTTTCATCTATAAGAAGAATACATTGATTCTCCTCTTAGGTTGCAGGGATTTTAGTGGCTAGTTTCAAGCTGTGTTTCAATAAGGAAATAACTTTCCCAGACACTGAATTGGCTGCCTCAGGGTAACCCAGCATTAATGGGTCATTAATCCTTAGTTCTAGGTCAAACACACCTGTTCTCATTTTCATAATGAAAAAATGTTGTCTCTGAGACGCCAAGTAACTTCTTTCAGGCTGCACAGTTTATTGTCTTAGTATTAAAATCTGGCACTGTTTCCCTCAGGCTGCTGCTTTTCTATAGGGTGATAAAGATAACCTCTCCCATCTCTTTAAGGAATATATTGCACAGATTCCAGAGGTTTGTTGAACACTTTCCATTCTGATGTTGCAGCTTCTTAAAAACAAAAAATAAACAAACAAACAAAAACTAGTGTTAGTCACACTTTTTCTGGACTCTCATGTCTTTATTTGGTTGTTTAAATGTATTGAACTTTGATTTCACTTACCAATAAAATGAGAATAATATCTTCCTTTGAAGTTTTTCCCCATTTTACTATTATATATGCAATATGTAATGTTTACATTGAACTTGAGTATTTTGTGGAGCTCTATATTGCGTCAAAATTATAATCCCTTCTACTCCCTGCTTTTGGCCTTCCTGCCCCCTGCCCCCTTCCTCTGAGGGTTCTATGAGCTAGTGACATGCACAGCATGTATAATGTTGCTATGTACATTACAGGAGGCAGAGTAAGATTTATTCATTTATCCAAAATTTTTGAGCACTCATCATGGTTTTCCTGTTGTTTTAGCTCTAAACTACACCAGTGAGCCAAACAAATAGTTTTCTTGGATCTTACAATCTTATGTGGGAAGAAAAAGAGTTAACAAAATGCATGTGACATTTTCAGTGGTGATAAATTCGAGGAGGAAAACTAGACAGGAAAAGGAAAAAAGTAACCAGAAGGAAGGAGTCCTCTCTGGATAGAGTTTTCAAGGAAATCTCTCTGGTGTAAGGACAACTGAGCACTGACTGGAATGGAGACAGGAAGTGAACCGTGCTGGTATCTGGGAAAAGGTTCAAGGTTAAAGGAGAAGCAAAGGCGGTAGTCATGAAGGAATGTAATTGTGTTTGAGGACGTGTGTGCCTGGAGACGGGGGAGCAGAAGAGAGACAAAAAGGATAAGATAAGGGGTCAGAGGGGAAGCAGGGGCCAGATCATGAACTGCCTGGTTGGCCACAGAATGGCCTTTAGGTTTTGTTGCATTTAGGCTTTGTGTCCTTAATATGAGTTCAGACTGCTGAGGTAAGTTCAACATTGGCTGTTTTCTCACATCTTGGAAAATGTGAGGCTGGCCCACAAGATAAAGATATGGAGATCAAAATGGGTCTCACACCATTGATAGAGAGCTGGGATGTCATTTTTATTTCCTTAACTCTTCCTTCTCAGGATTTTGTTTCTCACGAATAAGGAACCTGAAGAAAAGAAAGAAGAATGGCTATTGGACTTTATAAAGTTATGTCCCAGGCAAGTTGGTGTTTTATCCTTTGCATTTCATTCTTCATGACTTTGGGACCGCATGAAGAGTGGCGACAGTGAGGTAGATTATGATAAAGTAGTCTGTAGTCACATATGATTACTCCAAACTGCAATATGCTATAGCCGGAAAATGCTTACTAGGTTTTGAAGATTTGATTAAAAAATGAATGTAAGCTATCTCATTATTCATTTTTTATTGATTACATATTGAAATAACAGTTTTTAAAAATGGGGCTGAAGAAAAGATTATTTCTGTTTGCTTTTTTAATGTGAGTACTGGAATACTTGAAATGATGTATATGTCTTGCATATTTCTGTTAGATATCACTGTTCTAGACAGCTTTGGAAGTATCTTGTTATTAAAAGTAGAAGAAGAATGAGGTAATACCTAGAGTGAGAATATGGAAAGGAATTTATCCACCCATGTTGTTAATTATAAGATAGACAATATTGCACTGTGTTTTAATGTTAGGCGAGAGGCTTATTAAAGTGAGAAATATTCATAATACAAGGGAGACAATGCCCTTGTTGGGCCAGTGGAAGGATTGGTGTTGGGTAGGAGTATAGAGCTTTATTCATAAGAACAAAGAGAAGGCACAATATGTGAATATAGATATAGGTCAGGAAGTATGTAAGGTGACAGGATGAAGAAGTTCAAAGTGTGAATAAGGGAGGACTTGGTGTTGGTGTTCAGAGAGACAGGAGGTATCATGAGGTAGTTAGGAGAGAAGGAGAATGAACTTTTTAGGTTTGTGTAGTAGAGTTGTTTTACAGAGGTTTGAGGTATCTCTGATTTTATGCTAGAAATATTTAAAGTCAACATGTTTATCAATCAAGTTTCCAGCAGTAAACTCAAAAGGACTTTATTTACAAGGTATTAGAAGGATCTGGAGAAACTACAAAGGATAGTCCTATATCCTGGGGCTCAGAAGAGCAGAACTTTCTTACTAACTCTGCCTGAATCTAGACAGAGAGGACTAGAGGGCCCCGGGGAAACACTGCAAGCTTTGGTCAGAGGACAAGCAGAGGCCACCTGGGGTGTTGCTGTAAGGAAATAGACAAGAGGGGCATATGGCTGAACCCATGTGAGATGGGCTGGGGCACAGGAATTTATTAATGCGATGAATACATGAGCTTCTCAGGACATGGGGGGGCAGAGGGTTTCATGGATGTTATACAGCAGTATGTGGTTGTGTAATTTTCTTTTCCTTTAGGGTACATTCAGCCCCTATTTTTGCTGTGTATATAAAAACCTCTTTTTGTTTTTGCGATACTGGGGCTTGAACTTAGGGCCTTCATACTAAGCAACATTCTCTAGCCCATTTTTGTTTTTGATTTTGAGACAAGGTTTTGCTCAGTTGCCTAGGCTAGGCTCAAACTTGCTATCCTCCGGCCTCAGCCTCCCAGAGTGCTAGGATTACAGGCACGGACCATTACACCCTACTGAAACTTCACCTTTTTTTTTTCACTGACTGGCAAATATTTACTATTTGCCATGTGATAATTTTTGTCATAAATACTGGCTGTACATCAGCGTAAAACACATATTCTTCCCCTCACGCAGCTGATAGTTTAGTGATATAGACTAAGCTCTTATTTTTGGACATGTAAGTTTTTTCCAGATTTTTTATATAATTTCCAGGGAAAATTATATTAAATCTCTTCTTCATGCATACTTCACTATTCTTCAGGATACATTTCTAGAAATTTCCCCTTACATATAGAGTCTAAATTGTTGACCATACCATTTTCTTAAAGCTCAGCTTACGGCCTGCCTTAACTACTCTATTTCACCCAATACCCCAGATTGGGAAATATAAAGGATCCTTTCATATAACAATATTTTCTTTGTTTCCTTTCTTTTTCTTTTCTTCTCCTTTCTGTTTTTATCCTTCCCTTTTTTCACTTCTTAGTTATACTCAAAGCCCAATAATTTATTTATATTAATACATGGTATATGTGGTCTATATTTAGACCTTAATCATATTTTTTTCATGTTATGAACTAATTTTTCTTCTCAAAATATTCTACAAACCTGAGCTGTAATGATTTTATAATAGTTATAATTCTTGGAGAGCTTTGAACTATGACTTTAGTTTTATTTTGCTTTAATCCTTTGGGCACCAGAACACATGGCAAGCAGAAATTTTTTTTTTTTTCAGGGGTTGTTGACTTTCAGAGATGTGGCTCTAAACTTTTCCCAAGAGGAATGGGAATGGCTCGACTCATCTCAGAAGAATTTATACAAAGAAGTCATGTTGGAGAACTACAGGAACTTGGTATGGCTTGGTAAGGATGTTTCTCCTCATAATTCAGAATTGTTCCTCAGAGGCATTTTTGGCTCATCCATTAGTAATATTTAGAGCAGTTAACAAGGGCTTCATTGCATTTTTATTTCCTTTTCCCAGGAAATGACTCAAAGTAGTTCATAGACTCAGAAATGAGTAGCTCCCTTTGCTAGAGTGGTAGTTCATAATACCAATCTCATCAGCATGCGCTGGGAATTTGTTAAAATATAAACCAGAGGGCCCCATTTGACACCTGCAAAAACAGAAACTCTGGGAATTGGCTGAGCAGTCTGAGTATTAGTAAACCCTCCAAATGATCCTGGTGCCTACTAGAATTTCAGAGCCTCTGTAGTTTCTGATTCAGTAGTTATGGATTGGGACCTGAAAATTTGCATTTCAAATTGATGCCTAGGTGTTGAATACAGCTGCTGTAGCACCTTAAGAACCATTGCAATGGTAGAAGCTTCATATCCCTAATTCCCCATTCCATTCTCTGACTCTTCTGTGAGTGTCCTTCCTTGCCTGATGATCAAGAGTTTAGGAGTGGGACTTGGATTTGGCTCTTGCTCTCATTTTTATTCTCCTGTAAATAGGACTCTCTATTTCTAAACCCAACGTGATCTGTTTATTGGAACAAGGGAAGGAACCTTGGATCTTGGAAAGAGATATATCACATGGTCACTGTGCAGGTGAGTCATAGATAACTTGATAGGGGGGCTGTTGTCAGTTGCTGATCCAACTTAAGGTCATGAGGAGAGTGTTGTGGGCTTCAGGTGGGAACTGAAATCTCTTAGCCTGTACTTCCTGAGGAACCTTATGTTTACCTGGGGATACCCTATTTTATCAAGTTATATTTCTTTTTTAAATTATATTTCTTTCTAATTATATTCTTTTATAGTCTTCTGTCCACACCTTGAGTCTTAATCCTTTCTAGTTCTTTTTTTCTCATTTATAGTTAGAATTGTATGCATTTCTAGATTTTTTGTAGAGCTTTTATTTTTATAAAAATTATCAAAATTTTGTATGCACATTGTTTAAAGAATGAAGTAATTTTACAAGCCTTTTTTTTTCTTGGAAAAGGAATTTTCTTGCCCTGTTACCCAGTTGCTCTGTCTTCAGAGGACTCTTTTGTGACTTCTTTTGGTGTTTTCTTTCCATTTCTAATGTGTTTAATGTTGCTATTTCTTGATTTTTTTTTTGAGGCTTAGTCCTTAGCAAATGCCTTCTTATTAATAAAATAAGGATGTAGCATTTTCTTATTCTGAACCTAACTCATATGCACACAAGCACATACATTTCCTACATTTTAGTATCGTAAGTGTCTTAGTTACTTTTATGTTGCTATGACTCAAGACCTGCCACACACAAATTTAGGAAAGGAAAGGTTTATTTTACTTAGTTTCAGGTGGTCACAGTCCATTCAGGGTTGGCTGGCAGCAATTGAAGTACATGGCAGAGAGAGAGGTGGAGGCAGCTTCTCACGACATCACAAACAGGCGGGGAAGTGAGACTCATCGAGACTAGTCCATGTCCCAGTCTTAGTCTCTCCTGCATCCGGGTATCGAAGGTGTGGCCACTACACACCCTTAGTCTTAACTCACATGCCCCTAATCCCAACAACTGCAATCCACCCCCCACCCCCGCCCCCTGGCCAGAACCCAATCCATCCACATTACGTGGCTCCATAGACAATCCATAACATTAAAATACATGAGACTTTTGGGGGACACTCCAGATCCTAACCACAACAATAAGCTTACTTTTTCTTTATAACTTTTTTTTAATATGTGGTACTAGAGATTATACCCAGGGCCTTCATGCTGAGCTACACCCTTAGCCCTTAAAAAATTTTTTTTTGAGATAGGATCTTGTTAAATTGCAAAATTGCCCAGGAAGAGCTCAAATTTGAGATTATTTTGCCTCACAGAGTGCTGAGTTTGTAAGTGTGCCACCATGCTGGCCTATTAAGAGCTTTCTGTTTTCCCTAGACTTAATAATGATCTATAGATTTTCTTTGTTGTTTATTTATTTCTTAGTTTTCTATGTACATTTTCCTAATTCAATTTGTGATACCCCATCAGTTGTTCATAGCTCTTAAGACACTTAGCTACATGAGGTAATCTATTGATTTCATCTTGGAGAAATCTCTCTTGGACTCTTCCAATACTTCTCTCTGGACATATGGCCCCTTTATGTCTACTTATACTTGTTTTGTGTTAATCTATTATTTTCTCATGACTAAATTGAGGTAATGCATTTTTGGAAAGAATGCCAAAGTAGTGATGTTACATCCATCACGGTGCACCATACTAAGGGATTCATAATGTTGATATATGATTATTGATGAAGTTAACTTTGCTCACTAAATGAAGGTGATGTCTACTTGGTTTCTCCATGGTAAATTCCTATTTTTTTATTTGTAATTAACAGATATGGGAAAAATACTCCAAGACTATGCAGTTTCTTATGAAATTTTTGCCTACTGATCTTAGCATCCATGGTATATTTTGCCTACAAACAAGACTCTTTAAAGACTAGGCAGGGAAAACAATTATGATGTAGTCATTCTTAATTAGTTACCTTCTTGGTATTTAACACTGTATGCTTCTCATGCCCTGTGTTTTACCTCTTTTTATTTTACCTGTCACTGCCTCCCCATCACCAACACATACACCTTCCCCTATCAGCTCTCTTTACTATATGTATTTTGGTCATATCACAGTGGCTGTATTGGGGAGATGTGAGAACTACATACTTTCTTTCTGCATTTTCCCCAGTTAAATCTTTATTTCTTCTCTAACAATTTGCTTTTTCTTAGTAAAGGAAAAATGAGACATTTGCTTTCTTGATACTTTTCAGACTGTGATTCTTGTTGTGAAATAAGGGGATTGCCTCCAAAATTGTTCATTCATGAAGAAGAAATAGCCGAAGGGATGGTAACAGGAAGGATCGCTAGTCATGCCCTTCAAAGCTCCATTTTCAGAGAAGACTGGACATGTGAAACTGAGTTTGCACAACATGAAGGCAATCAGGAAAAGCATTTTAGGCAAGGTATATCTCTTGAGAACATATCTACTGGGAAAAGAGACAATGAATGTAATTCTGGCAGAAACATTTCCCTGGAGGCACTACTTATATCACAACAGAGACTTCCCACAATAGAGCAAGTATACAAATTTGACATTTATGGTAAACTGTTCCCCCAGAATTCAGTCATAATTGAATACAAAAGACTCTGTGCTAAGAAGGAATGTTTGATTGATAATGAATGTGTAGAATTCAACCAAAGTACACACTTCAGTAAAGATATACAAATTCCTTCTTGTGAGAAACCTTATGAATGTAATGAATTTTCAAATCTCTTAAGTTTCCACTCAGTACTTACTCAACATCCAGCCACTCATTTTAGAAAATTGCCACATGAATATGATGAATGTAATGATGCTTTTAGTTATTATTCATTCTTTACTCAACCTCAAAGAATTCACAGTGGAGAAAAACCACATGCATGCAATGACTGTGGAAAAGCCTTTAGACATGACTTCTTTCTCAGTGAACGTCAGAGAACTCATATTGGGGAGAAACCATATGAATGTAAGGAATGTAATAAAGCATTCAGACAGAGTGCACACCTTGCTCAACATCAGAGAATCCACACTGGAGAGAAACCCTTTGCATGCCCTGAATGTGGGAAGGCCTTTAGCCGTTATGCCTTCCTTGTTGAACATCAAAGAATTCACACAGGAGAGAAACCTTATGAATGTAAGGAATGTAACAAATCTTTCAGACAGAGTGCACACCTTAATCAACACCAGAGGATTCACACTGGAGAGAAACCCTATGAATGTAATCAATGTGGAAAGGCCTTCAGCAGACGCATAGCCCTTACTCTTCATCAAAGAATTCACACAGGAGAAAAACCCTTCAAGTGTAATGAATGTGGGAAGACCTTTGGTTATCGCTCACACCTTAATCAACATCAGAGAATCCACACAGGAGAAAAGCCCTATGAGTGCATGGAGTGTGGAAAGTTCTTTAGGACTGACTCACAACTTAATCGACATCATAGAATTCATACTGAAGAAAGACCATTTGAATGTAGTAAATGTGGGAAAACCTTCAGTGATGCTTTAGTCCTAATTCACCATAAAAGAAGTCATGCAGGAGAGAAACCCTATGAATGTAACAAATGTGGAAAGGCCTTCAGCTGTGGCTCATACCTTAACCAACATCAGAGAATTCACACAGGAGAGAAACCTTATGAGTGTAATGAATGTGGAAAGGCTTTCCATCAGATATTATCCCTTCGGCTACATGAGAGAATTCATGTGGGAGAGAAGCCCTATAAATGTAATGAGTGTGTGAATAATTTTAGCTGTGTCTCAGCTCTTAGGCGACATCAGAGACATCATAATAGAGAAACCCTTTGATGACAGGAAAGAAAACATTTGTTCACCATTCAGTCCTTACAAGTATTAGTGAATCTGTTTTAATTCTTCTATGAATGTAGTGCATATGGAAAGCCTTCAGTTCACAATCATTCATTATTTTAAGTGCCCTGAGTAATCGAATCTGTTGCTTTTTGATCTGTTCTATACATAGCTTACCCATTCTCAATGCATGATTCTGATGAAGTTGGATTAGCAGTAGATTTATGACAGGCTAGCCAAATAGTTTCCTCAACCCAGTCATCACTAAGAGATTGACAGCCAGGCACAGTGTCAGATGACTATAATTCCAAAATTCTTGAGAGACCAAGGCAAGAGAATCACAAGTTCAAGCCCAGCCTGGGCAACTTAACCAATTTAGGGGGTCTATATGTCTTAAAATTAAAAATGGCTGGGGTTATAACATAGTTTGAAGGCCCTAGGTTCAATCCCTAATAAAGGAAAAATAAAAAAGGTTGACAAATGGACCTGTGTAGACCAATAAACTCTTTCATGGGTATTGTTATAGCAGAAAATTTTTCTTTTTTTAATTTTTAGAATTGTAAGTTTTGAGAATTCAGAGGGGTTGAAAATTCATGATTACCTTTTATTTTTGCCACCCTATGTGGAAAACCTTCCCAAAGAGAAATCTAATTGGAAAACGTAGATGAGAGACAGGAATCTGATAGCCTTGCTGAATCCACATCCAGTCGTACATGATGTCTGCATCATGTTTTATTCCAGGAATTTTTTGCTTAAGTTTATTTGAATTAGATTTTTGCCCCTTGGAACTAGAGTATATTTGCTATACATGTGAGAAAGCCTTAATCTTTTATATGGTATAATTATTTATCCAAAGAAAATCATTTGATATCACAAGTATGTTAAGTACTTAGCCTTCATACAGCTGAGAAAGTTATTTTATTTGCTCATAAATTAATATGTTATTAGTCTGTTTCACAATAATAATGCTTTAAAATTTACCTAGCAAAATAAGATAGTTATGGACCCATTGGTTTAATGAATATTTGTTCATCTTAAAGTTATTGCTTAATTTTCTTCAATATGGTTTAAGTAAGTTTTGTGGCAGAATAAGGTGGCACTGTTATGGAGGTCTTCTTTTTGTGGGTTATAATCTTAAGTTTATGAATTACTTCTTGGAACTAGAGAGACCAGACAAAGATATTGCTGGTGTTGCAAGATTCACAGACAGAGAGGAGGAACATGAAGGCTTATTCAGGATCAGCTTTATTAGTGCCAGCACTTGACCCAGCAGATTAATATCCACAGCTTGGGCCAGAACAGAGGAGAACTTCCCTTATATACAGTTTCGTCCCCTTTGTCTCTCCTATCTGGTAACATAGTTGTGATTGGTCATTTCGGAGTTGCTGGGCTGTGATTTACAGAGGAGTGCTGAGGCTGAGCAGGCATGCCTTGATCTGGCAAGGCCATGTCTTTTTTGTCCCTTTGTTCTGGTTGGGACAGGCTCAGGCCCCTCCTACACTGGCAGATGGAAAGAATTATCCAACTTCAACTGCAGATTTACTGTGATTCAATACTTTATACCTTGAATAGAAACAAAAATGATTATAAAACCTTGCCCAATTTAAAATAGGTTGTTATAATTTTAATTCATGTTGTCATTTCTTTATTCTCATATTTCTTGAAGGCATAGGAATATTTATTGTAATAATTTATGAGTATTGTATAGTACCTTCTTTTGGAAGGTTTCCCAAAGTTACAGTAAACTTATGCAGTCTAAGGGAAGAAGAATAATTCAGTCTTGTAAAGAATCTGAGTTACCCACTACCTAGTTTTTCATGTAAAGGTTGTAGCTCACTTCTCCTCTGAGGTGATATAGAGCCAAACAACTGATGAGTCTCTGCTTTTACAATTAAACTTCACTTGTAATGTTAAAAAATATTTTTGCCCATGTCTTTAGAATAAATGTATTTTTCAATCAGCTGGTTCTCTTTATGAAGCACCTAATCTCATCTACGGCTATTCAATTCATTGTTTTGTTGTGATATATTAGCCTGATTTTTAGCATTATTGGAAATTCATTATTAGCATCTGATTGTCATTAGGACCATCTACAGATCTGTGTGTGTGTGTACACACACATGTGTACCTGGATATAATGTATATATTCTTTAAGATTTTAGTATTAAGTGCCACAATGTGCCAGGCTATATTCTAACCTAGCAGATGGAGACACACAGTGAACTAAACCAATAATCTCTGCTTTTGGAGCTAAGTTCTAATGAGGAAGACAAACAATAAAAAGATATATAAAGAAAATGCATATTATGTAAAAGAGTAAAATCCTAAGGATGCCACGGAAAGCCTCTTTTGAAATAACTTGTGAGTGAAGACTTTAGACAGATAAAAAGTTTTGTCTCCCTGTTTTTCCATCCATGCTATTGATACATATATATACATACATAAAGACACATTTTTATATGTTATATAGCTAAGACAAAGGAAATTCTTCCTGGTGTGTGTGTGTGTGTGTGTGTGTGTGTATTTTACACTTGATACTTATAAAATGCATTTTATATCATATCATACCTGTATCTGTATGTATTGCATCTTCACATTTTTCTTTTGAGCCAGATGAATATATCACCTCTTACAGCCCCTCCACCACCGGCACTGGGATTGAACCTGTGGCCTTCACACTGAACTATATCCCATCCCTTTTTTATTTATTTTGAATCAGAGCCTTGGAGATTTGCCCAGCTTGATTTAAACTTGAGATTCTCCTGCTCCAGCCTCCCTCCTGTTGGGATTACAGGTAAACACCACCATGCCCAGTTTACTTTTTGTAATCTTGAGCATTTTAAATTAATTGTATAGGCTTTTGATGCTGATTTCTCAGAATTTAGCACCTGGGTGTCAGTGTTAGTGAGCTCCCTCCGAGAGCACTGCCAACGTCTTTGCTGCATCGCTGCTTTCTTACAATAATGTTTCAGGCCCACCCTCACTGTTTCTCACCCAAAGTCATAAAGTTAGCAGCTGTTTTAGGTATTTGTTGCTGGGATAGATCACTTGACACCTACAACTTAAGGGAGGAAGTATTTATTTTAGTTTACAGTATCAGAAAGTCTCACATAGTCCATTCATTAGAAGCCAGTCATGGTGGGAGCACACAGAGGAGTTCTAATGGAAAGGGTTCTTCATGGCATGGCGGCAAGTTAGTGAAGGGCAAGTCCTCATCTGGAGGCTCAGGTGAAGGCCAGAGATTTCCCAAGAAGCTGTAACGGTGTTTCTTCTTCTTTCCTTTATTTAATTAAAACTGCCAGTTAGACTCACAGGTCAATCATAAACACTTGTAAGCTCTGCCCTAGGCATTTCTTCCTTTCAACAAATTGACATAATCCCTTTAAGGCAAGCCCAACCATCCACCCCTTACAGCCAGGCCCCACCTCCCAGCAACACTCAGTTCCATAGGTGTTCCATTACATCCAAATACATGAGACCTTGGGGTAACATTTCAGATCCAAACCACAATAACTACTTTCCAAGTAGTTTAGATATGGCACAAACAAGCGTTAATCTTTATAAGGGGATATGAATTCGAAAAAATTTCTCCTATAAGATAGGAAATATATTTTCTCCCTGAAAATTCTGGTTAGCTAGACTTGCTGGGGGGGTGGGGAGGGCTAAGAATAAGTGTAAAGTAAGACTGCATCTTATTTATATACTATATTTCCTGTTTCCTATAGTTTCTGTTACCAAGAAGAAAAAGCCTAACTCTGCAATAGACCTGTTAAGTAAGTTTATACTATCTTTTATAAAAGTTAAAATCTTTCAGGATTTGTGACACATTGTTTAAATAATAAATAAAAAATTGTGCTGGAAGCATAGCTCAGTAGTTAAAGTGCTTGCCTAGGTTTCATTCCCCAACACCCTAGAAAAATTAGCCAGATGTGCTGATGCACACCTGTAATCCCAACACTTGGGAGACTGAGGCAGGAAGATTGCCCTGAGTTCAAGGCAGGCCTGGACTACCCAGTAAGTTCAGGACCAGCCTGGACTACACAGTGAGACCCTGTCTCAAAAAAGGTCATTCAGATTCAAATATGTTTTCTCCCTTATACACAAATTTTCTATCTTTTAAAAAGATATTTCAGATAGCTTTTTCTGAAGAAACAGAAGCAAAACTTATGTAATTCATCATTCTGTAGAATCTTGTTCTCTTTCAGTAATTACTGTATTTGGATGGTAGGATTTTACATGAGTTTTGGGCAAAACTGTTTCCAAATATTTAAATCCCTTTTAAAATATTAAATATTTAAATCCTGGACAAAATGCTTTCTTTCAAGCACATGAATGGTGGTTATTGTGCCCAGATCACAGAGACCCTGCAGAGACCACCAGGAGACCGAGGCACGTTTGCAATAGGAAGCAGCCTTTATTCAGACTTAAGCTCAGGCTCTGAGACTCCACCAACACAGTGGATCCCTGCCAAGAGCCCCAGCCATTGCAAAGCAGGGTTTTTATGGGGTAGAAGGGATGGTTACAGCGAGCACAACGCAGGTGTAGCACGTGGTCACGAGTACCAATTAAATCACAAAGCATTCATGGTAACAAAACTGACTGTTCGAAACCCGTGGGGTATTTGTTACATCTGGCGGGACCCAATCATGATTTTTTGAGAATCAGGTGAGTTTACAAGGCCTACATGGGGTATAAACTGAAACTCAGGCCTATTAACTTTTCTAAGGGCCTGAGTCTGTAGTTTGTTTAGCCTGGGTCTTTCAGAGGTGTGCATGCCTATAACCCCAGTGCTGGAACAGAATGAGACAGGAGGATCATGAGTTCGAGCTCATCCTCAGCAACATTATAAGAACCTGTCTCAAAAATAAGAAAAACAGGAATGGTGGTGTAGCCAAGTGTGAAAGCCCTGAGATTAGTCCTCAGTACCAGAAAAATTAATTAAAATAAAAATAAAAAAGGGCTGGGGATATAGCTCATTGCGAAGGCCCTGAATTCAGCCAAAGAAGAGCAACAGTTTTGGGCTGGAGGAATCGCTCAGTGGTTAAAACACTTGCCTAGCAAGCACAGGTGCTGAGCTTGATACCTCAGAATCACATAGCCAGGTGTGTTGGTGCATGCCTGTCATCCCAGAACTTGGTAGGTTGAGCCAGGAAAATTGCCCTCTGTTGCATCCTATCCTGGTCTATATGTGAGTTCAGTACCTGCCTGGACTACAAAGTGACACCCCTCCTGCAAAAAATAAAAATAAAAATAAAAACTGTCACCAAAACCAAAGCCAAACAACAACAACAAACAGCTTCACATTGATTTGTTGTTTCTACTTACCATTCACTGACTGTACTTAAGATTTTCCATTTTATTCACAAAGGTCAAGACACCCACAGTATAAGTGAGGAGAGGTTATATTACCTCCTAGTTCTTGGAGGCCTCAGCCCAGTCGTGGTCCCCTGGCAGTGGCAGAAGGGTCTGACATAGGGCCTAGCTAGAGAGATGTTCATAGCATCACAACAGAAATCAGACGGTGAGTAGAAGGAACGAGCTTGTGTACACCTTAGCTGGCTGTGCTCCAGTGATTTGTGCCTTGCAACCAGTCCCCCGCCTTTTAACAGCACAGGAAATCAATGGATTAACCTCTGTGATGGAATCACATTCTTAATATGAGGCTTCAGAGGGAATTCCAGATCCAAAGCATAACAGAATGTTTCAACTAAAAATAAATTACAGGAAAAGACATGGAAGCATTTTGGGACCTCTTCTTTTGTTTCTTTAATTATGCTATCCTTGCTGTCTCAGTGTCAGGAACTGAGTGAAAATATTTACCCTTCATGTTCGTTTTGACTTCGGGAAGGGTCAGGTTCGTGAATAGAAGGATGAGGACACACAGTAAGGGTTTGTATGGCCCTGCCTTTCCATTGGATGGCACTCACTATATTTTTAAAATCACACTTCATAAAGATACCCGTGAAAGAAGACTTCCAAAATTGGTCAGAATGTGGCAAGGATGATGGCAAAATTGTGTTTGAAGAGGATTATTTTGAGGGGGATTAATGGCAATGTGTGTTTTAGTTTAGTAAATAGTTTTACTTAAACATTCATCATATACTGTGGTCATGCCTCATATATGTTACAGAATGGCTAAGAAAAGGTTAACAGTGCCTGCAGGATTTGAAGTGGAAGAACTAGAAGCCAAGGCAGAGAGTGAACAGAGATGTGGGAGGCTATCAGGGGTAGCTACATAAAGTTACAGACCAAGATTTATGGAGGCAAAAGGCTTTTTGAGAGTTGGTTCAAAGTCTGAGTTTGGACAGCAGGCAGGCAATTGAGTGGGCTTTATCAAGCATGGCTATCAAACTGAGCTGAAACTGGTGGCTTTCAACTCTGTGATGTGTCCTCCAGTGGGTCTGATGGAATGACAAGTTAATGTGGCACCACTACAACCCAGTGTTGGGTGCTCTTGTTATATGATTTAGGTGAGGGGGTTGTGGCATTTGTTGGTCAGGTGTCTGATAAGCTTGCAAGCCTGGTTTTCTTTTATGTAACTTAAATAGATTATGAATCCCTGATTTCATTTGATAAATTTACAGGTGTTAATTTTTTCTTAGCAGGATTATTTATCAGTTTATGCCTTATAACTGTGCTGCATGGCTGGGAGTTTCGATGTTGGTTATGTCCAACATCTGGCGGTTATTGATTGGTACAAACAAGTTACCAAGTCATTCGGCCTCAATATTTGCACACAAAGTGGAGCAATGTGCTGCTTTATAAAATGGAATCATTCAGGGCAAAGCATAAACTGAAAGCTACTATTCTATACCACATGGAATAATGAACTCACAGCAGAGCCCAGCCTGCTCTATGCAAACTTCTTACCCTAATCAAAACAAAGAATACATATTTTGCATTTGGCTTCTTTAGTATAGTGACTTACAGGTTCATGCACATTATGGCTTTATCCATGCTTTACTCCTTTTTATTGATAAATAATATTCCATTGTATATATTGCCACAATTTATTCATCTTCTGATGGACATTTGGAATGTTTCCACCTTTTGACTATTGTGAATAGTGGTGCTAGGAACATGTGTATACATACTCTTGTGTTCCATCTTTTTGGGTATATAGTTAGAACTGTTGAGTCAGGTGATAATTCAATATTTAACTTCCTGAGGAACTGCCAGACTTCTTACTACACTGGTTGAAACATCTTACATTCCCAACAACAATAGATTTCCAGTTTCTGCAAATCCTAACAGCTTCTTTTTTTTCTTACTGCCATCCTTGTAGATGTGAAATGACATTTTATTGTGGTTTTGATTTGTATTCTGTAAGAACTACTGATGTTAAACATCTGTTCATATGTTTGACTATTTGTATATTTCTTTGAAGAAGCATCTATTCCGTACTTTGCTCCATTTTTAATTTGATGACTGCTTTTTTGTTAAGTCTTAAAGTGTTCTTAATTTACATTAAATAGTGGACCTTTATCCTGAACCTATTAGCAAATATTTTCTTAGGTTATCTTTGTATTTTCTTGATAATGTCCATTGATCCACTTAAGTTTGTAATACTATGAATTCCAACTCATCTAACAAAGAGATGTAACCAAAAGAGATGTTTGTCATTTCTGGAAAGCATTGCACCTGTCTTCTCTTTTCTTCTGCTGTGCTGGTTGGGAGATAAGTGTTTTGACATCCACCTTTGCCTCAAAGATGAAATTACTTTTTTGGGAAGGCAGAGGTATCCTTTTAATCTTTAAAATGTAATTATTTTTATTCTTAAAAAAATTTTTTTTGCACTGAGGATTAAACTCACAGTTTTTGCACTGAGCTGTGTCCCAAGCACTTTTTTATCTTTTACTTTGAGACAATGTCTTACTATTATAAGTTTCCCAGAATGGGCTCAATCTCTCCATTCTCCTGTCTCATCCCTTCACCCTTCATGGAGGAGTTTGGCATTACAGTTATGTACCATCACACCTGGCAATGCCTCAATTCTTACATGAGGGCCAAATGAAGATATGTTACTCAGGTTACTGTATTTTGAGGGTCTTTACTGTGTCAGCTTAACTTACACCAACTTATACAACCCCTACTTCTCCAGTTTTTCATATAAATACTGCCATTTTCTATTGGTGTCATGAGAAAGGTGGGGGAGCATCATAACCTGGACTATCTATTCTTGGTCTCTTTTGCTAGCCTCTCCTCCTCTGTACTACCAAAAGGAGAATCCACTCCACCATACCCCTCTGGGTTTTTAGCTCATTTTTGTTCCCAAATAACAGCTGCATACTTCAGCAGAAGGCCTTGGGCAGCAATGGGGGTAAGAGTTGGTGGGCACTATTAACTGGAAGTCCCCAACATACACACCCCTACCAACTCCCACCTCCCTCCAAACACAAAGAGGCCCAGCACCACCAAAGTGCCCAACAGCAGCACGGATTGCCCTCACCGTGTTCTTCCTTTCTAAACTAGCAGTTCTGCCTCCTCCAAGGAGACTGACATTTTTATTGTTTCAGAAGCCCTCAGAAGCCTGTCCTGCTCTGCCTGGTTTGTCAGCGATCATTAAGACAGAGCCTGCCAGAGTTTATCTACTAGCGTATGAAACTGGTAAGAACGCACAGAACTGCCAAAATTTATGAAAACTGGCTTCTTAGTTTGTTGATAACCTGGGCCAAACATCACCAGAGCGCTCCTGGAGAGCCTTCCGTCTCCGAGGCTTCCTAAACTACAGCGCCCGAGCCCGGTGCTGTGGGCAGGAGGTCCTTAGACCCTTACAGGAGCTCATTCTCTTCCTCCTGTGACGCGTTGATCTACTTCCGTTTCCCCTGAACTCCCTTGTCTACACAAGGGCACAGTTTTGGTGACCCAGCTTCAGTTCACCCAGCATGTCGGTGGGGCTTTAGCTCCGGGAACTTTTGGGGCGCGCGGATGGTATTCCTCCCAGTGACCGCCTCGCCCTCTAAACTCCGAATCCCAGAGTCCTTTGCGGTAGGCGGTTCTGGCCCTTTCCTTCCCTCAACTACATTTCCCAGACACCCCCGCGAGCCGCGTCTATCGAGTAGCCCTGGGGCTCGGGCGTGCTCACCGTGAGGGGAGCGAGCGCCGGGTTGTTGGCCAGCACGTCACGGCGGCACTTTGTTCACCGCTTGCGGGCTAAGAGGTGACTGTCGGCTGTCATTCCGTCTGCGTGTGGGGCATCGGAGAGTTTGCTTGTCGAGGCTACGCGTGACCTAGTGTGTATGCTACCTAGCGTGACTAAGGGGGATTATTACGTAGTGTACGACTGTGACTCTAGTACCAGGTTGGCGAGACATTGTGGCCCTGCGTGGGTCGGTCAATGTGAAGGCATTGCTGAGCTTTTTTTTTTTTTTTTTTTTTTTGGTGGCTGCTGTTGGCGTAACTCTAAGAACCTAGTGATTCCATGGTGTTTGTGAGCAGGAATATTTTCTTTCTCGGCCTCAGTGACTTTGCTAAAGAAGTGGCCTGAGAAACTGCGGGTAGGAACCCCCAAGCTTTTATTCTTGTATTCTCTCTGCGGTACCCTGGGTTAAAGTGGTCACAAACAAGGATTCAGTGAATGTTTCTGCAGTATGACATTGGCTCTCCAGAACCATTATTTTATTATTTTGTAAGGTCTGCTAGGGGACAGCTGCAAATCCCTGATTGTCCCTTCTTCACCTTAGAGCAGGAAGTGATCGAGAGAAGCTCATGAGTATTTAGCGCCACTCTCTTTGCTGGAATTAGAGCCCGAATTTTAGATCCTCAAAGATTTGAGAACCGACTGTGAACTGTACCTCAAGGAAGGGAGGTTTCATGTTCCTGTGAAAATCTAGTGCTTGAACGATCTGTGGTGGAGCTGTGGTGCTGATGCTCGGGTGTCACCCCACACTCACTCCACGGTTGTGAGAAAAAATTGTTTTCCACAGAATACCTAGAAAAGTCACTTATAGGAAAGAAGATAAGAATTTCTATTCTTGAATTAAAAGGTTCCAGCCATAGATAGAGTCTCTTGGATTGCAGACTTGTTTTTATAATGAGAATTCACATCTTTTCTTATGGATAGAGGGCTAGTTTTGGAGTTAGAGAAACCAAAATTGTACTGTGTGTGGCCTAGAAAGAGATGCTTAGATCAATGGGGTGTGCCCGCAAAGGGGAATGCAGGATTTAGGCCATCCTCTTTCTTCTTTATGTTTGAGATGTGAGAACTTGCTAAAAAACATTTGCCATGATTACAATCCTCATTGGAGGTCCCCGCCCACAGGGCCCTTCAATATTAGGCTTGAGCCTCTAGAACTGTGAGCTGAAATACATATTTCTCCTTCATAACTAGCCTCTTTCAGGTATTTCATTGTAATAGTAATGGAAAGGTAATATTTGAGAAACACCTTAATGAATAATCCAATTTTTTTGTCAGTCTCCATATGCTTAGACCATTTACCATGGTACAGGAATCAGTAAAGATGTAGAAGCAAGGCATGCCAGGTGAGGTGCCTGGCACAGCTGTCACTACTGCAAGTGGCTGGGTGCCCTGGGTGGGATATTCTTACCCAGTTTTGCTTAATAAGTGGTCGCCCAAGAAGCAGATGACACACAATGGCCTGATAGACTTTATCAACTTTCACTCTCTCAGGACCCCAGGCAAACAAGGCCCTTGTATTCAGCCAGAGCCCCTTCAAATTGTGTTGCCCCCAAAGTAGCTAGGTGAGAGGCTGAGGCATCTCCTACAGAATTCTCTGCTGTTTGAGCAAAGTGGCCACTTTACGGAGTCCTGGTAGGTTTGGTCTTGGATGCAACATACCTGTTGATAAACTGTAGTGAGATTGGTGAGAAACCAGAAAAAGATGGGGAGATCAGGAATCAGAGTTAAATGAAGTAGTTCTGTGGTGAAATATTCCATCTTCACCATTGCACATATTAATAGCACATGAGAAGCTTATATTCTGAGGACATATTTCATGCAGTAGCTTCAGGAAGTGTACATGTTCAAAAACTCATGGGGGTTTATGCACCTATGATGATTTGTTCCTGCAACAGATTTCACCAGTGATGGGAATTATGAACACCTGCATTTCCACTAGACTAGCACAGTCCCAACAGTCTCAAAGGCAGTGTCTGCACCAGGGTTTCTGATGCTTGTTGAGGTCCTACTTAAAGATGACTGCCTTTGGGGATAACCCACTTGGGACTCCCTCCCAGAGAGTGGGAGTTTTATCTTGCTGTACTGTGTTTGTAAAGACCTGTCATTCTACACCTTGATTCCTTTGTCCATGATTTAATTCTTTGACATCGCAGGAGAGAAGGAAAAAAGATGGCTGCCTTTCATGTCATCTTGAAATAGCAACAGAGAACACACAGATGGGCACCTATTTATCATTACTATCAGATGAGGCCCACTATTAGGCTTTCTCGTTATTAGTAGGTGCAACCAGGAACTGTTACTTCTGTTGAAGCTTCTCTGGAATATTCTGATTTCTTGTTCACCTGGTCCAGAGAAATTGTACTTGTTAAGAGGTCCTTGAGTCTTACCTAAAAGACAACATCTGACTGGAGACTAGGCATAATGCCAAGGCAACTTATTCCTGTGGGACTTTCAGTGAAGATACCTTCTTTATAATGTATGATCAAAACCCATGACAGGACTTAGGCTTTCTTTAATCAAGTCTCACCCTTTGATGATAAATGGCCAAGGGATTTGTCATCAAAGCTTAAGCAAAGACAGTGAAGTGTATTGCAAGTCAGATGTATGAATACACATTGATATGGATCTTCCTCCTTCAGAGAAACTGAGAGAAAAGTGTTGGCTAAACCTGATGTGTATCAATCTGCAGTATGCGCCATCACGTTCTTGGTAATGTTGGTAGTAGCTGACAACACAGGGGCCATGGGTGGAAACTTGGTAGTATCAGCCTATGATAGTCCATTGTTGGCCTCCATGCCTGGGAGGTCTTTTATTATTTTAAAAAGTTATTTAAATATATTTAAAAAAATCTTTGTGTTCCTTTCTTGGAGCAAGATTCGTGACCAGGATATACAGTGATGTATTTACTAAACAGAGACCTGTGCAGAGCTATCCACCTGAACAGGTTTTGGTTACACTTTGCCTACTGATGGAATAGTTCCATTTATAAAGTTTTGTATATCATAAAGCTTTTAATTTAACTGGACTGTCCAGTAGTACACCTCTGAAAAAGTGGTGCTTAAATTCAGCTCCTGGGAGGTCTTTTCGACTAGCCATGTGGTAATTACATTTTGAGAGTGGTGTGGAGCACTTGTGTTTGTACCAGCCCTTGAATTAAAAGTTTAATGTTTTCTCCCAATGAGGAATGAAGTGTTGCTTTTTAGTGGATCATGCATCTTGTATATTCAGAGATAGTCTATATATAAGAAAAATATAATTTTTTTCTAGTCTTTAACCTTTTCCTCATATCACCTCACTGTATTTTATCCCTTCTTCCTGTAGTGATAACCACTATAATGGATTTGAGAAGTATAACTTCTATATTTTTCCTTAAAATATCAGGGCATATGGCCCTAAACAAATCAATGGATTTCATCTATGCTAAGGTGTAAATTTTCAAATTCTGACATCAGGATACATTTTATAGACTATTATGTTATTTTAATTATCCATTTTTCTTATTTTCACATGAAATAATAGTATCTTAATGAATGGTATTTTAGAATCTTTAAAGTACAGTCTTACTGTCTGATTTTTAAATGTATTTAAATATTATCATATACCATATATTTTCTGCAGTTTTCTTTTTAAAAATTCACACATTCCCATTGCTGTATAATATTCTGTGAGTGTGCCATGTATTATTTCCATTCCATTTCAGCACATTATAATGTTGCCATGACATTGTTATTTATGTATGAAAAAAGTTTTATTGCTTTGTACCTAGAGGTGGAAATTCTGAGACTGTACGGTATGGGTGCCCTTAGCTACACTAATATTACTAGTTAACATGGCCATTAATAGTGTCCTTTTGCCTTTGATCCTTGTCCTCAATGACCCTCAGTGGAAGGCTTTTAAAAATACACTTTTTCAGAGCAGTTTTAAAACCCATAAGAAAACTGAATGTAAAGTACAGAAATTTACCACATGTTACTACCCTGACTCCTCCATTATCAACATTACTCCCACAGGTGTATATTTGTTACGTTCATATCACATGAATTTTAGACACTGGTCATGATACTTCACTTTATTATAGCCATAATCCCCTCAAAGAAAATGCAATACAACATATACACCTTGACTATAATAATTTTCCAACAGGTACCTACTCTATTCTTCCTTTTACCATGGAAAATTTTGGCCAATTCTTAATCCTGATAGCACACTGAAAATTTAGTTAGGTCCTTAGCACCTGCTTGCTCAGGTATACACTGAAACTATCTCCTTTGGCCTTTGAATGTTACGTCTGATTAGCCCACTCATTGCTCATTCTAGTCACTCCAGTTTACTCTTAGTGACATTTGTTCCATAGTTATTACACCCATTCATGCAGATGAATTAATTTCTAGTCTAGTCTGTATTGGTTATCTAACCAATAGTACTTGGCTTCCATGCCAGCATTTAGGTCCATAATGAGGACACCACAGTGAGCGAGATGGTAATGCAGGCTTTGTGCAGACTTAGGTACTATGATGGATCTTATTATTAAAGGGATAAATGCATATACATTTAACTTATGCAAATCTCTAAATTGAAGCATATATATGATAGTGTCAGTGCACAGACTCCCCAACCTTCTTGACACCAGGGACCTGTTCAGTTGAAGACCATTCTCCCAAGGACAAGTGTTTGTGTAGGGGGCAAGAGGTCTTGTTACATAGTAGGTCATTGGAGAACATCTTCAAATTGGAAGGTATTAGCAGGAGGGGAGTGGGAAACAAAGCTCCACCTCCTGTCAGGTCAGCTGCCATGCGCTAACAGGAGGTGGAGCTATAATGCTCGCAGCTCCTCTCTGGCTTGCTGCTCAGCTGTCCCAGCTGCCTGGTCCTTCCAAGGCTAGGGACCATTATGGGTTGGGGGCCCCTGGCACAGAGAACCCAGATCACAATTTTAGTATGTCAAATACAGTCACAAAACAAGGAAAACCATTAAATACTGTGAGGACTATTTTGTGTGTCAGTTTGGCTAGGTTCCTGCACCATTTAATTGTTACTTTTAAAAAATTAGAAAAAGGCAAAGTATTTTTAAAGCTCCACATAACAACCAGATTTGGGACAGTCAGATTTGTTAACACTGTGATGTTTTCTTTCTCTTTTTATTATAAAATATTACAGATCAATGTAACAACTCCCACCAAATCTTTCCACATCCCAAAAGGCAACCAATGTTATACAAGTGCTATTCTTTGAACTATCACATGAATGTTGTTTCACTGTGAATTTTCCCCTTCAATAGACTGTGATCAATCCATGTATATATATGTGGATTTTGCATCTTCTCTCTAAATACTACATAGTATTCCATCATAGAAATAAACACACCTTATTGATCTATGCTACTGATGGAATTATGTTACATTCTAATTCAGGGAAATACACACCATGATGCCAAGAATATAATGATAGGTATCTTCTTGTGCATGTATGTGGGTGCTTCTGAGGTCAATATACCAAAAGAGAACTGATTGTCTCATGCTCATGAGTTTTTAAAGAAATTTTGTTACTCTGAAGTAACAAATATGTTTTCTTTTATTTTCATCATAGTTGTGGATTTTTACTTTTTATATTCTAGTCTTTAAAGTGTTTGGTTCTTATTTTTGTATCTGGTAGAAGGTAGAGAGCGAATATTTTTGCTCCTATGAACTTTGTTTTTACTGAATAAGCCATCCTTACCCAAATGATTTCAATAGCACTATCATACACAAAATTCCCATATCTTCTTGCATTCTTGTATCTATCCTCAACTTGTTTCCATTGATCCATTTAATTATTCATTGAATGACACTGCTTAAATGATAATAGCTTTAAATTAAGTATGTAGTAATGCCTAGTAGAATGTTTTGCTTTCTTAATTTTGTTTCAGCTTTACGGTCCATTAATTTCTCATATAAATATTTTAAATCAGTTAATAAAACTTTAAAAATATAACTGGTATAAATTATGAGTGGAAGCACATTAGAGATTCAGAGAGAATTTATAATTTTAAAATGACATCTTTTAGGAAAAAATTTCATTTCTCTCCAGTTTTCATGTTCTTTTGTGCTCTTCAATATGCTTGAGCCTTATTTTCTCTCAGCATATTTCTAATGAACTCTTACATAAAGGATTATATTTATAGTTCTTACATTTTTCAGTCTTTTTTTTACTTAAAACACTGTCTGGGAGCTCAAGTATTGTATATTGACATATCAATAACAGATATATCTTCTTTTACATTTGAATGAGAATATTAACTAAGTGTTACTAATCAGGTGCCTACTGAAGGTTTTAACTGTCAGGTTTCTTATATACTTTTTCAACTTAGTAAAAATAATGTATTATGAATTTGTAAACTTATTCATGAAGTTTTCCCACATTCCCAGTTTTCTGTTCTAGAGACATGTAGTGTACCATGAGGTGTAACTCCTTTGAGGACCTCCCCATACTCAACTACTAACAGTTTCTAATGAGTATGGATTCTCTGGTGTCTAACAAGGTGTGACTTTTGGCTGAAAGCTTTGCCACACTCAATACAGTGGTAGGGCTTTTCGCCTGTATGTTTTCTCATATGAAGAGTGAGAGATGAGATCTGAGAGAAGGCTTTTCCACACTTAGTACAGTCAAAGGGTTTCTCGCCTGTATGACCTCGTATATGTATAGTGAGGGAGGAGCTCTGGGAGAAGGCTTTTCCACACTTGTTACATTCATAGGGCTTCTCACCTGTATGACCTCTCATATGCACAATGAGAGAAGTTCTCTGAGAGAAGGCTTTTCCACATTCATTACACACATAGGGCTTCTCACCCGTATGACTTCTCATATGTAAGTTAAGCAGTGAGCACTGAGAGAAGGCCTTCCCACACTTGTCGCATTCATAAGGCTTTTCCCCTGTGTGACTTCTCAAATGAAGAGTAAGGGATGCAATTTGAGAGAAGGCTTTCCCACATTTATTACAGTCATAAGGTTTTTCTCCAGTATGCACTTTTTGATGAGTAATAAAATTTTGCTTTTGGCTGAAGGCTTTACCACATTCATTACATTCATAGGGTTTCTCACCAGAATGAATTTTTTCATGAGCAATGAGATTTGATTTCTGACTAAAAGCTTTGCCGCAGTCCTTACATATATAAGGTTTTTCTCCGGTATGAATTCTCTGGTGTCTAACAAGATTTGACATCTGAATAAAAGCTTTCCCACATTCATTACATTCATGAGGCTTCTCTTTAGTATGAATTTTCTGGTGTGTAATGAAGTTTTTTTTGTGGCTGAAGGCTTTCCTGCATTCTTTACATTCATAGGGCTTCTCACCAGTGTGACTTCTCATATGTACAGTAAGGGCAGAGCTTTGAGAGAAGGCTTTTCCACACTCAGTACATTCGTAGGGTTTCTCACCTGTGTGGATTCTCACATGGATAATAAGCATGGAAAACTGAGAAAAGGATTTTCCGCATTTATCACATTTGTAAGGTTTTTCCCCTGTGTGACTTCTCATATGAAGAGCAAGGGAAGCAATTCTAGGGAAGGCTTTACCACATTCATTACATGCATAAGGTTTCTCCCCGGTGTGAACTTTTTGATGTGCAATGAGGCTCTGCTTCTGGCTGAAGGCTTTTCCACATTCATTACATTCATAAGGTTTTTCTCCAGTATGAATTTTTTCATGATCAATGAGATTTGACTTCTGGCTAAATGCTTTCCCACATTCCTTGCATATATATGGTTTTTCTCCAGTATGAATTCTTTGATGTCTAATAAGATTTGACATTTTAATGAAAGCTTTTCCACATTCATTACATTCATAAGACTGTTCTCTACTGTGAATTTTATGGTGTTTAATGAGCTTTTCCTCATGGCTGAAGACTTTTCTACATTTGTTACATTCATAGAGTTTGTCTCCAGAATGAATTCTTAGGTGTCTGATGAGGTCCAATGTTTCACCAAAGCCCTTTCCACAATGATTACACTTAAAGGGGGCTACAGCAAGATGGGCTAAGCTACTTCCATATGATCTCAAAGTTCCATTATATTCAAAATGTCCCTTTCCTATAAAGCATTTCACATTATTATGACAGTCAAAATTATACTTTTCAAATAAGTCATATTCATACAGACTGTGTCTAGAAGAAATAAAATCTGAATTTGGAGAAAATGCATTTGCAAATTCCTCATGATATTCAACGTCTTTTTCTTCAGTCATTGTTTTCTTGAAAACTTGTCTCAAAAGTCTGTCCGGGTTCTGATGTTCATCAATTCCCCATATTTCTCCTGAAAAAGATTGCAAATAAACATCACTTCTGACTTTTTCCCAGAATTGTTATGTCAAAAAAAATTAAAAATATATTGTTATGGGATTGATATTTAATTTAAAGCCTTGCCTCACATTATTAAAGTACACAGATCTCCTAGATCCTCAGGGTTTTGGTTTTTTGGGTTTTTTTTTTTTTTGGTGGGGGAGGGTCTCTCTCTGTAGCCCAGGCTTGTCCTGAATTCACTATGTAGCCCAGGCTGGCCTTGGACTTGTAGCTATTCTCCTGCCTCTGCCCTCAGCCTCCCAAGTGCTGAAATTACAGGTGCGCACTAATAGGCCCAACTTTAGGTGGTGCTGGGGAATTGAACCCAGGGCTTTTTGCTTGCTAGTCAAGTGCTTTATCCATTGTGCCATTACTCTAGCCCCTCTCCTGAGTTTTGAGAAGGAAATTCCAGGAAAAGAAATATGAGGAGAGACAGATGTTTATGAATACAAATGGCTTTACTTTTAAGTGGAAGATGAAAGAAAATAACCTCTTAGGTAATAAAAGGAAGAAGTAGAATGTACAAATAAAGTGAGAAGAAATAATGATATAGTAAAGACAAAAAAGGAAACTAAAAAATTACTGAGATAATTTTTCAGGACTTCATTAATAAACATTTTTAGAAACTGATGTGAATCCTTTTCTGGAAAACTTAAACTACCAAACTAACTCTGAAGACTAGAAAACTCCCAAAAACAAAGCCAAAAGAAAATTCACCCAGAGATAATCACATCGGCAACTCCCATGATGTACCAAATATTTCAAAAGAAAGTATTCCTGAGTTTTGTGAGTGAAACAAACAATATTAATGCCCAAACCTAACAAAGATAATATACCAAATAAACAATAAACCTATTTCATTTACAAAAATTAACAAAATTTTTATGTAAAATTTCAAAATGAACCACAAGCCCAAAAAGTAACTCAAAGCCACATGAAACATATGAAATATATACGTGAGTAGATTTTCCAGGAATATAAGAATCTTTCAACATTAGGAATTCTATTATTAAACATGTTAATATCTCAAACCTTAAAGGCCAAGAGAGCACCAAGTGAAATGTTTCAAGGTCTAAAAGAGACCAAGTATAAGCCCAGGCTGTTGTCTCCAGCAAAATTATCCTCTAAACTTGAAGATGTTAAAAAATCTGAAGGAAATATAGACTACTAAATCAGCACTGCAGAAAATACTTAAGGGAATCTTTGAGATAGGGAGACTGGCAGTACCAAAGTACTCAGATGAAAAGAAACATCAAAAGGCAGAGAATAGTCTAGCAAAAGTAAAGAAACAAAGAATCAACACTGAAAAAAAAACAGTGACAGGATTTAGTAAAAATATAACAATAACTTTCAACATTAACAGTCTTCACTCGCCAATCAAAAGCCACAGATTGGTAAACTGGATCAAAAAAACAAAGGCCAACAATTTACTGCCTGCAAGAGGCACACTTCACCCACAAAGAAACATACTGACTGCAAATAAAAAGATGGAAATTAATACTCTATGCAACTGCAGCCAGAAAACAAGCAAGAATCTACACTGTTCTCAATTACAGCAGATTTCAAAGCAAATCAGACTGGAAGAGGCAAAGATAGACACTATACTGGTGAAAATAATTCTATCAGAAAAGTTCACTATATACATGCAAACATATATATATATATATATATATATATATATATATATATATATATATATATATTACACACATTAATACTGGCATACCCAATTTCACACAACACAAATTATTGAACATGAAAAGATAAATAGACCCCAATACAATCACAGCAGGAGTCTTCAATACCCCACTCTCACAAACCAATCAGTCAGACAAAAGATTAACAAAGAATATCAGAGCTAAGCCACAGCAAAACAAATGGACTTAGAGTCATAAGTCATAGATAGAGTGTTCCATCTAACATTGACAGAATACACTTTTTTTTAGCAGCACATGGAACTATTTTCTAAAACAGACACTATTCTAGGCCATGTATGTGTTTAAATAAATACAAAGGAACTGAAATAACTGACTGCATACTTTCAGATCAGAGCAGAATGAAATCAGAAATTAAACCAAAAACCCTACTGAGACTACACAAATATTTGGAGATTACATGATACATTATTACTCAATGCATTATTGAGCAAGAAACGGATCACAGATGAAACCAAGGAAGAAGTCAAAGACTTTCTAGAGTCAATCAACAATGAAGGTACATCATACCAGACTCTATGGAACAGAAAAGAAGGTCTTTCTCAATGGAGTATCTACTACACATGAGATAACACCAAGAATCAACAGTCAGGATTATATCAAATTAAGAAGCTTCTACACAGCAAAGGCTTCCATTAACAGAGTGAAGAGAGAACCAACAGAATACGAAAAAAAATTTGTGAGCTACTCAGACGGAGGGTTCATATGTAGAATATAGAATATACAAACACTGAAAAAAAATGAAAGACCCAGTCAAAACTTGGACAACTGAAATGAATAGACAGTTCTCAGAAAAAGAAATGAGTCAGACATAGAACATTAAATACTGCCTTGTGTTTCTAATGTGAGAAACCCAAGACATAAAAAAGTGAAAGTGCAAAATAAAAGAATAATGCTAGGAAACAGAGAGATAGCTTTTGTGGAGAGAAAAAAGGGATGTAGGAAGGGGGAGCAGAATGTGGGAGGGAAGACTGAAGTGATTTCAAGGCCAGTATCGGCTACCTAGTGAGCTCAGAACAAGTCTGGACTACAGAGGGAGACCCAGTCTCAACAACAAACAAACAAGCAAACAAACAGGAATTTAAATATGTATGTCAACTTCATGAAAATTAATTTGCAAACTAGGATCAAGTGGATCCTAATGGATAATTTTGGAGGAAAATAAAACTTACTTAAAAACTACCAAAAGAGACAAAAACAAAGGATATTAATAAAGAAAAAAAAAGTTGTTGAAAGACATTTCCCTCCAAAAAAAAAAATCATAACTACACATAGTTCAACAGTTAAGATGCACTAAATCATTGAGGGAGTTATAATATCAGTGGTATGTTCACCAACAGAAAGAAAGCTTCCATATTTTACTTATGAGACTAATGAAACATTAACATCAAAAGTTTAAAAACTATGAATAATTATTTAAATTATAACAATCATGAAGATAAGTAATAAGAAATATGAAAGTATAACTCGTACATTAAAGAAAAAATATGATTTCCTATAGGAAAAAACTGCTTTTCACTTCATAAACCTTAAAAAGGCAATAGGGCTGGAGGAATGGCACAATGGTTGAAGTGCTTGCCTTGCGAGTGCAAGGCTGTAAGTTGATTCCCCAGCACCACACAAGCCAGGCGTCGTGGCATATGCCTGTAATTCCAGCACTTGGGAGGCTGAGGCAGAAGGATTTCTGTGAGTCCAAGGCCAGCCTGGGCTCCACAGTGAGTTCAGGACCAGCCTGGGCTACAGAGAGAGACCCTGTTTCAAAAAAATAAGACAACAACAACAACAAATAAAAAAGCAATCGTGGCAAAATTTTTTCAAAGAGGAATGACTGATTGGAAAAAATAAAAAATATATACAACAGATAAAGGACCAATCACATGGGTTAAGAGTGCATATAAATTAAAAACATAACAAAAAAGGCAAAAAATTTATTTAAAAGACTTTTAAATGCACAAAAATGTTTGCCTTCACTTAAAGAAAATGTGAATTCAAGATGCAATTATTTATTTTTAGCTACCACACTAACAAATAGTTTAAAATAGTAATAGAACATTCTGGCAGAAATTCTTGGTAGAAACAAAATTTACAGCCTATATTGAGTGTAAAATGACTGTCAAATAAGAAATACCTTATTGGAGCTGGAGGAATGGCTCAGCAATTAAAGCACTTGCCTAGCAAGCACTACATCAAGTGCTAAGTACCCGAGTTTGATTCCTCAGCACCACATAAGCTGAGAGTGGTGGCACACACCTGTAATCCCAGCACTTGGGAGGCTGAGGCAGGAGGACTGCCATGAGTCCAACTCCATAATGAGTTTAGGACCAGCCTGTGCTGCAGAGTGAGACCCTGTCTCAAATAAATAAATAAAGCCTGTACATGTGTATATGAATATTACGTATTTATATAAATGTATGTACATATGTGTACCTGTGTATACACATATCACAGACATGCGTATTCATACATGATAAATACATCAAAATTGAAGGTACCAGAAAATCAGCATTGACTTTAAACTTTTTTAAGATAAAAGGGTAGTTATTACTGAATTATGATAGCAAAGCTAAAAATACAGTTACATACAGCTGTGATACTAGGAATTTAGAATGGAAGAAAGAAGGGAGAAAGTAAAGGACTACAGATGCCAACACATTTATATGAACAACTGAAAATCCATAAATGTATGCAAAAGGAAAGGCTCCTTTTGCAAACCAGGCAGAGAAGATAAAGAATGCTAGTAGCAGAATGACCAGAAAAGTTGGATATTAATTAGCAAAGGCTGATATTTGGCACCTAGATATAAAGGCCAACCAGACTGTAAGATCTGCAAAAAAACAAAAAAGTTAGGAATGGTCTTGAACTATTCAGTGATGAACCATTAAGAGGGTCCTATCCCATCCTCACCTCTGGGTTCCCTCCCACTAACCTGGACACGGTCTCCTTAGTACTTCTTCCTCTACCATCCATGGTGGTTCTTCTTGCTCCAACTTAAAAATCACATCAGGTTTGGTGAAAGGACAGCCTGTCAAAGGGAAATGATATAGATCTGAACTTATTTACCAGGGATAAACAACCACATAAGAATCTAGACCAGCGAAGGGCAACCCAGGCTTTCTGCAGGACAAAACGATGAGGTGCCTAGGAACATGCCCCACTGAGACAACCAAAGACGACTCTTATGTTGATGCCACCCCACGGACAGGTGCATAGGCAAGGGCATCTCAAGGCCAAACTCATTCTAACATTTAAAAGTTCCATACATTTCAGAACCACTGGGAGTGAGAGAAAGGTATTTTCTTTCTAGAACTTGAATTACATAGTGAAGTACTCTCACCAACTGTGATTAAGTTGTTATAGTTTTCTAGCATCACGCTCCGGTACAGGTTCCTCTGAGCAGGATCCAATTGCTTCCATTCCTCCTGAGTGAAGTCAATGGCCACATCATTGAATGTCACTGTTCCCTGTAATGACACACTTCTACTCAATATGATGTCATGTATCCTAGGGAATGTGGACAAAACATATTAAACCTTGTTGAGATAGTACTCAGCAAAAAGAGGTTATGGGCTGCCACACTGTTATTTCTTGGAATCTCTACTTTGATTAACTGAAGAAGCCATTGGAGGAAGTGATATTTCATTTGAGACCTAAACAATGTAAATGATCCAATCATATATGAATCTGGGGGAGGAAGTTTGCTGGGGGCATAGTTCAGTGATTAGAACACTTACCTAGTGTGCTCCAGCCCTGGGTTCAATTCCCAAGCATCACAAAATAATTATCCAGACGTAGTGTTGCACTCAGCACTCAGGAGGCTGAGGCAGGAGTGTTGGTCTAAGGCTGGGCTACAAAGTGAGTTCAGGACTAGCTTCAAAAAACAAAAATAAAAATCTAGGGTAGGAGCATTTAATATCATGTTAAAAATTCCTTGAAGCAGAGATAAACTTAATCTCTTCAAGGGGGAATAGTTGGCTGCAATGTACTGAGTAACAAATGTGTAGCACAGGCTAATTGTGAAGGTGTATCATGAATGGCTTAGTGAAAGACATCATTTCAAGTGTAGTGGGAAGCCATTAGATGGCTCTTAGCAGAAAAAATTCATGTCTTAGGTTTTAAACAATCACTTTGGGTATTTTACAGAGAATGCACTGTAGCTAGTAAGGAGGAGATTTAGGGAGATTAGAAGAAAGTGATCAAAGTTGTTCTGGTGAGAAATGATGCAGCCTGGGCTGTGAAAGCCACAGAAATGTTTAATCAGGAACAATATCGGAAATATTATTTATCCTTTTAAAACTAATCTGGCAGTTTTTTAAAAATCTTATTGCATTTTATTAATCATGAGGGTAGCTGAGGTCACACAGGCCAAGTGGTTGACAGCTTCGGCTGTACAGTCATACTGCTTGGACCAGATCCTGGTTCCAGTACCATCTTTACCTGCATGTAAGCTTCTTAATCTTGCTGTGCTTTTACCACTGTATTAAAAAATGAAAATAATGACAGTACTTACCTCTTAGAGTGCTAGTATGAATTATATAAAATAACCCATATAAAAATTTAAAACTCAGGCATTATAATTTAATGGGCCATTCTTTTTTATTTTTTCAACTGTAATTTGTTCATAACCCATATACAAATCCTATTGGTTTATAAATATGTAACTTAATTTCTATATTGGGCCTGCCACATGTATTACTAAAACTGTTGTCAAGTTTTGCCTGTTTATTTATGGTGATTATAACAAAAGAAGAATTCAGTGTACACATACTGAAATTCAGTTGAGTTTCTCTTTCATCACCTACTATGTTAAGGCAAGCTAGTAAGTAGAGAAAATATACCTAAGAAGGTTACCATGAAGTGACTGGGAACTCTCTAATGCTAGTGTAAAATTTTTGGTAATAGTTTTGGAAAGCTGTTTTCCATAATAGCTGACCTTATATATAACCTATAGCCCAATCATCAGCAAATGCCAAATACAAAACATAACTATACAAACCCATTTGAAGGCCGCATATCCCACCTCTTTCTTCAGACAGTCCAGATCTTTTTCATTTTTATGTGTGGCCCACATAGGATAATGTAGCACAATATACTACTCTTACACGCACAATTTGCTATGTTTTTATACAGTCATTACCTACTACTCAAGTCAGAACACTCAACACTCACGTTACTTAATGCTTTTCCCCACTAGATACCTCTCAGTGGTGACCACTACTCAGATTCTACTAAAATAGCTTACTTTTGCCAATTTTTCAATTTCAAAATTGACTGTTTTGGCTTGTTTCTGGCTCCTTTTGCTTCATGTTGACGAATATTTAGCCATGTTGCTGCACGTCATTGTTATCTGTTCTTTTCATTATTGTGCAGTATTCAACCATATGAAATACTCTAACATTCCCTTTTCTGTTGATATTTATATGCATTCTTGTAATGTTGAGCTATTTTGACAGATATTATTGTGCTTTATGTTTGGTCAAAAGAAACCAACAAAAAAAGCTAGCTTATCAACTACAAAAAAATCACAATACCAATTACATTGGCATTGACCTAAGTGTGAATTTAAGAGCTTATTTAAGAAGTGGTATTTTTTAACCAGCTGTGATTGCTGGAGGGATTACGTCAACTTGATGAGATCGGGAAATGCCCTGGGCAGTTTCAGATGTGTGTGACTGATACGTGGGCCAGCAAATGAGAGAACACTTAGTCTGCGTGGGGGCAGGGGGGCAATTGGCAGCTTGAACTGAAAAAAAAGGAAGGCAGAGTGTTACAGCTTTTCCTGGGAGACCTCTGGTCATCCCACCGTTTCCAGACACCACTCACTCCTACTTTTACATCACTGATCTCCATCACAGATTTGTTCCAGTCTCTGATCTTCCCTTGCTTTTTGGATGATATGTGGCAGGCCTATAGCAGCTGTCCTCATGTCTGAGCAGCCACTTGGGGCCTCTAGCTGTCACATGTGCACACTGCCTTTTTTTTTTTTTTTGAGACAGGGTCTTGCTCCGCAGTCCAGGCTGGTCCTGAACTCACTATGGAGCCCAGGCTGGCCTTGGCCTCACGGCAATCTGGCATTCCTCCTGTCTCAGCCTCCTGAGTGCTGAGATTACAGGTGTGTGCCACCAAGCCCAGCTTATGTGGTGCTGGGGAATTGAACTCGGGTAGTTAGTGCTTGACATAGTGCTTGCAAAACACTGTAACCATTGAGCCATTCCTCCAGCTCCATGAAGCCGTTTTGGACTATCCTTCTCCTCAGTCTTGTTTTGTAGTTGGCTCTCCAAATAAATCTTCTTTTATTTCTATAAATTCTTTCAACTCTGACTCTCTTAGTACCCTACCCAATACACCAGGTATGGTGGTATGTGCCTGTAATTCAAGCACTTTGTGTGGCTGAGGTAGGAGGATCACAAGTTTGAGGCCAGCCTAGGCAACTTAGTAAGCTGGTGAAATTGTGTCTCGGTTAGGGATGTACTCATGAGAAGCCCCTGGGCTCAGTCCCCAATACTACGAAAAGGGGGCAAAAAAGGATAAATATGTTGTTTTTATCCTTACATACAATGGAAATTAAGTAACAAATTCCTGCTCTGGTTTGCTTTACCTCTAAAAATTAAATTTAAATTTGAAGCCCAACCTTAATTTCTCTGAATGAACACATTTTATCAGATAACTACATTTTAACTCATCCCTAGTTTTAATCTTCTATTTTCTCTTAAAACATGTTTTAATTGGCTGTATGGACAATTAATCACACTAATGTTTTCATTGACCTAAGTGTCAATGAAAAGCTTATTTCTGTTAAAAAAATAAATAGTCCATACAGCCAACCAAAGAATAAGACAGAGGGGCTGAAGGAATAGCTTAGCAGTTAAAGCATTTGCCTACCTAGCACTAAGTACCTGAGTTCGATTCCCTGTTACCACATAAACTGGGCCTGGTGGCACATGCCTGCAATCCTAGCACTTGTGAGGCTGAAGCAGGAGGACTGCTGTGAATTTGAGGCTAGCCTTGGCTATGTAGTGAGTTCAGAACCAGCCTGGACTACAGAGTGAGACCTTGTCTCAAAAAAAAAAAAAAAATACAGAGAACACAGCCACAATTTAATAATTTAATATTTACCTCAAATTCAGTCATTTCTTCTTCTTTCTGTGAAGGCTCAGGGTGTGAGGAGGCTGACCTTGAGAAGAGAGTAAAAAGTAGGTCAAGCTTGCCTTGTGGTTTCAGAAGACTGCACTCAGAAGTCAATTAAAGATGAGTCTTTAGCAGAATACTTTCTGAATCCATCAGAAGCACCAACTACATTCATACAAGCAGTGTTAGTAAGTGTGAGAATGACTAGTATTCGCGTGTGGAGCTTAGGCATGGGGCAGACAGAAGTAGGAGCGCAGGTGAGATGTCCCAGGAGACATCAGAGAATACATACAGTTTTGTGAACGCATATACCCAAGAAAATTAGGAAACCGGCACACACTTAAATTATTTTTGTGTATTAAAACATTAAGAAAGAAAGAACTAGAGAGAACCTAACAAAAAAGATATAATTATACCTCAAGGAAGGAATGAAAAGTATTTTTAGTAATGAGTCTCAGAAACATTGAAGGAGAATTAAAGAGAGTTAAATCGTTATTTTTTTATTGTAAAAATAAAATCTAAGACTGAAAAGTGATAAATAATATAATTAGAAAAATAAACACAAGTAGTCACAGCAAGAGTTAAAACTGGTTCCCTCTGACAACAGTGATTAGATATGGGGAGAAAAGAAACAAAAAAATTGTTGAACACTTTCATCATAAATTATAGTTTGTCAGATGCTTTCTCTGATTTAGAGGTAAGCATGTGTTTATCCTTTATTCTGTTACCATGGCATATTGCACGGCTTGCTTTTGAACCATCTTCATATCCCATAGATAAATCCCATCTGATCATGAAAATGACCTCTTAATACAATGTTGGGTTCACATTTTCTTAATGTACTTTCTGTTTCACATTTATATTCCTCAGTGTGACCTTTGGAGAGACTGTCAACTAGAAGGGATTAGGAAATGTCCAGGGCAGAGCTCTGGGTGTATGTGACTGATTTAAGGGCCAGCAAATGAGGGAAGGATACCCTCCTGGGTGTGGGTGGCCCAACCAATAGACTAGTTGCTTAAACTAAATAAGAAGGAAGACTGTTACAGCTTTTTCTCCTGGAAGAGCTCCAGCATTTGCCACTGTCACTAGACATTGATTTGTTCCCTGCTGATCTCCAGTGCAGATTTACTTTAGTCTTCTGGCCTTCACCATCATGTTGGTATGACAGTCTGCAGCACAGACTTGCACAGCTGTCCTACAGTCTCTGATGGTGTTCTGTTATCTCCTATCTGAGCAGCCACTGGACCCCCCCAGACCTCCCACATGCAGAGGGTCATTTTTGACTCATTCTTTGTTCTTGTGAATACAAGTCCAAATATTAGCCATTATGCTACTCAATTCATATATTTTCTATTAATTGTGCTTCTTCAAGAACTCTAGCCAGTCTACCAGTATACTCAGGGACAAGGACCCACAGTTTTTTTTGTTCGTTTGTTTCTTATGATGTCTTTGTCTAGCTTTGGTATCAGGTTAATGCTGGCTTTCTAAGATTAGTTAGAAGTGCTCTCTTTTCTTCACATTTTAAAAAAGGATTTACATTACTTCTTTAAATGTTTCACAGAATTCACCAATGAAGTCACCAAGTTCTGATACAGTCTTTGTTGGGAAAGTTCTGATTATTGGATTCAGTCTTTATACTGTATAGTTATAGGTCTGTTCAAGGGTTTCTGTTTCTTCCATGACTTAGTCTTGGTGGGTTATATGTTTCTAGGAATTTATTTCCTCTAGATTTCCAAAAGTATTGGCAAATAATTATTCATAGAGGTCTCTTATGGCTCATTTAATTTCTGTGATATCAGCTGTATTGTTTCTTTTTCCATTTCTTATTTCATTTATCTGCCTTCTAGATATTTTTCTTAGACGAACCAAAGATCTGTCTTTTTTTAAAAATCAAGTGTTAGTTTCACTGATTCACCATTTTTCTCTTTTATTTCTGCTCTCAATGTTATTTTCTTCCTTCTGCTAAATTTGGGCTTAATTTCTCTTTCCACTTCTGGATTCTTGAGATGCAGAGTTAGGTTGTACTGTGAGATACTTTTCCTTTTTAATGTAGGGATTTATCACTATCAATGTCCCTCCCTAGTACTTTTGCTGCATCCTGTAAGTTGGTATACTGTATTTTAGGTTTTGTTTGTCTCAAAGTTTTTCTTATCTCCCGTCTGATTTCTTCTTTGACCCCATGGTTGTTTGAGATCATGTTAATTTCAACATATTTATGAATTTTCCATTTTTTTGTCTGTAACTGATGTCTAGTTTTATTTCTGTATGAACAGAAAAGACACCTGATATGATCTCAATATTTCTGGATTTGTTAAGATTGTGATTTATCATGTGAGGTATTATAGAGAAAAATCCATGTGTGCTGAAGAATATTTTGTTGCTGTTGGGTAAAAAGGTCTCCATGTGTTGGTCTAGTTAGTGTAGAGCTATATGCAAATCATATTTACTTATTGATCATAGAGTGCATATCATAAAAAGTAGGGTATTAAAGTCATCTAGTATATTGTACTGCTATGTAAATTTCTTAAACCCTATCAATGTTTCTTTTGTATAGTTAGGTGATCTGCTATTGAACAGATAAATCATTGTCGTTGTCATAGCTTCCTGGTGGATTGAGTCTTTTGTCATAAAACATCTTTTGTCCCCTGAGACCACTTATAACAAAGTCTCTTTTGTCTGATATAGTCAGACTGTTGTCTTTGAAGTATAATTTGCAGGAATTTTCTTTTTCTATCCCTTCACTTTCATGATATTTATGTTCTAAAATCTCACATTTCTTCTTTCAGCTCAATAGAGTTACAACTGGGCAAGACCGTATTTTTCCAGTGACTAGAAGAGTACAAAATTTCCAACACATAAAAATGAGTAATGATTGAGGATAGATTATATTATCTTGATTTAACTAAAATACATTGTACACATGCATTGAATTCCTATCATGTACCCCATCAAATGAACAAGTTTTAAAAAAACAAAAACAAAGTGAATTAGTTTCATGTAGTCAGCATATGGTTGGATCCTATTTTTCTATTCATTCAGCAAATCCATACTTCTTGGTTGGAGAATTTAACCCATCTACCTTTACTGTTTGCTAAGGAAGGATTCACTGTGGCTGTTTTTTTTTTTTTTTAGCTGTTTTCTGTTGACCTTGTTCCTTCATCTTTTCCTCTCTTTGCTGTCTTCCTTGTGTTCTGATTTGAGTAGCTTGATGTGCTTTGACTCCTTTTCTTTTCTTTCATATAACTTCAAGTATTTGCTTGCATTTTTGGTTACCTTGATTTCACATATACTTCAAATACTTTGTCTTCTAATTATTATACTAGAACTAAAAGTGACTTCCCCACTACCACAGTAATAAAGTACTCTGTATTTGTCTATATTTACTTAAATAACTTATCTACCTTCCTATGCTATCATGTTGAGATAGTTTTTTTAACATCAATTTGAATTCTCTCAGCTTTTGTTTTTCTTGGAGTCTTTACCTTTCCTTAATTTTTTAAAGAAGAGTTTTGCTAAGTATTCCTGGCTGGCAAGGTTTTTTTGTTTGTTTGTTTCTTCTATTTTTCCTTAGATCTTTTAATATATCATCCCATTCCATTCTGGCCTACAGTTTCTGCTGAAAAGTCCATTGATAATACGGAATTTCCCTTGTATGGAACAAACTGCTTGTCCTATGATGATTTCAAAATTATGTCAGTTTGTCATAACAAGTTTCTTCCTTGGTGTGGATTTGTAGGTTTGCTCTTGTTTTGATCCTTTAAGCTTCTTGAGTTTAGATGTCTATTTCCTAGTGCACACTTGGGAAGTTTTCAGCAGCTTTAAGCTGAAAAGCTTAAGCTCTCTAGTCCTAATTCTTTTGCACTACCACAATGTATATATATATTGTCGTATTTAGTGGTATTATATAATTCATTTAAGTCTTCTTCTTTTTCATTTATATTTTTCTTTTCCTTTGACTGAATTATTTCCAGTGACTTGTCTTTGCACTTGATGATCCTTTCTTCCACTTTATCCAGTCTGTTTAATCCTTCTAGTGAATTTTTCCAGTGTATTCATATTATTCAGTTCCAAAACTTATTCTTTCTTTTTTCTTCCTTCCTTCCTTCCTCCTTCCTCCCTCCCTTCTTTCCTTTTCTTTCCATCCTTTTCCCTCCCTCCCTCCCTCCCTCCCTTCCTTCCTTCCTTTCCTGTACTGGGAATTGAGTCCAGTATCTTTAGGCAAACTATGTTCCCAGCCCCCCCCCCCTTTTTTTTTTTTTACTTTTGATTTTGAGACAGGATCTTGCTGAGTCACTAAGTTGTCCAGTCTGGGCTCAGATTTGCAATTTTCCTGCTATGGCCTCGTAGAATGCTGGGATTACAGGACTGCACCATTGGGTTCAGGCCTCTTTTTTGTTTTTGTTTTTCAGACAGGGTCTCACTCAGCCACTGAATTGTCCAGACTATGCCTGAACTTGTGATTCTCCTGTCTCACTTCTCCAGAGTTCTGGGATTACAGGCGTGTGCCACCACACCCACCAATATTATTCCTTCAAATATTTTTCTTCCTCAGTTACACCTATGAGCAAGTACTTAATATTGTTCCATTGCTCTGGAGTGTTCTATTTTGGCTGAACTCCTTCCCTACTTCTGTTGGCATTATGTTTCAGTATGGGTAATTTGTACTGATATATTTTGAAGTTTACTGATTCTTAGCTGTGTTTACTATATAATGAGCTTATTATAGTACATGATGAGTTATTTGACTAGTGGGCTACAATGTACCAATGGTATAATGTTTTCACTGGGGACTGACAGATACCAGTTGCTGGTGGATCACACAATTTCTCTAAATAACTATCAGACATCCTGCAATCAGTGGTATAAACACCTGCCTACCCGTAAGAGGACAGAGTAAGGATGCAGGACAGTCATGCCTTTTGGAATGCAACCTTTCAATGAATTCCTATTTCAGTTCCGGATTTCACCCACATGCTGTACTTGGGTTAGTATCAACAAATCTAGAGTAGTCTAAATCATTTTTAAGAAAAATACACACATTCACCCTCTTAATTCTTTGTGAGGTAGAAGTGGTATAACTATACATCTGCACAGGGTAGAGGAAGAGGTGTGACAATCTGATAGTTGACTACCAAAATTCTAATCTCTGTTTTTAGCCCAGACCAACCACTATATTTTGCCCTCTACCTGCTATATCCCAATCTATAGTTTCTCAAAGGTTCTGTAATACTGAGTTCACTTCTTTTTAATAACATCTTACGCAGGCAACTTAAATTTCTTTTAGTAGCTTACTTACTTCCATCTTTAAAAATGTTTTATAAATGGCTATACATTAAAATTTAATCTTATTTCATTTTCTCCCCCTTTTAGCCTCATGCCTTTTAAATCATTTTATTGTTATTTTAGCAGGTATCTGGGAAGGACAAGAAATAAATGTACTTTTTGGCTACATCTATACAGTTTTTTAAAAATCCTCTATATCAGTGGCTTTAAGGCTTTGTTAATCAAAAGACACATTAAAAAATATACTTTAGTGGTGCATATATGGGATCCAGGCACTTTGGGAAGCTGAAGCAGGAGGATCACAACTTCAGGGTCAGCCTGGGCAAAGGTAAATTAATATAACCTTGTTCTGAAATTAAAAATTAAAAAAGGATGAGAGTGTAGCTTAGTGTGAAGGTTCAGTGCTCAGTATACACACACAGAGAGAATATACTTTATTTCTATACTTACATTATGACTCAATACATACACACAAACAAAAGTCAGAATGTATTCAGACACTCTCAACTCTACTCTAGGGTACTGGGGAAAAGGGCTATTTACACAACAGGAAGTCCAGATGTATACTTTAGTGCATTCTGAACATTCAAAGACTATAGCTGCAGACTTTTTAAAATATGAAAATGGGCTGGAGGAATGGCACTGCAGATAAAGTGCTTGCCTAGAAAGCACAAGGCCCTTAATTTAATTCCCCAGCACCACATAAAGCTGGGTGTGCTGGAGCATACCTGTAATCCCAGCACTTGGGAGGCAGAGGTAGGAGGATTGCCATGACTACAAGGTTTGCCTAGGCTACCTAGTGTGTTCAGGACCAGACTGGACTACAGAGCAAGACCCCATTTCAAAGGAAGGAAGGAAGGAAGGAAGGAAGGAAGAAAGAAAGAAAGAAAGAAAAGAAACCAATTTCCTTCCTTTTCACTGAAAACTGGAGCACAATTTCACTAATTAGGAAGCAGATGAGATTTACTGTTTTCCTGAATAATGAGAAGCTGAAAGCCTGGGAAGATAAGGGAGGGATCATCAGGCCACATCTAAGACATGGTGTTGAAATGATAAGGAGAGTACTAAACTAAAGATAGCAGCTTGGAGAAAAATACTGTAAAGCACAAAGAGAAAAGGAAGAAAGTAGGAAACAGAAAGAAGGAATAAATGAACTCCTTTGGGAAGACTAATAATCTAGTCCTCTTATTCACCATTCAAAAAAGAATCAAAATCCATATAGACTCAACATAAACAAAAAAGAGTTAAACAGGATGTACCTCCACAGAAGGAAATGGTATCTGGGAAAAAAAAAGGCTTAATTGTTACTTCCTATCATCTTGCAGTCTTTGAATATGCATGTGTGCATGCGTGCGTGCGTGTGTGTGTGTGTGTGTGTGCGTGCGTGTGTGTGTATGTGTGTGTATCCATATGTATTTGTTTCAAATAAAAAATAAAATATCTAGCTTAAATAAATAGAAATAGCTTTTTCCAGAAGAAAGTCAATAATGAAAGAGCCAGGTATTGTTCGTAACTTTTCTTTGCTAGTAGGAAATTTTAGAACTCTTGTATTTAAGAAGGAAGCTTCCCACTCACCTTTGTTAAATACTGACAGAGTTTTCCATTAACAAACCTTTCTTTAGACAGGAGGTTGAAAATGAGTGATTAGATTCCCAAAAGAGTTTAACTATTTTCCCAGGTTCCTTTCTTCTAGATTTCTCTAAATTCACACACATATACACTTCCCTCTCAAATATTCCCCACAATTTAGCTGCTTTTATTTTTAAAACTCAGACTTCACAGATGTTGAAACATCAGTGCAAATGTTACTTGTTAAACCCTACATGTATTTAGCAACTGCTTTCTTTTGTTATATTTGTTATCTTTCTTTCTTTACAAATACATGCAAACTTCGCCCTTAACACTTTTAGCTTTTATCTCTGAAACCAAGAAATTCACCTACATGAATACAATGCCATCATCACACCAAAAATTCTAAACATTGGTAGAGTCATAAAATCTACAATTTTATATCCATGCAAATTTCCCTCATGATTCCAGTGATATTCCTTAAGCCAACTTTTAAAAAAGTCTAAGACTTTATCAAGAATTTTGTACTCATAAAATAAACCTTAAGTAACATTCCTCTGCCTACATTCCATCAATGATTTCTTTCATAATTTGTTTCTGAATACTTCATTAGCTTCACCTTTCACCTTCTGAAATTAAATTCCATGCCTTAATTACATGCCTTTCTTAAAATACACAAATCACTTGATCCTTAAAAGCTACTGCACAACATGTTCCCACAACAAGTAACCATCTCCTGAGTTTTGATCAGCTCCATCTGTCCTTCTATTTCTTAAAGAAGTCAGAGACTACTTGATAACTCGATTGGGTATCCCTGTGTGTGAATCTACTGATACTTCGGTACCCCATGAGCTTGCCCATGTGTCTGTCCCACTAGACCTGTGAACTACTTATGGTATGGACTACTCATACTTAATCATGCTTCATGGCCTAGCACAATAACTTACCCACAAAAGGTACAGTAAAAGTTTATGCAATGAATTTAAAATAATTATGATTAATATGTTGAGGGTTATATGAAAAATGAAAGAATAGATAAGTAAAATGTCTTGGTTACTTTTTCATTGCTGTGACTCAATACCCAACACCCACAAATTTAGGAAAGAAAAGGTTTATTTTAGCTCACAGTTTCAGAAGGTCACAATCCATTCAAGGGTGGCCAGCAACAATCGAAGTACATGGCAGAGGCAGAGGTGGAGGCAGCTTCTCACGATATCACAAACAGGAAGGCAAGTTGAGACTAGTCCAAGTCCCAGTCTGAGTCCTTAAGGCAGGCAGGATGCAGCGTACATATCCTTCCAGGTCTCTGCCCAGTGATTAGCCCCTCCTGAACCCAGGTGTGGAAGGTGTGGCCACTACACACCATTAATCCTAACTTACACGCCTTTATTCCTAACTTAACTGTAATCCACCCCTCCAGACTAGTCCCCAATCTACCAACATCACATGGTTCCATAGACAATCCATAACATTAAAATACACGAGACTTTTGGGGGACATTCCAGAGCCAAACCACAATATAATATAAGCAAAGAAATGAAAACTGCAGAAAGAATCAAAAGGAATGGTAGAAATAAAAATATGATTACGATGTGATGTATATATGCACCAATTTTCCAAGTTGAGTATAATTTTTATGTAATATCAATAACTACTGGGGAAAAATAATGAAGAGTATTTCAGTGGGCTTATCAACAGACTCAACACAGTTTAGAAAAAAGTCAGTGAACTTTAAGATATGTTAATAGAAACATCCCAAAGTGAAGCACACACACAGGAAGAAAAAGAATAAAAAAAATAGTTAACATTCAAACTATGGGATAAAATCAAAACACAAAGTATTGAAAGGAGAGCAACAAAAATTGAGAAAAAGGGGAATGGAGGCATTGCTCAGCAGTTAAAAGTTCCTGCCTCGCTTGCATAAGGCCCAGGGTTTGACCCTCCAGCACCACATAAAGATTAGCTGAGCTGGACGGCAGACATCTGCAATCCCAGCACTTACTAGGCCATGGCCAGAAGATTGCTGTGAATCTAGGCTACAGAGTGAACTCAGGACCAGCCTGGACTCCAGAGCAAGACACTGTCCCCCCCTCCAAAAAAAATAACAGAAAAACAAGTATTTTAGGTAATGTTTATGAATGTTACAAATAGATGGCAAACTTCAGGAAGCTCAAAGAATACCTAAGATAAAGAAATAACTAAAAATAAATACCCAAAAAGCAAAACTAGGCTATTAAGTATCATACTGAAGCCAAAACAAAGAAAAAGTTCTTAAGGAAATCAAAGAAAATAAAAATGTCTTCCTTATAAGGCAACAAGGGCAAGAATTATAGCAGACTTCTCATGAGAGATCATATAAGCAGTAAGAGTGAAGTAAAATATTTGTCAAAAGAAAATACTACCAACCTAGAATTCTTTATCCAGAGAAATTATCCTTCAAAAGTGAATGAGAATTATCAAGCAGAAGTTGCTGCAAAAACATTAGATAATTCTTCACATTAAAAAAATGAAGAAAAATGATGTAGTCAGAAACAGGTATCTATATAAAGAAAGGAAGGCATCCACAAAGGCATCCATTTTAATAAAATAAAATCTTTGGTTATTTTATCCTTAATTGACCTAAATAAATACTGCTGTAACGCAATAGTGATAACTATGTATTGGCTGATTACACCTCATGGACAAGTGAATGGAGTGACGGAAGGAGCAAAAGGGAAGAGAGGAAGGAATAGGGAACAATCTGTTATAAGGCTCCTTTGCTATATATGAAGCAGATAGCATTTTTTTAGAAAAATGGACTTAGATTAAAATCCACTTTTCCCAAAATTGTTTTCATTAGTATGTATCAGTATTTACAATGTATAGTAACCTCATTAAGCTCAAGGAATTCATATATATATATATATATATATATATATATACTCATCATTTTTATTTCCCTTTGCCTTTCCACCTCCTCACCTCCCAACTCCCAAAATACTGAAAATTCCTGGGCAACAGTAAGACCTTTTTAAAAGAAATATGAATGGTACAGTAAAGTGGATTAAATAAAGTCATATAAAATACATAAGGAAGACCAAATAAAGGAGTGGAGAAAAAACTAAGAGCAAAAATGGAACAATGAGAAAAAGTTAGGAAGAAAGTAGATATTAGTTCTACTATACAGAGACTTACGTCCAGACATGGTGGCGCATACCTGTAATCCTAGCACTATGGGAAAATGAGGCAGGGGGGACTACAAGCTGAAGCTGAGTCTGGGACACTTAACATGACACTGTCTCACAAACAAGGGGGGGCTGGGAGTGTATTTCATTGCAAAAGCATTGTGTTGAGTCCCCAGTATAATCAAAAACATTTTTTAAAATTTAAAGAATTTTATCAACTGTAGGTGGCCTGAATAAACTAATGAAAAGAGACTGTCAAAGCTGGTGAGAAAATATCTAACAATATATGTCCACAAAAAAAGACTTTAAACATATTTAAACATACACATCCACTTAAGTATAAAGAGAGAGGAATTCTATGAGTGCATGCTGGCTAGAAACAGAAAAATCTCACAAAATCTTTTAGAATAAACCCTACAGGAACTCTGGGAGACAGTAAAGGCTACACCCTAGCAAACACTTCACTAAGAGGTCAATCACTGGAAGAGATCTGTGTGCTATTTTAACTAACCTGTTCAGAATTCACAAAAGTAATCATCTAAGACACTAGGAATAATTAAAAATCTATGTAAGAGCCTAATCAATACACAGTTCTGAGCTGGAGGAATGGCACAGCGGTTACAGTGCTTGCCTGGCAAGTGGAAGTCCCTTGGTTCAGTTCCCAAGAGCCACATAAGCGGGGTGTGGTGGCACAAACCTGTAATCCCAGCACTTCAGAACCTGAGGCAGGAGGATTGCCATGAGTCCAAGGCCAGCCTGGGCTCCATAGTGAGTTCAGGACCAGCCTGGGCTACAGAGTGAGACTCTGTCTCAAATAAATAAATAAGTAATTTAAAAAATAGAACCAAAGTTAAAACTCTACATAGTTTTGTTTTTTTAATTTTTTGGTGCTGGGAATTGAATACAGGATCTTTATCCCGAGCTGCATCACCAAGCCTTTTTTTTTGTTTTTAGTTTTTTGGGTTTTTTTTGGAGACAGAGTCTTACAAAAGTGAAAATGTTGCCCAGGTTAGGCTCAAAGTTCCAATCCTCTTGCCTCAGCTTCCCAGAGTACAGGATTACAGCATGGCTTGTAATTCTAAATTTTTAACATTGAAAACAGCAGTTTGAACTAGTGATGTCTATTTTGTTAAGGATATATTTCCTTCTATAATGTGAATGAACCTTGAAAACATGCCAACTGAAAAAAGGTACTTCAAAAAGGCCACATATTGTCAGGTTTTGTTTATACAAAATGTTTAGAACAGGCAATTTTATACAGACAGAAAGCAGATTAGTAGTTGATTAGGCTGGGTAGAAATGAAGAGAATATGGGATTAATTGCTAGCACCACAATGCTTCTTTTAACAAGAATGAAAATGTTCTAAAATTATAGTATGATATTTCCATAAGTGTATGTGTATTTTTGTCTTTAAAAACTGAATTGTGTACTTTAAATAGATAAAATGTATGACATATAAATTACATCTTAGACTGTTTAAAAATAAGAGAACATTGCCTGGTTTTGTACACCCACCCGATAAACAACGACTATCCAGTAGTAATAAGCACTATAGCTATCTTCTTAAGGTACCATTTCCCACTAAAAGGAACAGGTAATACAAGAACACACTGAAAATATTCAAAATGGTCCTGGTACATCCTGTTATAACAGGATAAATCTACTGGGGATGTAGATAAGGAAAAGGACTCAGAAGTCCTCTTGAAGAGGGGGCCAAAGATGAGGAACTTGAGCTTCAAGAAGAAAGTAATTGTAATGGTTTTAAACATATGAAGTATTTAAAAATTGGTAACCACATAATAGTAACAATAACAGCAAGAGCTCATTAAGACATATACAGAAATAATTCAATAGCCTAAAACTCTATACAGAGAAAGAATCCATTAATTCTGCCTTTCCTGTATAAACTAGGAGTAACCCTAAGAGTAACTAAAAATATAATGGCCAAAATTTTTTCTTTTGGGAAATGTTCTAACTAACAAAAGAAGTAATATCACCACATTGTAACCCGTACTAAAACAACGAGACTAGCTGAGAATCTTTCACGTTTTCCAAAATCAGTATGGTGGTAGGAAGAAGGACTATTCTATTTTTAAAACATCTGACAAAGGCAAAGATAACTTGTCTTTCCACCTAACTTCTTCAAATAGCACAACCCAAAGGTAGCTCAACCTCATCAGGAATATCCTAGTCCTTGAGTCTCTCAACTTTTCACTGGCCTTTACCCTCTCCCTATCCTCACTTCTCTACTTACCTAACCTAAAATCCACAATGAAAACACTTAGGCTCTCTGTGCCTCTCTCTCACATTGATTTTATTTGTTTCATGGAACTCACCCTCTTGCTAAATCCAGCTCTTCCCTATCCCAACTGTGGCTGTAATTCTACAGATAAACACTGTAGGAGGAAAGCCCATAATTATGCATAATAGTTTTATTTTAAACTCATGAATACTAACATCAAGTGGGTCTTCAATGCTGCCTGAAAACATACTTCTCTATTTTCTGTCCTACTTTCCTAAGTGATTATTGTTTTTTCTCTTTCGACCCACAATACCTCTTCCACCAACCTCACTCTCAGTTGAGTCTCTAGCTGCCTACTTCATAATAAAGGCCAGGCAATCACAAGAGAAGATTCCCGCGTTCTCACCAACACATCTGCTCATCTACCTGTATCTGTGGCCAGGAATTTTTCACTTCTCCTACTACTGTGGTGATGCTCTAGCTAAGGCAAACTCTGCCAAGAGATCCTACTGTTCTAGGTACTTAATGACAAACTTGTAATATTTCCCTTCCGTATCACTGAGTTTCTCTAGAGGATTACTTCAGCCAGTATTATAAGTAAGAGGGAATGCTTACTTATCTCCAGCTACCATTCTATGTCACTTCTTCTATTCAGAGAAAAACTTTCAGGAGTTGTCTAGACTTGATATCTCCAAGTTTTCTTCTCCAGTTCAATCTTTGGCTCCATACTTCAGTGAAACTGCTCTCAGGGTCACCAGTAACTTTCTAGGTATGTAATCTCAGCTACTCAGGAGGCTGGAACAGGAGGATTAAAGTTTGAGGCAACTGTGATGCTGTTTCAAAATTAAAAAGGGCTGAAGATGTTGCCTAAAGGTAGAATGCTCCTGGGTTTAAAAAGAAAAAGATAGAGAAAGAAAGGAAAGAAAAGGCTAGATGGAAAGGCAGACAGACAGAAAAATCAGGTACTACTGATAAGCTGAATAAAACAAGACTTGAGAGACACTGAATTTACTACTAATAAGCATGCACCACTGTGCCCAGCTCTGACACAGTTCTTGTTAAAACACATTCTTCCCTTGACTTCCAGAATATCATATTCACATAGTTTCCTCCAATCCTTCTAGCTCGTTCTTTTCAGACTCTGCTTTATTTTCCAGACTCTGCAATGAATGATCCCAAGAACAGTCCTTTAATTCTATCTTTTTATAGCTCCTTGTCCTCTAATTTCTAAATGATTTCATTCAGTTCCATGGCTTTAAATGACATTTATTCTGATAATTCCCAATACTGTTTCCACCCCATATCTTAGATTTCTCTTTTGAACTCTACATTTGTATATCCAAAGGCCAACTTGATACCTCAACTGGAATATCTAATACACATCTCTTGCCATATTACAAACTGAAATCTCACTATCTCTCAAAGCCAGTTGTTTTCCTACATTCTTTCCATTTCAATTTTAAGTTACTCACGTAAATCATCTTGTCACACTCACTCTCCACATCAATTCTGTCAACATGCTGGCAGTTTGACCTTTAAATCACATGCAGTACATGATCACTTATCAGTTTTACGATCTTGGTCCAGTTCACCAACATCTTTTCTCTTAGGTTACTGCAATGGTTTCCTAATTAGTTTTTCTGCTTCTTCTCTTCCCTCTTCTTCATTCTTTCCCCAGTCATCCATTCTTATTAGAGCAGCCAAAGCTATGCTCTTAAATTGTAGGTGACAGTATTGTTCGCATAGTCAAAACTCTCCAGTTAGCTTCCCATCTAACTCAAACGAAAAGCTAAAATCATTACTATGGCCCATAGGTTCTAACTTGATCTGCTCTCCTCCCCCCACTTACCTATCTTCTCTCACCTCCAATTACCCTCCCTCTTTATTTACTCTATTTGAGCCAGACCCGGTCTTTTTATTCTAACTAGCCCTTGCCTCTCAGAACCTTTACAGTGGTGGCTCCTTTTCTCTGCTACATGCATAACTGGCTCCTTTACTTTCCCCTTACCTTCATTATCACCTTTTCAAGATGTCTTCTCTGGCTACCATCTAAAACTAACGCTATCTCTAATTCTAAATATCTTCCCACTTTACTTTTTATTAGCATTTTTAGCATTTAATATATTTCACATTTAATTTACTTACCTTGTTTATTATCTGGCCCACAATAATTTAAGTACCATGATGGCAGGAGGTTGTCTCTTTTGTTTGCTGGAATATCTCAGCACCTAGAGTTGTGCTTATGACACAGACAGCATTCAATAACTGGAGAGTCTATGCATCAATGGATACTTTATACAAGAACTCTGGGAAAATAATGAAAAAAGAACACTATTTTAGAAAACATAATTAAGAAAAGGTATTTTTAAAAATAACTTGGCTTCAGGAGCTGAGGGATTAGCTCCCAGCTAATTGGTTCCCAGCTCCCCACCTATGACTGCCTGCCATTTCAAAGCTATCCTTCAACAACCTACTGCGTAACAAGTAGTCCCCTCCTTCCCCATCTTGAGAGAAAGGTCTTCAACTAATCAGTCCCTGGTGTCAAAAAAGTTGAAGGCCACTAACGAATACTATGAAAAACTAAAATGGTAGCATAAATTTGTAATTGTTTTAAAGATATTAATCATGTATTGGTAAATGACAAACGTAGGTTGTAATTTTAGGCTATTATGCATGCGCACACACAAATGCATAAGTATGCTCACAAAGGGAAAGATAAAAATGGTTAGAAAGTTTTGACAGAAGTTGTACGTCTAGTAGAATTAGGAATGGTTTGGGGTTTTTTTTTTGTTGTTGTTTTTTAAGCTTGTCCGTAGTGATTTGGGGAGGGAAGTGTGGGATAAATAAGTTAACAAAGATTACCACAGGGCAATGAATTTTTCAGGTGAACAAAGCACGTTGCTTATACAAAAAAAAATTTCAAGTGTGAGGGCTATGGAAGTTTCATTTAGAGATATATTCCACATATTTCCAATTATCCTAAGAAAGAAATGCTGCCTTGAACATACTCACACATCTAACCCTATACACATAGCCTCAGCCTGATTTCCACCTATGGAATTTCTCATTCACTTATGATCTCTCATTCATGCACATCCACACCCACGTTCATAATGAAACACAGAAGGGAAAGCGCAAATTCCAGGCACATCCCTCGGGGCGCTCACGGCCCTTCAGACGCCACTCCCACGGCCTCAGGGAGCCACCCACGCAGGCATCCCGGCTCCGCGTTCCTCCGGCGCCGCATCCGGAGGCTCCTACGCCCACCCAACACAAAGAGTCTGGAGGACTCACCACCGGGGCAGCTGACACGAGCTTCGCCAGCACGCCCCGACGCTGCCCAGAGGCACGGCCCGTGTAGGCTACGCGAGGCGCCACTCAGGTCAGCGCGGGCTGCGGCCGAGGGCAACACAAGCCCCTATCCGTTAGACGCAGGGTAACACTTCCCAGAGGACCCCGCGACTTACTCGGGGCGGGACTGGCCTTCCTCTAGTGCAAGCCCTGAGGATGCACACAGTGGCGTTCAAGGGCGCACATCTCTGGGCCAGGAATTCAGCGTTGGATTTTGCAGAAGCTGCATTCCTCAAGTTCCGCCCTCTGAGCCATGGAATGCAACTTGACACAGAAAAATCTGAAAAGGTCAGCCCTTTCTTGTGCTACGAACTACATTTCCCAGAGTCCTCAGCGGCAAGGACGTGCTTCTGCAAAAGGCACTTCCTTTTTATAGTTCGCAATAACGTTGGTTTGGGCAGTGTGTCTGTGTGGTCCGTAAGGAAAGCGCGACTTGTTCTGTTTAGTTCCGTTAGGTACAGGCTCTACCCGAGACTACCTTGTTTGCTGTAAAGGTCCAGAAAGATTAGATGTTATTATTGGCGTGACTTGTACTGCAGGCTAGTAACAGGTTACCAACAGTCAAGGAAAGAATTTGTTGATACTCTGCAAAGGAGCAGCAAGCAAGACCCAGTGAGGACTTCACCACCAGGGTGAAAGGCTGAGATTTTTATATTTTATCTTAATGTGAAGAGGAGTCTAGATAACATCCTCTGAATGGTTTCATCAGGTCATGAGTCCATGACCTGTTGTCCATCCATCTCAGAGCTTAGGATAGTCAGATATTCTTTCAAAACGTATGTTATGCATTTGTTTGACAGAATCCAATATCTTTGGTGTTACTAGCACAGCCTTCCAGGGGAAATCAAGAAACATGTAAGATTAACTAGGGGTAGAGGCCAAAGGGATCAGGAAAATGCTTTTCGTTTTTATGAAGGACTTTGAAGTTCTCTTACAATAAGAGAAAAGTATTCTTCAAGGTACATCAAGTCGTTAGAATAGCAGCATGTGTATGTATAAGGTGGAAAGTTGATTGTCCTACTATAGGCTCATACTCAGCTACAATTGGACCTTTGAAAAGATGGTGATAAGTTAACTATGACCCGCTTACATACTTTCTGTTTCCCCACATTAGGAACTCATGGAGGTAGGTTGGTCTGGGCCTTCAGCTCCTACATTCAAATGACTGTGGAGAATGAAATCTGGGAATTGATAGGAGTCAAGAAAACTTGAGGCCCATTAATAGGATTGTGAATCTGCTCCATTTGTGTGCTTATGATCATGTTATACGGTTTTGTCCCTTACAGTGTTTGAGAAGATCCCCAAGGCAACCGTGAAGAACCCTCACTAATCACACTCACTGGGCAGGTTGCAGGTTGGTAACACAGAAAAGGAATTTTTAGGATACATCCAGTAAGAAGCATAAAGGAAGCTGGGCCAGTGACACAGGCCTATAATCCCAGCAGTCTGGGAGGCTAAGATAGGAAGATCACAAGTTTGAGCCCACTGTGGATAACTTAATAACCAGTCCAGGCAACTTCACACTTTAGCAAGACCCTATCTTTAAAAAAAAAAATGAGTACTAAGTCCTAATTTCAATCCTCAGTACTGTGAAAAAAAAAATAAAAACAAAAACCTTAAATATAAAACTATGTATTCTTGGGGAGCATAGAGCAGTGATCCCCAGCCTTTTTGGCACCGAGGCATATAGAAGACAATTTTTCTGAATATAGAGGTTTTTAGAAGGAGGATGGCAGGGATAAAAGAGAGAATGAGCTGTTAGAAGGCAGCTGGTCATAGCATCCTACCTCAGATCCACCCTCAGATCATCAGGCATGAGATTCTCATCAGAAGCACAACCTAGATCCTTCACATGTACAGTTGATAGTAGAGTTTGTGCTTTTGTGGAAATCAAATGCCAAGCTGCTGATCTGACAAGAAGTGGAGCTCCTGTGGTAATGCACGTAATGGAGAGTGACTGTATACACAGATGATGGTTCACCTGTGTACCTGCTGCTCACTTCCTGTGGTGCAGCCTGTGCCTAAGAGCAGTTGAGGATCCCTGGTGTAGTCAGATTAAGGCGCTAAGGAATGCCAAGGGAGAGATGTGTGATTAAGAAGAGCCTTTTTGGAGCAGGGCCTGGTGGAATAAGCCTGTAACCTCAGTACTCTGTGAGCCTGAGGCAGGAGGATTGCACATTCAAGCCCAGCCTGAGAAATTTAGCAACTTAGTGAGACTTAGTATCAAAATTAAAATAGAAAATGGACTAGAGATGTAGCTCAGAGTGAATGCCCTGTGTTTGATCTTTAATACTGCATAATGGAAAGAAAAAAGAGACCTCTTTGGATATGTCATATTCGTGTCTGACTGTATGGAAGAAGGGAGCCTTGAAAATACTGGTGAAGGAGCAATTTTTGGAAGAAGAGCCAATCAAACCAACTGTCACCAAAACTCAGAGAAACTATGTGCCAGGGGTTGCCAAAGGAAGTGGCCGGACACTTAAACCTGCACACTTCAATCCCAGGCCATCTAGAGAGACATTTCCACCCACGCCCTACAGTCGACCCAGTCCAGCCCAAAGGAATCAGAACTTTTGAGCTTGACTCTGGAAGTCTAAGGGACACCAACCAACCTGGAAGAACCCAGTGAGAAACAAGGGCTGGGAGTGGGGGCAGCGTCTGCGCAGTCCGACGCCGCAGCGCCGCAGCCTTTTCTGTTTGGACTACATTTCCCAGCGGCCCTCGCAGGAGCTGTGCCGTCAACCCCTTTGTGTCCTCTGGGGGCGGAGGCAGCTGGGGCACTTCTTTCCCGGCTTGCTGGGGCTTTTTTCCATCTAATTCAGGGCAGCGGGTGAAACCTGAGTGGAGGAGTTTGCTTGTGTGTTCTGGACGGAAGCGGGATCCTCTCAGTGAGGAGTGGGCTGTGGATCTCCTGGTCACTCGTCGGCAAGCCCACTGTGTGAATCTTCGTGTGAGATAGTGGTTGGTACCGTACAGTGTTAAGAGTGTTGCCCGATGTGCTTGTCCACTTCGTGTCTGTGTGACAGTGGATGCCCCCGAGTGGGCCTGAGAGGGCCTGGAGTGGGTGGGTATTCTCTGTCACCGTGGTGCGCGTGCCCACGGCCTCTTTATGACTAGTGTGTGAGATCGTTGGTTGTGATGATAGAGTGGTGAGGCTTGGAGTTGAGAGAGATGGCATCTGTTTGATAATCTTTATACCCATGATATACCTTTAACTGGCGTGTGTAAGAAAGTGGTTGGCAGTATAGTTTTTAAGACTCTACCTAAGTGATGACTGAGACATATTGTGTGCCACGCAGAATCTTTGCAAGTGATGTCCATGTGTCACGAAGTTTCAAAATCATTGATGTATTAAATAGACTCTGGAGTCAGTGAGACTTCTATTTATTTTCGGTGCTATTATCTATTAGTTGTGGGTCTATGTAAATTATTGCATTCTACCAAGTCTTTATTAGTGAAATCTGAAAATCTGTTAAAATAATGAACTGGCTAGTGATTTAGACATGGATTCAATTGTATGCAAACAAATTCCTAGGTCTCGTTATGCTTTCTCTATTGAAGGGAAGGTTGCAAAAGGAGGAAAGAGAAGCCTAAAAAGTCTAGCCTGGTAATTCAGGATGCTGCAGGGAAAGCCTTGTTTCTCATGTTCTCTTCTCCATATCAGTCATCTGAGGTTACTGCCATTTCTCAAGAGAAGAGCCAGGAATAAGAAGGAATGGCTGTTGGACTTCTTAAAGCCATGTACCAGGTGAGGTGATGTTTTCTCATTTTCCTAAAGTAATTTCCTGATTTTCAAGACAAGTAGACATTAATTTTACTTCTACTGTTGTTTTTCTGTATAATCAACTATGCCTCTTCTCAAAACTCTCCAGTGGGATTACCATGTAATTCAGGATAAGAAAATGGTCTGTAGGGCTGCCGTACATTATTTGGTCTCTGAATATCACTCTTGACATAATCCAGTTTCTGTCATCTTGTGTGTGACTTATTCAGTAAGTTCACACTAGCTTCCTGGTAATCAGTTAAATACATCCTTAGTGCATGGCCTTACATTTACTGTTCCCTTTTCCTGGTATATTGTTCTCTCAGATATAGATATAAGCCATCTTCTTCATTCTAGTCTGTGCCCAAACATCATTCATGCATTCAACAAAATTTTAGCATTGGGTACCACAGTACTTAGTCCTTGTTTTCTTCCTTACTATGTCTGCACTTAACTATGTTGAGGATCTCATCCTGACTTCATTGCTTGAAATGCCATCTACTACCAAAAGGTACCGAGACCCACCAAATACCCTAACTTTTTTTTATCTGTTTACTCAATATCTTTATTTAGTTGTATAATAGATATCTCAAGCACAAATGTTTCTTAAATTGAGTGAAATGAGCCATTGGAAGTGTGGAAGTGTAAGAGTGACATGATATGATTCTCATTTGACTGGGATCATTCTGGCTGCTATGTAATGTGACAAAGAAAGAAACAGAGAAATCAGCACTCTTATGTCCTTCTCTCAGTTACTCAAGCTAAAAATCTTTCATCCAGGAGGTTTTGTTTTTGTTACCTTCAAAATACATCCAAAATCAGACTGTATTTTATTACCACCACTCCTTCTGTTCTGTTTGAACCATCATCTCACTTGGATTACTGTTATGCTGTCCTAACTTGTCTGCCTCCTTCCATTTTTTTTTACTCTGTTCTAAACAAAGTAGCCATACTGATTCTGTTAACATGTAAGTCATATGATGTCATTCTTTTTTATAGGGGTAGGCAATGGATGGAAATAACAGCACAGACATCTCTTTCAAATAATTTAACTGAAAGATAGGAGGTAAATGGATGGTAACTGAAGGAAAAAGTGTGACTAACAAGGTTTTAGAAAGATAGCCAGTAGCTGGGCCTGGGTCATAGCAGTAATCCCAGCACTCTTGGGGCCTGAGGCAGGAGGATCTTCAAGGTCAGGCCCAGACTTAGCAAGACCGTGTCTCAAAATCAGAAAAAAAAAAGTGAATGGGGATGTAACTCAGTTTTAAGGCCTTGGACTTGATTGCCAGTACCACAAGACAGAGAAAGAAAGAGGGAGGGAGGAAGAAAGAAGGGAGAGAATGAGAAAAAGAGAGGTAGAAAGAGAGAGTGAGAGAGAGAATTTGAATTGTTTCCCAAGACTCAGGTGTTGAAGGTTTGATCCATATCCTGTGGAACTAGTGGAAGGTGATGAACCTTTTGGAGGTGGGGCCCAGTGGGAAGTCTGAGGTCATTGGATACATGTGCTTAAAAGTGATACTGGGATCCAGGCCCCTCCCTATTTTTCTCTTTGCATCCTGTCTACTATGAGTGAATAACTCATCTACCATGCACTCCTGCCACTAAGTACTTTGTCTCTATTGGCCCCAAAATGACTGTGACAAGAGATTATGGAGTGATACCAGGAGCCAAAACAAATCTTTCTACCAGTCTTGCTACCACATGAATTGATTATCATGTATTTTGTCACCGTGATAGAAAGCTTACTAACATGGTGTGTGTGTGTGTATATATATATATATATATATATATATATATATATATATATATATATGTGTGTGTGTGTGTATATTAGCTGACATTAAAGGTTCATTAGAAAGGAAAATTTGAAGATGAAGAGAGGACAGAATTATTGAAACAAAAGTATTTAAATGTGTGAGAAGAACTGAGTGATTGGCCATTGCTAGCAAAGTGGGCTGTTCACTTATAGTAATTGGCACAATTTAGAGTGTACAGTCCCAGATGCAGGTAGGTAGATATGTAGATGTGATGGGAGTTTGTAGAAATTCTTTTCAAATGGCTTTTGTTTTCTTAGTGAAAAAGAGCATGAGATAATGTGAGAATGAAGAGAGAGGAGGAGGTATTAAAGGTTTGAGACATGAAAGAAAGTATAAATGGTTATTGAGATGAATGAGGAATGATTATTCAGGAAAATATGTAAGTAGCATTTTAGCCTACCTGAAATTAATGATTAATTAATTTAACAATTTAGTGCTGGGTACTGAACTCATAGCCTTTGTACTGAGCTGCATCTCTAGCTTTTTGATTTTTTTTTTTTTTTTTTTGAGGCAGAGTTTCACTAAATCACTAAGTCGCCTATGCTGGACTCAAACTTACAGTCCTTATTCCTTAGACTCCCAGAGCGCTGGAATTACAGACATGAGCCACCATGCCTGGCTTGTGATCATGATCATAAATTTAAAATGAGATTAGGGTTGGGGTTGTAGCTCAGTGGTAGAGCACTTACTTACCGTATGCAAGGCTACAGATTCCTTTCTTGACATTAAAAATGAAAGAAAGGAAGGAAAGAGAAAGAAAAAGGGAGAAGGGAGAAAGCAAGAATGAAATAGCATAGTGGGTGTGATTTTTTTTTTTTCAGTATACTCCAAAATAAGCTTAACGATGGCTATGGTTTAACCAAGAGGATACAGTTAAGTAAAAGAAGGGTGGGAAATTTGAGGGCATATGCAGAAGGTAGTTATTACAAATAATTGTGCTTATAGCACTTTATAAGTGGGAGGAGTAGCAGTGACAATATAATAAGATCATGAGTTGTAGATTCTTCTTAGATCAAAGAGTTATCCTGATTGGGATGACAGAAGACAAAAGTTGAAATAGAAAAGGTGGAAGTCAGAGTAGGGTAATTGAGATTATAGAAGCTCTGGGACTTACTGGTAATGGCAAGGTCTACCTCATGCCATGTATTATGGTTTGGATCTGGAATGGCCCCCTGAAAACTTTATGTATTTATAAGATGATTGGATCATTGGAGTTAATTGGGCCAAGTGGATTAATTCAGTGATATCTTTTACTATTAAGAGATAGGGGGCTGGAAGAATAGCTCAGCAGTTAAAGCACTTGCCTAGCAAGCTCTGTGCAAGTGCTAAGTACCCGAGTTCAATTCCCCAGCACCACATAAGTTGCGTGTAGTGGTGCATGCCTGCAATCGCAGCACTTGGGTGGCTGAGGCAGGAGGATTGCCGTGAGTTCAAGGCCAGCCTGGGCTACATAGCAAGTTCAGAACAAGCCTGGACTATAGAGCAAGATCTGGAGAGAGAGAGACAGAGAGACAGAGAGACAGAGACAGAGAGAGGGCCTAGTCAGAAGGGAAAGATTACTGGGGCATGACCTGGAAAGATATATTTCCCTCACTACCTCTACCGTTAGTCTAACTGGGTTTCTTGGCTTTGATGGAATGAACAGCTTTTCTCTTGCTAGGCCTTCTGCCATGAACTTCTACCATTGTCAGCTTTCCATGAATGGGCTGAGACCTTCTAAAACTATGAGTTAAAATAAACCTTTTCTCTCTTGAATTGTGATTGTTGGGTACTATGTCCCAGCAATAAAGTGACTAAAAAATACAAGGAGAGGGATTATTACTATGACTTTACTTGACCATTTGGTTTAAAAGCCTTTGAAACAGGTTTGTAGGAGGAGTTTTCAAGGGTTTGAAGATATCCGTTAGAGAAGGCTTAGAATTCTGTAAGCCAACCTTGATGGGAGAGTCTAGTCACAGCTCAAAACATCAGAATGCTGATAGAAGTGCAGATCAGAAAGGCCAAGCTAGGATATTGTGTATGGAAAGAAGAACTCTATTGGCAACTGGTCTAGAAACCATGCATGCTACACTCTGGCAAAAAGTATGTTGCCATTTTGCCCCTGTCTTGAGACTGTCTGAAATTGAGAGAGACAAAGAGGGAGAGAAAAACTCTACTATCAGGACAATAAGAGAGACGCCTTGAGGGCATCTTAGAAACCAGTAAAACTGCAGAATGGAGGCTCTAAAATAGTTTTCTTTGAGAAAGGAGCCCGAGGACACCCTACAGGGTCACCTAGTAAGGTGAATCTTCAAGAAATTTATGAATCTCTAAGAACTCAGAGGTCTTTTTATTTTTTTATTTTTTTATATTTTTTACCGTGGCCTAAGGGGCCTTGATCACTGCTCAAGCCAGTGGCAGATCATGGTGTCATCCACATGGTGCTGATTGTATAGGCATGTAGAATGCAAGAGTTGTAAGGTTATGGAGGATTTTGCTCAGATTTCAGAAGTTCTCGGAAGCTGGGCATGTGCTCCTGAGAGGGCAGTGTGTGAAGCTATGTGAGTGAAGACAAAAGTACAGTAGGGACACTGGGAAGTTGGAAATATCAGGACCATTGTATAGGCTGCTGAGGAAAGCCATAGGCTATAAATATAGTCACTCCAAGAGTGAGGCCACCACGTTTTAATTGGGCAATGCCATAGGAATGGGGTTGCTGAAAGCCTCTGGAGCTAACATCTCATCACAGCTTGCTGTGGGTACTGAACATGGAGCTACAGGATTACCATTTGCCCTGCTGGATTTTGGTCTTGTTTTAATCCAGTTCATTTTTAAACCTCTGATTCCTCACTTTTAGAATGGGAATGTTGGAATGTTTACCCTGTACCTTTGTATGTTACAAATATTTAACTTTTCTTTGCTTTTCACAGGGACTCACAGCTAAGAGTTTGCCTTGAGTCTCAGGAGACTTTGGACTTGGATTCTATTTTATTTTTTTAATCAGTGCTGGAACTCTTAAGATTTTGGTCACTCTTACAGATGCAGTAAATGCATTTTGCATGATAAGATGGGCTTGAGTCTTTGGGAGCCAGGGGTGGAATGTTATAGTTGGGATCTGGAGTATCCCCCAAAAGCCTTCTGCTTTTGGAAGGTGATTGGATCATAGAGGTTAATTAAATAAAATGGATTAATTCATTGATTTCATGTGCTGTTAAGAGGTGGGGTCTGGTCAGAAGGAGCAGATCATGGAGCATGATCTAGAAGGGTGGATTACTGGGGCATGATCTGGAAAGGCACTTAGTGTCACTGTTTCCTGGCCTCCATGCGATGAGCAGCTTTTTCTCTGGCTCGACCCTCCACGATGTCCTTCCACCATTGCCAGCCACCCCTGAATGAGCTGAGACCTTCAAAAATCATGAGTAAAATAAATCTTTCTTTCCTTAAGTTGTGGGCATTGGGTGTTGTGTCCCAGTGACAAGAAAGTAACTAAGACCTGGTGCGTGGAAGTGAATTACTATTGAAATAGGGAAAATAAATTGTTATAGGAAGGGAAACTAGAGGACTTAAGGGCCAAGTCTTGGGAGTACTTTTTATATGTATATTGAAATGGTCAAAGATTATGATAAGAATGGCATTGGAGAGTTACAGCGAGGTAGGTGCTGAAATGATCAAGGAATGACAGAGAATTGACCAGGAATTGATATATAACTAAAATGGAAGATAGTAATTTATATAATTTGATTTCAGGAGATTTAAAACTAAGTGTCTCTGGGGGAGAAGGAAGTGGGAAAGGGCCTGGAAACAAAATGTGAGGGGCAGAGAAGTCATCTCCATCACCTCAGATGTCATGATATAAGTGTGGGAAATAAGACACAGCTGACTGAGCATCTGGAGTGGTCCTCTTAGCTGGACACCATGTTTCTGTAAGGGTGAAAAGGTGAAGGTACCAGTTGTTCTGCTTCATGCTGGCTTCATGATAATTATGAGCGGGTTTTGAAAGCAGGTACAGTCATCCTTAAGTATCCCTGGGAGACTGGTCCCAGGACCCTCATCAATACCAAAATACAAAGATGCTGAAGTCCCTTGTATAAATCTTGTAGTGTTATTTCTGTATAATCTAAATACATTTTCTTGTATATTTTAAGTCATCTCTATTACTTATACTTAATAAAATGTAAATGCTATGTAAATAGCTGTTAAGGAATTAATGACAAAAATTCTATACTTGTTCCATACAGGGACAGTTGTTCTCCAAATGTTTAGATTGTTGTTGACTGTATCTGCATATGCATAACCCACAAAAGGGAAGATTTTCCATATTTGTTTCTTTTGCATTACTAGGCATTGAAGCCAGGGTTATTGCAATGAGCTACATCAGCAGCCCTTTTAATTTTTATTTTGAGACAGTCTTGCTGAGTTGCCTAGATTGGGCTCAAACTTGTGATCCTCCTACCTCAGCCTCCCACAGTGCTAGAATTACAAGTGTGCCCTACCATACCCACGTAGAAGGCTGATTATATTTAGGAAGCAAATATTTGAAGATGAGAATTACACTCCCGATAATGACACTGTGATTTGTTTTGTTTACTGTGTAGATTGACTTAAATAAAAGAATCAGTGGAAAATGTGTCAAATATATACTTACTATATATTTATATGTGTTAAGGAGAACATTAGGGTTGCATATATAACATATTACAGCCTGTTAGCAGGAGCAGAAAGAAATTCATGTAGTACTTCATATAATTGAATAAGAAAAAATATTACCAAATGTTGAAAAACTCTTTTCTCTTAAGACAGGTTTGTTTTTTGGGATTTGGTTTTGTTTTATTTTTGGGCCTTGAACTGAGCACTGAGCTACTCCCCCAGCCCTTTTTATTTTTTAGTTTCACTAAATTGCCTGGGCTAGGCTCAGGCTTGTGATACCTCTGCCTCAGTCTCCAGAGTGCTTGGATTATATACATGTACCACTGTGCCTTACTGAGACAATTTCTTTAATGGAGACAAAATTAAGACTGGGACTGTAGCTCAGCTGTATATCACTTGCCTGTGATTCTGAAAACCTTGGGTTTTTCCTCTCAACATTACACAAACATATAAAATTGTATTAAATATTTTTAAAGTCATTTCTTATTACCTTAACAGTTTCACATCTTTCATTCTTGTAAAAAATTAATTTAACTAAAATACATACATTAGCACATAAACTGTATTAGTTTCACCAGCAAATGGTCATGTGATAGCAACCTGGAGTTCAACTAAATCACAGCATAGCTGTAAAATTTTAAGAAGTTTGCTCCACCCCATAGGCAGAAGCAAAGTTGTGAGTGGAGCACCTACTTTCTTTACACAAAGATCTAAAAGCTCTGCATTAAAGTATTTGAATTTTAATGGAATTGATGACTTGCTATTTGGTCAAGCACAATTCTGGAAAATACAGAAAATACTTTCTCTTGTCATTTAAAAAATGACCTTATAACTTCTTGAAAATTTCAAGCCATTCATTAAATCAGTGAATATTTTAATATTTCATGTGTACCAGATACTATTATGTAACAGGAGATATAGCAGTGACCAAAACAAAAAATTCTTCCCTAATGGAGCTTCCATTTAGTGTTGGGAATGGGAAGAATGATAAATAACAAAATAAGTGCTATTGAAGAAAATAAAGCATGAATTGTGATGGGCACATTGCTGTTTTATACACGGTGATTTGAGAATTCCAAGGGCCTTGAGCAGGAATATGGCTGACATGAGGCTATAATGTCCAAAAGAGCCTAGTGTAGGGGCAGAGTAAATGAGGCTGGTATAGTAAAGAAGGAGATTATTTCATTTCATTTATTTCATTTCAGGAGCTAGTGACCTTCAGAGATGTGGCTATAGACTTCTCCCAAGAGGAATGGGATTGTCTGGATTCTTCTCAAAGGCATTTGTATAGTAATGTGATGTTGGAGAACTATAGGATCTTGGTATCACTGGGTAAGGATACTTTCCCATTGTAAAATTGGACTTGTACTCTCAAGGTATGCTTTCCTACTACCACTGCAAACTTTGGATAATATCTGCAAATCTTGGCTGAGTATCTGTGCCAAAAAACAGTTTACTATTTGTGGAGTTGGCTAGTGGACAGGTCTGTTATAGACTGATGCCTAAAGCTTTATGTTCCCAGTCCTTCAAAAATATGTTTTTTAAATATTTTTCTTTGACTTACTGTAAGTTCCTTCTCCCCTGATGATCAACGAATTTTGAGTTCTGGGCCATCCACAACATGACCAAATTCTTCTTTTCATCTATTCAGGTCTTTGCTTTTCTAAGCCAAGTGTAATATTATTGTTGGAACAAGGAAAAGAGCCGTGGACAGTGAAGAGAGAGCTGACAAGGAACTTGAGTTCAGGTGAGTGATGAGGAAGTGGGCAGGAATAAAGCATTGCAGCTGACAGCTGCACTTGATTCCAAGAAATCACCTTTTCACTCTTTGTGATATGTTCTCAAACATTCTAGAACTTAATAGAAACTTAACTCCCACATTTGTTAGTCTTAACTGTCTCTCCTTTCCCACTTTACCTTTTCCTTTTTATACCATTTTTATTAATATACATATTCAATACATAATGTTTACAATGAACTTGAGTATTTTGTGCATATATATATATATAATTGTCATTTTAAAAATTCCATTATAACTTCTTGAGAATTTCAAACCATTCATTAATCAATGAATTATAAATCTGTAGTAGTTTGGGTTCTTTCAAAGGGCAGAAATTATAACAAAAAGGACCTATTTGGAAGGCTTACAAATCTGAGGATAGAGATATATATCACAGCAACTTTAGAATCCCTTCCCATTTTGTCCCTCCCACACCTTCCCACACACTCCCCTAAATCCCACTATCACCCCATGTGGTTCCTGCATTCTGGGTTTCCCAAATCAGAGAAACCATACAATACATAACATATTTAATCATCTGCACCTGTCTCATTTCACTCAAGTCACCACTCTTTAGTTCAGCTTTCTCCCCTAGAATGGACTTCAGTGGTCATATCTTGATGCCTCTTCTCTGAGTCCAGCAGATCCCTTTATTGGGATATTTGCTAAAAGTTCTTTTTTCCCACTATATTAGAAACAAGTATAATAACTTATAATAATAATTATAATCTTGTAATCTCAGCACCCTATGAGATTAAGGCAGGAAGATTGCAGGTTCAACCCAGCCTGGGCAACTTAATGACTTAGCAAGACCCTGTCTCAAATTTAAAAATAAAATGGGCTGAGGATGTAGCTCAGCGAGAGGGCCATGTATTGAGTCCACAGTAGCTTCCTCCACGCCTCAAAAAAAGAATGGAGACTATTTTAGTATCTGGACTGTTAATACAACTCTAAAAGTGTAGTGGGCTCTAACCATATCTATAATTCCTTCTTGCCCTGGGATTTGCATTACTGGTTTTCTTATAACTCTAATCATTCCTCCTAAAGTTTCTGTATGATCTATTTTTAGTTTTTCTTCTTGCATACTTTAGAGCTATAATAGCCATTATGATTTTGGGTTTGACTTGCTATTAAATTTACATGCTTAACTTTACAAATAAACTTTCACACATGCATTATCTAGTACATATAGAGTAGGTATTTTTTTCTTTTTATTATTTTCCAGGCTGGGAATCCATGTCTGGGACTGAAGAATTAAAGCCAAAGCAAGAACTTGATGAACAGTCATCTCAGAAGATACCAGAAAAACTTACATGCTATGACCTTGAGTATTTCAGCTTGAAAGAAGAATGGAAATATGAGGATTATTTTGAGAAGGCATATTTCAAGGAAGAGACAGTCCCTTATACAGAAGCCCTTATTAATGAAAGACAAGAATATAATAAATCTTGGAGAAGTTTCTATCAGAACACAGTAGTTCTTACACAACAGATAATCCCCAAAGAGGAGAAAGTATATAAACATGACACCCGGAAGAGAACCCTTAAAAAAAACCTAATAGCTCTTAAAACCAGGAGTGTCTATGCAGAGAAAAAACTTTTGAAATGTAATGACTGTGAAAAAGTCTTTAGCCAGAGCTCATCCCTTACTCTTCATCAAAGAATTCATACTGGAGAGAAACCCTATAAATGTGTAGAATGTGGGAAAGCCTTTAGCCAGAGGTCAAACCTTGTTCAACATCACAGGATTCATACTGGAGAGAAACCCTATGAATGTAAGGAGTGTAGTAAAGCCTTCAGTCAGAACGCACATCTAATTCAACACCTGAGAGTTCATACTGGAGAAAAACCTTATGAATGTCAGGTGTGTAGGAAAGCCTTCAGCCAGTTTGCCTACCTTGCTCAACACCAGAGAGTTCATACTGGAGAAAAGCCGTATGAATGTATTGAATGTGGGAAAGCATTTAGCAATAGATCATCCATTGCTCAACACCAGAGAGTCCATACTGGAGAAAAGCCTTATGAATGTAATGTCTGTGGGAAATCATTTAGCCTTCGTTCATACCTTACTGTACATCACAGAATACATACTGGAGAGAGACCCTACGAGTGCAAGGAATGTGGGAAGGCCTTCAGCCAGAATTCACACCTTGCTCAACATCAGAGAATACATACTGGAGAAAAACCTTATAAGTGTCAGGAGTGTAGGAAAGCCTTCAGTCAAATTGCCTACCTTGCTCAACATCAAAGGGTTCATACTGGAGAAAAACCCTATGAATGTATTAAATGTGGGAAGGCTTTTAGCAATGACTCATCCCTCACTCAACATCAGAGAGTCCACACTGGGGAAAAACCATATGAATGTCATGTTTGTGGAAAAGCCTTTAGTTACTGTGGATCCCTTGCCCAACATCAGAGAATTCACACTGGAGAGAGACCCTATGAATGTAAAGAATGTAAGAAAACCTTCAGGCAGCATGCACACCTTGCTCATCATCGGAGAATTCACACTGGGGAGTCATTCTCACCACCCAACCCAGCCAACCACCAAGTCCTATAAATCTTATTTTCTAAATACTTCTGGAATTTATACTGCTGCTGTTTTTAATGTTGTCACCTTAAAGCTAAGATTCATCTCACCAGTATCTCACCTGTATTCATCTTTGTTGCTCTTAAACCCATCCTCACAATGTAGCCAAACCAATCTTTTTAAAGTATAAAAGTTAATATTACAGTGTCCCCAGTTAAGACTGGTTGTGTGTGTTAATATTCACAGCCTTTTAAAATTGTCTATGAGGCCCTCTGTTACTCAGTTCTTACATACCATTTAGCCTTATTTTATTCAAGTTTTCTGTAGGTACTAGGCACTTCCTAGGACTAAGACATTAGATTTTGGGAAACAGCTCAACCACCTGTATGGCAGTGTATGACTGAAAAACTTCTTTGACTTTTCCAAAACTCAGGATTTAATTCTTAAAATAAAGGATGTTGTATTGTAGAAATGTGTGTACTAAGTGACATAGTGTGTAAGTTTGCATGTAAAATCCTTCACAGAGTATGTCAACTAGAGCAGATATTTAATAAATAGTTCAGATACTGATTGAATGCCTACTATGCACCAGGCATTGTACTACTCAACATAAATGAACTCCACACAGCTAAAACAAGATTTGTTGGTGGACAAATTAAGCCCTCCTTGGGAAGCACCAGGTTAGTATTGGGGAAATTTAAAAAGTTTAGAACATATGCGACAGTATCTGTCCTTCAAATGAATACTCAATAGATTCAGGTGTAGAACTATAACACAAGCTAATTTTAGAAGGTTTCTAGGAAAATGAATTGGATCAACCAATAAAATAAGATTCACTGGGAAGAATGCGGAACTTTTACTTAGGTTATAGAAATTAAAGTATGATCACAACTCTAAAAAAACAATAAACATAGAAATTGATAATAACTATAAAAAGACAACAAACTTGCATAACCAAATAGGAGAATTCAGGTAATTTTGAAAACATGATCAGGTGTACTAAACCTATGGCTCACCACTTCTTGTCCTTGTTTTTCTTTCTTTGTTCCTTTCTTTCTCTTTTGAGTGAAGAGGAACATCTTGAACTACGTACAAAATATAAAATAACGCATTTACATAAGAGGACAAGAAAATGGCAGTCCACGGGTTGGACACTCTTGTTCATTACTATAGAAAAAATATTAAGTGTGTAAGTTTGATCCAGTGACTATTAAATTGAAATCAAGAGGGAATCAAGAGAGGAAAACTGTATTGGAGTACACACACATATTATATATGGTTTTTGCATATATTTTGATTTCATTTATTCAATGAATATTGAATAGTTGCTATTTCTTAGACAGTGAGGTATAAGACAAATGAATAGTATAAAAACCATATTCTAGTGGAGTTAAAGTCCAGAGACTTAGAGAGTTAAATTAATATTCAAATATGAAACATATTTCTCAACCCTGAAAATGGAAGATAACAAAATTGTGGAGCAGTAGACAGCCTAGGCTGAAAATTTTAAGATGGTAAATTGGCAATTCTTCTTAATTCAGAAATTCACTGAAATTCCAGACAGTATTCTTTAGTGAACACTTTTGCCCTTAAATTTCACAAGTTTTTATGAAACTCATTTGTGAAGTGTAAATTCAGGAACACAAGAAAATTATTGAATCTTATTTATTGAAACCTTGCATTTGTTAATGATGACTTACACGATAGAGAAAAGGTAGGTTGGGGTTGTTAGAAAAATTGAGTATAGATCACATAGTAAGGTCATGAAAAATACAAAAGTGAACTACTACAAAAAAACGTTGGCAAAGGCATCACAGTGCCAACTATAGAAAGATGTTGAGTAAAAGGTAAATACAATGCCATTGGAAGTGGTTGTATTCATCTTAATCTGATAATATCCATAGTAAAGATGAGTATGTGACTACTCTGACCCAGCAGTTTCACTACTACAGTCTCTCCTCATATTTCAAGGAGATGTACATAATGAAGGTCCACTGCACCATTGTGAGAATAAAAAATTGAGAGCAATCTAAATTACCATTAGGCTGGAATGTGAAAGTGCAAGCAAAAATGGTAACTAGAGATACTAATATAATCATGGCTAAATCTCAAAATTAGAATCAGTGAAGCTGAATTAGGAATATTTTATGATACATGCCCATTTATTTATAAAAAGCTTGAAATACACAAATCAACATTATGGTTAAGTAAATGTTAGACATTCGTGGAAATAATCATAAGATCCATTTCCATGGTGACCTCTGGTTGGGTGAGGGAAGAAAAAAGAAGATTGTGGAAAAGATGCAAAGGAAAATCTGTTTAAGTATTTTGAGAAAGCTAGTAGTTGTGAGTGTATGGGTTGGTTCTTATTCTGTCTACTTAAATTATTTCATAATAAAATATTTAAGTATTTGCTTTGTCAGCTGTTTCCCTACTGTGCTCCACATATGTCTCTGGTGTTCCCATATTTACCATTTTCTATACAAAGAAGCTCACTTATAATCAATTTCTGGAGGCAACCACAGTTAACAATATGAAGATTGTTCTTCTGAGTGTCTTCAGATTATTTTTGTAGTAAGGCTTTTGGCAGCCTATCTAGTTTTCCATCATCATTTAAATGTTTCACAGTGCCCCATTCTGTGTGTGCCATGATTGATTAATTTCCTGTTGTGTACAACCTAAATGTCTGGAATTGTGATGGGTAATTTTTCATAAATATACGTTAAATTCCTAGCACTACTTAATGCTAGCTATTGTTACTTTTTAATAAAATATTTGGAGGGAGATGAAAGGAAATGGAGGAAGAAAAATGGAATGAGGCTGTAAAATTGGAGCAAAGACTGAAATTTACTTTAATAATTAGGTTCCATATGTTTAAAAATACATAGTAAGTGGATTAAAAGATGTATGACTAAATTTAATCACTGTGGAAATATTATTCATTATGTCTTAATGAATACTGCCATAGCTATATATTATTTCATTTTATGCATGTACCAAATTCTCATTTATCCCAAGTACCAAATTTTTCAGTCTCATTTGCCAGGGCTGTGTCCCTATAGCTAAATAGTAAATCAGAAATGATACATGCATTTTATTAAAAAATTAATTTTCATAAGTGTAGAACTTAATTCTAACATCATTAATTCAGTTAATGTAAAATTAAAAAGGATATACTTCCAGTTCTGGATGAAGATGGGGTATGAATAAATACTGAAGTATGGCAAAACGGTAACTATGAGTCACAGAATTCTCAAGAGAACCCAAAGGCTGTAAGAGTGTACCTAAGGAAGATATATTTGGAAAAGGGGACCCCCTGTTTAAGTCTGGGGTACAGACTTCTTGGAAAGTATGATTACAGTCCTCATGACAATGGTGCATTTTGTTGGGCTTTCTGGGACAGCCAGAGCGGGTCTTCAGTCATTCGAATGAGTAGGAAACAAATCTTTGAGACACCACCAAGTTGCCGATGGAATGGGCGAAGTGCAGCCACAAAGCTTGGCGAACAGGGTGTCCGTGGAAAACAAATGCCAAGGCATGGGGCAGGGCAGACCTGGCTGCTGAGCGAGTACCTAGGGGGATTATATGGCGGTTCAAGCACAGGACCATAATTTACACGATCTTGGGGCAGCCATGTGTAGGTAGTCAGTTGGCCTTGGCTAGCTAAATTCCAGAGTCACTTCAGATACATGGCTGAGGCACAGCACTATCCAATGTTATCACATTTCCACACTGCTAAAGAACCATGCAGAAGGAACAAGAAGAAGTAAAATATTCCACACAAGACCTGTAGGAAAAGCCTCCTTCCTTCTACAATGTTCTATCACTGCCCTCTATTGAAAACTTTAACATCATACTCACTGTAAAGGAAAAATATGCTTAGAAGCCAGTTCCATGTAGCACGATTGGTACTGAACTTACAGCTGTGAGGCAATAAAGTGATAACTGGCACAACAATGTTTAATTATGTCAGAAATATGTATTCTTTTCATTCAGAAATATTCAAGCAAGCTAACTAAAAAATGGAGAAATGAATAAACAGGTATTTTATAAAACAGAAAAATAAATTGCTAATAAACAGGAAAAGTTGTTCATTCTCTTTAATAATCAGGAAAATGTGAACCAGAATTATATTGATATCATCTCACAAATATCTGTTGGCAAAAATAAGACTGGCAAAGATTTGGAGAAAGAATTTTATCTACTGATGAAACTAAGTCTCCTGTGTTCAGAGGTGGGGTTTTGGAAGATGATTGGCCCATGGGGGCACTATACTTACCAGTAGATTGATCCATTAATTAATTCATAACCAAATGTCCTGTGAAGAGATATGGCTTTGTTGGAAGAGGTGGGTCACTCAGTTGTGCCTTTGGAGGATATAGCTCTCTCCCTGGCTCCTCTCCTCTCCCTGGCTCCTCTCCTCTCTTTCTTTGCTTCCTGGCTATCATGAAGTGAGCAGCTTTCCTCTACCCTGACCTTCCACCATGTCATTTCTGTCTTGGATCCAAAACTGTGATTCAAATTAAACTTTTATTTTTTAAGTTGTATGTGTTGAATATTGCCCCCACCCCCAAGAAGAGCAATGCTGATTAATACAACCACTTTGGAGAAATAGACAATGCCCACTAATTATAATAATGCATATGATCTGTGCCCCAGCATATACATACATCCAGCATACAGGCATATAATAAATATGTACCCTGTATAAGGCTTACACAGGTATACTAGGACTGAGTGAATTATGCATCTAGTAACACTCTTTCCTGTTTGTTAGTTTTAGATCTGTAGCTATACATTATATTTTAAATATATTATTTATAAAAACACTCCAACAACTAATAACAGAATATTCATTCAAGCATCCAGACCATTCACCAAGATAGACCACATAATAAATCATAATGCAAATGTTAAAAAATTTGAAGAACTGAAATCATACAACATGTTGTACAACCATAGTGGAATCTAACTAGAATCAATGAAAACAAAATCAACAGGAAAAATCAAATATTTAGAAATTGGTACACTTCTGGAGCTTGAGGAATTAGCACAGCAGTGCACAGTCCTGAGTTCAGTTCAACAGCACCGCATAAACTGGGTGTGGTGGTGATGCCTGTCACCTCAGTGCTTGGAACGCTGAAGCAGGAGGATAGTAGTGAGTTTGAGATTAGCTTGGGCTACATAATGAGTTCAGAACCAGCCTGGGCTACAGAGCAAGACTCTGAGAAATTGATACACTTCTTTTAAAAATCCATAGGTCAAAGAGGAAGTATCAAGGGAAAAATGCATTGAATTAAAATGGAAACACTCAATACTCATAGCAGCTTAATTTGGAACATCTAAGAACTAAAAATCCAGAAGTTCTTCCGCAGATGAAGGACATTCATATGGTTAAGCAAACTGGTACAAACCATACTGCTCAGTATTTTTAAAAACTACTTATATTCAAAATTGCTTGATTCCCTGGGGAATTATGCTGAGAAAAAAAATCTCAACAGATTCCATAATATGATTGCATTTATACAACACACTTGAGACGTTAAAATTACATAAATATAGAAAAGATTATCAGGTATCAGGGATTAATGATGGGACACTAGAAAGAGGAATGTGATTATTTATTTACTGAAGGTTAACTCCAAGGATTCTTGTGATGGAAATGTTCTGTAATTTGGAATGTTTGTAGGTTAGCAAACTTATGCACAAAATAAAATTGCACAAAGCCAAACACATATGGAGACAAATGAGTTTAAGTAAGGTACAGATAAGTTAAACATTTACTATATCCTGGCTGTGATACTACATTGTGGTTTTGCAAGATATCTTTTTGCAGGAAACTGGGTAAAATATGCAAGGGATCTGTATAACTGAATATAGTAAACAATGATCTTTGGTTGTTTTCTCAAATTTTCTCTGTAAACTCTTAATTGTGTGAAGCTTCCTCTCTAAGAGGACAGTGAATATACATATTAAAAACTTTTTTATAGTCCTATATTGGAGGGAAAACTTTACTGGATATGAATTTCTTGACCCTGTTGATACTTGCAGTAATTGTGTAGGTTCAGAGCCTCTCTTAAGTTTACACACTGATAGACAAATTCTTTGACATTATTGCTTGCTTTCCTATTTGTCTTGTAAACATCTTAATTTATGTATGTGTTATTAACAAATAAAGTTTCCTATTAAAGAAAGACAAAATTCTTGGAGATCCATTCCATTAGGGATCCTTATCTACAGATATTTCTAAATAACTTTCCAAGTAAGAAGAACCTAGTGATCTTTGCACAGTTGTATACATCTGTGATACTAGTTATTCAGAAGACTACAAGAAGCATCATCAGTTCAAGGCCAACTTGGGCAACATAGTGAGACCTCACCCTCACCCCCTACCTCAACCCTCCAAAAAAACTTGTGAAGAAAAGAAAAAAGAAAGGTAGATGGACTTTTTTAAATTTATGATGCCATTAATCCAGATGTGGCCTTGGCTGTACTCAGCCTTCTAACCACTGTTGTTGGCCATTTCCTCTACATTTTCTTTTAATTTGTATGTTACCATATGTGTAACTGCATAAGAGCTCTGAAATATGTATCTCTACTGTTTTCACTGAGAAACTGAGTAGGGATGGAGAGGTCTAGTGGCCCGTGGTGCCCAGCGCTTCTCCTTTGTGAGGCCTGTTTTCTTCCCTGCTGCTTCTTAGGCCTTAGCTTAACCATCAGCACAACTCTTCTAGTGGTTCCAGCTATGTTTTTCATTAGCTTCTGGGAGGGAGTTGGGGGCGGGTGCATTCTTAAGAGCTATTGGAAAGCATGGCTTTGGAGTAACCTGTGCTGCCCTGAAACACATTCTCACTCTGTCTGCCCTTCCGGTTTCCTGAATCCACATGTGGCCCATAAAACACTGCAATATGAAGTGTGATCAAAAGATAAAATTTAAATTAAAAATTTTTATTATAGTAAAAGACACATTACTTCCTCTCAAAACAATCCTCAGCCGAAGCACACTTTCTGCCTCATTATTGTCACTTTCTGAAGCAGTTCTGGAAGTTCTTTCACATCTTTAGTTGCACTGTCTCAATACTCTGAATTGATCCAAAATGTTTACAGCAATTTGTGGCAAGGTGGTGTGTCTTCATCCACCTTGTTCACGGGGCATGGCAACTCGCCACTTCTGGCTCTTCCCCAATGTCAAAATGATCATATACAGTAAACATTTTAAATTGGCTCAGGACTCTGAAGGCAGCGACAGAGATTCAGGAAGCAAGACTTGCAGAACTACTTCAGAAAGTGGCAAAAACAGAATGAGTTAAATGCACTTTAAGCAAGAAAAAGTATTTTGAGGGGACACTAATGGTAGTATGCCTTTCACTGTAATAAAAATTTATTAACCATTCGCATATTTTTGGTCATATCTTGAATTTGTATTTATGTATAAACTTATGAACAACTCTACTCAAAGGGCCCATGGGGTTTGAGGGAAAAAAACAGATGATTTTAAGGACATACTGGGCTCTCAGCTGTTCTCAGGAAATAACCTTCACATGGAAGTCATTCTCACCTGAGCCTGCATCACACCATGCCTCAGCCACATCGCAACTTCATCTCTTTCTCATTCATTGTGAAATAGAATCCACAGAGTACCCTGGCATTTCTACCTACTCAAATGCACCAACCAGAGACCAATGTACCATCCACAAATTTGGAGAATCCAATTCCCAGAGGAAGAAAGTAGGGGCATGCCCTGCAGCCAACCCGACTCCACCTCCATGACTCCTAATCAACTCCTGAAAGACTCTCGCGAGTTTTAAGTTTGCCGTGACCTAAGCATGCACGTGACATCAATACTGAGTGCCTCACAGTGGCCTCTGCGGTTGCCTAGGGATGTGTCCCAGAAGCACTGGTGATCGGAACCTGTCTTTGAGGCTTCTACATTGCCAAAGCAGTGTCTGGGAACAGACCACAAGGCAGATAGTTGTCTGAGGCTTGCTTTGATATATCACCCCAAGAGTCCTGCCCTGTCCCTGCAGGACTACCTACATTGCTTTTGGATTTCTGTTTCAAAAAGGACTTCTGCCTCAGGGGTTGACGTGTGTGTGTGTGTGTGTGTGTGTGTGTGTGTGTGTGTGCGTGCGTGTGTGCGTGTGTGGAGCTTGTGTAATAGACCAGAGCCTTTCTCAAGTCTGCATTCTTCCTCAGGACCTTGGCCCAAAGCTTTGGCTATCTATGTAGATAGCTATATATTTTATTTTTCCAGAGTTTTGTTTGTGCTTCTTTAGGTTTTGTTTGCTGGTTGCTGCCTAAGGTAGGAATAGAAATAAGCCAAGTAGCTGGATACACACAGTTGATGTATGATTCAAAGAGAACCAATCTCAGAATTATGGGTGTGGGACAAAGAGAAGAAGACAGCACAAAAGGTAAAAAGAATTTATTCACTAAAATCATATAAGAAAATTTCCCAAATCTAGAAAAATAATTTTCAGGTACAAGAAGCTTATAGAACAACAAATAACCTCAACCAGCAATGAGATTTTTCAGTGACATGTTATAATCAAAACCTCAGAACTACAACAAAGCAGAGATTATTAAAGGCAGCAAGAGAAAAACAGACAGTATTCTACCAAGGCAAAGCCATTTGAATTGCCACAGATTTCTCAATTCAAACTTTAAATAATTTCTTGTATTTTATTAGATTACGGTGAAAGTAGAAATCAACAGCATGGGAAACCTCAAAATTTCTAGAAATACTTGGATATTAAATAATTCACTTTTGAACAATCAGTGGGTCATTGAAGAAATCAGGGAGGATTAAAAATTCCTAGAATCAAATAATAATGGAACTACAACATACCAGAATCACTGGAATACAGCAAAGGTATCTCTAAGAGTGAAGTTTAAGATTGTAAAGAATGCTTCTAAACTCATTTTAGAAGGTGAATATCATCCTGATATCAAAAACCAGAGAAGGATACATACACCAAGATAAAATCACATAACAATATTCTTAATTAACATAAATGTAACAATCCCTAATTTAAAAAATACTTGCAAGCAGCTGGCCAATGGTACAGGCCTGTAATCCCAGCACTCTGGGAGGGTGAGACCAAAGAATGGCAGGTTTGAGTTGATCTTGGGCAATTTAGCAATTTTGTGACACTCTGTCTCAAAATCAAAAATAAAATGGGTTGTGGATGTAGCTCATTATGAAGGCCCTGGGCTCAATTCCCAGAACTCCCCCAAATTTTTGCAAACTGAATTCAACAACACATGAGGAGGAATACACACCATGATCAAATTGGCTTCATTCCAGACGTACAAAAATGGTACAATATACTTAAATCAAAAAATGTAATACACCACATGAATGAAATCAAGAATAAAAATCACACGATCATCTATCTCTATGGTGTAGCAAAACCTTCAACAAAATGCAACATCCCTCCATGATAAAATTCCCAAAAAATACATTTAAAGTGTGTTCCTAATTAATAAAAGCCAAATATGACAAATTCATTGTCAGCATAATTCTGAATGGGGAAAATCTGAAAGATTTTCCTCTGTAATCAGGAACAAGGCAAGGATGGATGTTCATCCTCACCACTCATATTCAATATAGTTCTGTAAAATTCAGCTAAAGTAATTAAGAAAGAAACAAGGAAAATAAGAAGTTGAATCATTCTTGTTTGAAGATGATCCAATCCTATGCTTAGAAGACATTAAAAACTCCACCAAAAGACCTTTAGAGCTGATTTGATGAAGTCAAATCAGAATGAATTAAAAATTGGTAGCTTTTCTATATATCAATTATGGATCAGCTGAAAAAGAAATCAAGAAAGCATCTTTATTCACAGTAGATTCTAAAAATCCAACCCCCAAAACAAACAGAAACTCCTCTGAGGATGTACAAGACCTCCACATGAAATTCAGAATACTGTAGAAAAAAAATGAAGAACACATTTGAAGATAGAAAGATCTCTTATGTTTATTGATTGGGAGAATTAATCTGGCTAAAACAGCCATGTTATTCCAGTAAAGACAGCAGCTGAGCAACCGAGCTGCACAAGATCTCCCCATAGACCCACTTAAAAAGTTGAGAATATAGTAAAAACCACCTATGCAATGTAGGTAGGACAGGGAAGAATGCCCCCAACAACTGAAAGGAGACCATGGAAAGGCTAGAAATACCGAAAACACATCAGAAGCAGAGGTAAACAGCAGCCCAGGAAACTGCCCAGGCCGACAGTGAAAAGCTGGAAACCACTGGCATCTGCGGATGGAGGAAAGCCCAGAGCCTGCAACTTTTGACTGAGGTAAGTGTGGATCCAGCAGAAGGGGAAATTGACAGCAGCTAGTAGTCCCAGCCTCTAAAAAACAAGCCTGTGGGTAATGCATACTACAAATGCAATGTGAGCTCCCCCTAGAAAAGGCCTCCTTGAGTCTAGATCAGAAGCAGTGCTCAGCAGCCATCATAAGTAATGATGTAAGCATGCGCCATTTTTAAAAAAGAGCCTAGGACTGAACTGATTAGAGTAAAAGAAAGCTCAGAAGAGCACATCAGGGTTATGGGGGTCATTCTTCTAAGAATAATTCATCTTATCCTTTTTAAAATTTATTTTCTACTACAGTACAATATTTCCTCAACTTTCCTCATTAATATTGAGCAATAACCTTCACTGGCAAACAGTAACTGTAATTGCAAGCTTATGGAAGAAAGGAACCAGGTACTCTGGGATTTGGCACAGAAGAGGTTGAGAAAACTTGGTTCAGTCTAAAGAAAGCCTTAAGCTGAATATATTTGAGGCTTACTCTTACTCTGATTTTCTTTACATTTGTATCAATTTTACCTATCTTAAAAATTTAGATGACCCACTCTGAGTTCCAACTTCATACCTTGAGAAAACACTATCCCTATTCCCAGGCATCTATCCTGGTACTCTCTAATTCTTAAGTGGGAGAATTTTATTTTTAATTTTATGTTAAATGGATAGCCAGTGAATTTACTGAATTCCTTAAGATTAGAAGTGTTAATACAAAAATCAAAGTTTTTTTTATTACATTCATGGGAATAATACAAAAACTCCTTGCCTGTCATGACTAGCACCTACTCCTGAGATGAGGTTTCTTTCGCTAAATATTGCCTTTATTTCATTGTATTTTATTGAGACAGTGTCTTGCTCTGTATCCCAGGCTTGTCCTGAACTCACTATGGATCCCAGGCTGGCCTTGGACTCAAAGCAATACTTCCTCAGCCTCCCAAGTACTAGGATTACAGATGTGTGATACCACACCCAACTTATGTGATGCTGGGAAATTGAACTCTTGTACTTAGTGCTTGTCTTAGCACTTACTAGGCAAGCACTTTAATTGCCGAACCATTCCTCCAGCCCCAATACTGCTTTTATTTAAACTATAAGTATCAACTCTAAAAAACAACAAAAACAGATTGAGAAAACAAAAATGAGAACTTCTAACCTAGGTTTAATTAGAAGCTGATAATAGGATGGATATAAAATGAAACATAGGCAATCTTTGAAGAGACAAGGACTTAAGATTTTCTTGTCCTAATAATAGGTAGCCATTCACAATTTCAAAAGTGGCTACAAATCCCAAGTAGACAAATAAAAGTAAATGCACACTTAGATATATGAAAATTACAAGGAAACAAAAACTGAGAGAAAAATCCTTAAAACAGCTAGGGAAAGAAAAAGCAAACTACCCTGAAGGAGAAGAGCTGACGTAATCAAGACTAGCACAGGGATATACAAATAAACCAATGAAACAGAATTTCAAGCTCGTAAGTATACTCATGCACACATGAACATTATATATTTGCAGATCAATGAAAAGCTAATGGAGTTTCCAATATATCATACTGAAAAAACTGGGTATTAATGGAGAGCAGGGAATCTGACACCTACCTGCCAGTTACAAGTGGGTTAAAGTTGTGGGGTGATATCTGATGGTGCCCACCAGAAATCCCAGGGCGGCCACCTCGGGTATTTACCAAGGAAGATGATTGGGCCAAGCCATTTCCGCCTTAGTGGACCGCACATGATCCCAATACTATTGCTGCGAGCGCCCAGCGCCTGCCTGCATGGACGTCTCGCTGACTGGCTTAACACCCGCTTACGTAGACACCACGTCAGATCACCTGCTCTCCCCTCCTTGCCACGTTCTCCTGCTACCCTATATAATCTTCTGTACTTCGTGAATAAAGTGAATTCCTGTTCGACAGGCTCCCGGCTGGGTCTGGTACTCTTGGGACGAGGGGGCCCAGCCCCGCGCTCACCTTTCCTATTCTCTGGCCCTTGTGTAGTGGTAAAACCCCCACATAAAGTTATTAGTTTTGCTTTACTTTGTGGTGCCAAGGATTAAGCCTTCAGCCTTTGCACTGAGCTATATCATTCAGAGCTTTTTTATTTTCTATTTTAAAACAGGTACTTACTAAGTTGATAAATCGCCCAAGCTGGACTTGAACTTACAATCCTTCTGCCTTAGTTTCTCACAGTGCTATCTGAATGGACAAGCAAGACTTTAAAAATAAATCAGAGACAATACACATGAGCATTAGATCTATAGAAGGCACTAGACTTTAATACCAGGCACAATCATCCCTACCTCCAATGGAAAACTTTTAGAGACCTATATTCAAATGACGAATCTTTATTAGGCAAAAATTCTCAGCAAAAAGGAAAGCAAAAAAGAAACCCCTCACACTTTGGATATTATTTGTCGAAATTCATTACGCATGTTTTCCCTCTCTTCTGGGTTACTCACCTGAAAAAGGGTAGAAGAGAAAGAAATTTACAATAGCTGTGAAACCCCTGGTTTTTATTAGTATGCTGAAATCAGTAGTCATTACATCCCCATCCCACTACCTACCTTACAGAGGGAACGAGGCACCCTGAATTTCGAAGTTTCAAGAAAAGGCTGAGTTCATTGCTGTCCAAGGCTAGAACCTGATCAAATCTCAGAAAGGTTTCCTGGAGTCACAGTTCCGAAGTCACTACTACACAGGCACTGCCATACTGAAGTCAAAACCCTACGATGACCAGATATCCCGTGTTGCAGCCTCCCAGTGTATCTCGAGTTTGCCCACGTCAGCTCCTCGTCGGCCTCCAGTATTTGCACCTGAAGCCTTCCCAAGTACTCCCTAGTCAGAAAGGGCCCACCGGTGCCGGCACCTAACTGATCCAACGGTCCCGCCACCGTGACGTTACGCGAGACGCGCAACAGTTCACCGGGCCTCCTGGGAAATGTAGTTCAGAACCGGCTCCCGGTGATTCCGCTCAGCGACTCTTCCGGGCCCGCCAGAAGCGACCGCGCCAGCCACGCTCTCAAGTACAGCCAGTGTTCGAGCTGTGCATCCAGACAGCGCTACGCGCCGGAGGTCAGCTTCCTCCGCCACTCTGCCTCGCCCTTCCCTCACACCGGAAATACAGACGGAGTTCTGGCTGGTAGTTAAATGAGGCCGCAGGGCATTGTGGGAGGAGTTGTGCTCTGAACGTAGCAGTCGCGAGGAGCTTGGTCTACATGCCAGCGTGTGTAGCGGTCTTTCAGCGGGTTGACTTCGCTCAGCCTTTCAGAAACTGTCCCTGCGTGCACGTTCGGGCGTTTCCGGCAGGTGACGCTGCTGACTCCGGCCCCAGGAGTTAAGGAAAGTGCCGACGCTGCCTGGCTTCTAAGGGCAGCGGGCGTCTGACTGGGAGGAGGCCCAGGCTACACAACGTGTCTAGGTAGTCGGGAGTGGTGGCCTTGTAGGTGTGCTCCTTCCAGTTGTCAGAATAAACCTCTGTGGCGGGAATTGTTTGGCTGTGTGACTGATGATTTGTGACCACTTCAGGCGTGTAATTGTGATGGGCTGTGTGGCTGTGAGTGGGGTGATATTTGTGATTGTGATTAAGGGTGTGGTGAACATGAGCATGGCAAAGTGTGAGGGATGGTGATGCTTAGCGGGTTTTGTCTCACTTGGATTGACTTCTCTGTAGCATTTCTCCTAGTTGGTAACTACTTTTAAAGAATTCGGGTTTTGTGTTCTAGTGGCTGTCTCTTTCCATTGGCCCTTTCCTCCCTCCTCTGAGGTTTCGGCTCCATCTTTCGCTCCTCCACTCCTTATTCTGCAGCTTTCCAGTTGTCCTTGACGATCTCTTCCAGGTTCATTATTGTCATCTTGCGTTTTGTTTATCTATTTGTGTGTGTGTGTGTGTGTGTGTGTGTGTGTGTGTGGTGATGGGGATTTAACCTATGGCCTCACAACATGCTGGACAGGTTCTCTACCACTGAACTATACCCCCAGTCCTGTATTTGTGTAATGCTGCTTGACAAACCACCCGTAAACTCAGTATCCTGTGTTCTCATGATCATGTTTTCAGGTTTACCGTGGTAAGCTGATTTAGTTTGCATGGTTGAATTGTAAAATGAGTTCACATGCAGGCTTAGATAAAAAGTACAGTGGTCACCAGGACATTTGCACACATCCTTGAAAACCTCTGCTTCTTAATATACTAACATCAGCCAAAAAAAAAAAAAAGTGAAATGCCTAAGCTTAGTATTAATCACATCCACTATTGGAGGGCAAGACAAAGTTATTTGGTAAATACAGAGTGTCCCAAAATTCAGCCCCCTAAACACAAAGTATTATATAATATAAAATATGAGTTTATTAACTTAAATCAGTGTATGGCAACTATCGGGACACCATATAACAGGAATGTGTAAGCCTGTTAAAGGTCTGAGATACCAATATAACACATTAAGAATCATGTTTTGCTTCTTTGTTCTGGTGAATGTCTTGTACTCTAAGTTCTCTTTTGTCTGGATAATACTTCTCCTCAGGTTTTGTTATTGTATTGCTCAGGAATTTTATTTTCCAGCCCCTTTTATGCCTTTATGTTTCAGGTTTCTTATAAGGAATACATTCCTGAGCTTTTTACCTTTTCAACCTCCTTGACTGTTAAATAGGTGAGTTAAATTTCATCACTTTTATCACAATTGCTGATGATTTTTTTCTATTCCTTATACTTTTTATTGTGTAGGTTGACCTTATTCTTTTTCTCTCTCCATTGGTTTGGTTTCTCTTACTTTTGAATTTTTAATGTTTTTAACAAAGGTCAAACATAAATAATATGAATGCTGAACTACTTATCATTTACTTTGTTAGTAAATGGGTTAGTTACTCATAATTTTCTTTGTTGTATTTGTCTGAGATGCTGGTTTTTTTAAGTTTAAAACCCCAAATTAGTAAGCTGAGCATGGTGACATACACTTGTAACCCCAGCTTTAAAAAGTTGAGAAAAGAGGATTGCAAATTTGAGATCAACCTTAGCAGTTTAGCAAGATCTTGTCAAAAAAAATTTTTTTTTAATTTTAAGGACTATTAGTATATAGCTCATTGGTAGAGCAACCAGGGTTTCATTCTTAGTACTGTATGGACCAGTGGATCATTGAATTAGCAGTTGTATTTCATTTGTTTTATGTGTGTGTGTGTGTATGCATATTTTTAAATTGTAAAATATATAACAAAATTTATTATTTTTACCATATTTAGTTGTATATTTCAGTAGTATTGAATGTATTCACATTGGTATGCTTTCATTACTTCTGGAATTGTTTTCATCTTGTAAAACAAAAATTACTCATTTAAAAACAACTCTGCTTTGCCTTCCTCACAGCCCTAGTAACTGCACTTCTATGTGTGTCTATGAATTTGGCAACTAAATTCCTCATACAAGGAAAGATATATTGTGTTTATTCTTTTATGACTCATTTAACTTAGCATAATCTCAACATTCATCTGTGTTAGTATCAGAATTTCCTTCTTCTTAAAGGCTGACTAATGGTTTTTGTGTATGAATAAGTGTTTTAATTATCTCTTCATCCACCAATGGACACTTGGGCTGTTTACAGTATTGGACTTTCACAAATGATACATAAACATGAATGTGTAAATAATCTGAATCTCTTCTTTCAGTTTTTTGGATATATACTCAGAAGATCTGCTTGATTATGTAGTAATTCTGTTTTTAATTTTTTGAATCCTACACTTTTCTATACTGGTTGCCATTTCATTTTATTTATTTTTTGCAGATTATGTGGAGGACACTTTATTAGGAAAAATATAGAGCGACAGAAGAGGGAGATAAATCTTCTGCTAGTGAGAAGGAGATTCAGAAATGTGAATCTGTCCTGTAGTGGCTGCCATTTTGCTAACATTTTTTGAGCACAGCTATCAATGTAAAAACTAGACAAAAATTTCTGTTTTCATGGACTTTCTTTTGGAGATGATGGATAGTATATGTGATATATGTAGTTTTGTGGAAAGTTATAAATGTTTTTAAAAGGTAACTGAATGGTATTAGAAGTATATCTGAAGAACATCGCATATAAAATTGTATTATAATTAAAATTTCTATTTTGTTATTTATCATACAAGTCAGATATGAGTCTAACTTATAGGTAGATGGTGGTTAATATGTCTTAATAGACATGTCATTTATTCATTTAGTGTCATTATGACATGGGTTTAATTTTCTTTTCAATCAAAATTTTGAAATTCTATATTTTGATTCTTTATCTCAATTGCCAAGGTAACTCATAGAATAACATAGCTGGATTTTTAACACAACTCTCTTTTATTCCAAATATGAAGTTGCTGCAACTCTGAGCACATTTTGACTCACCTTTTATCTGTCTTACCTTGAGTATAGGCTTTTGTACTAATGAGATATTTGAGGAATGGATATATTAACATTGCTTTGTTTTTAGAGCTTTGGTATATCTGTTGAGCTTTTGTTTCAGTCTGTTTGCCGAGTCTGAGTTTTTCTCCTGACTCCTGCTGGTCTTGTAATCCAGTATGTCTAGTCAGTGAGTCCAGAGAATGTGAATTACCAGAAATGAGCACACATGTTTGAGGCTGTACTAGTTACCTGTTTCGTTAGAGATTATCTCAAAATTTTGTGGCTTAAACAACAGGAAACATTTATTAGCTCACAGTTGCTTTGAGTCCTTTCTTTGCAGGTTATTCTTGCTTAGGTATCTCATGAAGTTATAGTTGAAATATTGGCATGGCTGCAGTCTTCAGAAGGTAGAACTCAGACTAAGGATTTGTTTCCAAGATGGCTGTCGTGTTCATGTAAGCTGTTGACCTTTCCGTAGGCTGGTTGAATGTAATGCTGGTATGGTGACTAGCTTCACTTAAAATATTTTAACCAAAAATGTACAAGATGGAAACCTTAATGCCTTATAACCTAACCTAAAAAGTGATACACTGTCATTTTTGTTGGTTACACAAATAAAATCTATTCAGCGTGGCAAAAGACATGAATAACAGAAGACCGATCGTTGAGGACTATATTGAAGGCTGGTTACCATGGGGGTCCAGTGAGAAGATATCAATTAAATTGAAATTATGTATTAAGCCCACAGGTCCTGGCTCCAGAAGGATAAGACAGAACTGTGATGTGAGTAGAAAGAGGCCTGAAGAACAAATATGGAAGATCACCTGACATGAAACTTGGCTTAGAGAAATTAGTGAATACTGGGAAGAGTGAACCTGGAGGTGCTGGACCTGCAAACAATGTTTACCATTTTGCCCAGAGCCAGCAAGATATGAATGATACCTTCAATCTTTAGAGATCTGCAGTAGATGTGTGACAATGGAGCATTCAACCCAGATGATGGAAAGGAAAGGTAAGGTGGCTCCTATTGATTTTAATAATGTCATTAAGAATTTAGTTGTCTTTCACTAACTCATCCATGTCACCCCTATCCCAACACACTCTTCTTCTTGTCCTTCGTTCTAATGTTTTAGTAAAGGCTGACCAAATGTCAGGTTCTATAAGTATTTTCTCTTGGGTTACACAGTTTTCTCAGAGAGAAGCCCTAGATCTACTTGAGGAATACAAGCAGGAACTCCTTCTGCTTTTTGTGAAGCAAGTAAGAAGAAAGTATAGTTCTGATACACATAGCTTTACAAATCTTTCTTATGGTCTTAGAAGATAAAACGTCATTGTCTCAATGTTTCCTGTTCTCTGCTGGTAATATTTTTTGTTTGTTTGTTAGTGCTTCTGAAGTCACTCACGCTCCTGTATTTTAAACATTTTTCCACTTTGATGTCTCTTTTTTCCTTAGCTCATATCTTACCCACCATGAAGCGCAGATGCTTCTTTTGACTTTTTATGGTCATTTTCAGCATGAGAACTTTTTTTCTACATTGCTTTAGCCACCGTTATCTGGATTTGGTGCCTGAAATTTACAGCATGTCTCATCTAGTACATCTAGAGAGGGGAAAATCACATATTTTGCCAATGTGAAGGAAATATACCATGCTGAAGGTGGTGAGGGGATGGGTGGGGGTAAGAATGGACAGACATTAAGTGGTTTTAACTCCAAATACCTTGTAATTCAATTCCTTATTTTTCAGCCTTGTGGCTAAGCTCTTACCTGTAGAAGCTGCTTAGTACTTCCATTTCTAAACTTTCCTAGGATATTGCTGTGGATTTTCTACCCTGCTGTGAACCCTCTCTTAAGCTTCAGCTTTCTATGATTAAGTTAGATACCACTTATCTGTCCATTTGCCAGCTTCTAAAATCTTACTAACGTTTCTTACCTGCTAAGGTCTATTTTATTTGAGAGTTTAACTTCCTTTACTAGTATTTTGGTTGTATCTGAGAGAGAACAGGAATGAGTATAAGGGTTCTACTTTCTATTTTAATTGGAATGTCATAAATTTTTCTGAGGTTAAAAACATCAAGTTATTATAAAAATGAATCGATCTTATGAATGTTCCACAATTGCCTACAGCCAATTTCTGACTAAGGTTTTTTCCCCTCAAATTTTTTATGATAAAGATAGCAAATTAATGACTGTTTCAATACTTAAATCCATATTGTATTTGTTGTGAATTTAAAATTAATTTTCTGTTGGAAATAATTAGCAAGATTGTAGGGAAATACTAAATTGCCAGTAGTTCACTGGACATGCTATACTTATTCCCCATATGACTGACTTTTATTCATACACATCTCAGTTTCTCTATAGCTTGATGTTGCTGACATTTCTCATAATCTTGAGGATCATTTCTCAAGAGAGAATCTTACAGCCACCTGATACTGAAGATTTCTGTATTTCTTTGTAACACAGGTTAAAGGCACACAGTGCTCCATAATAGGTGCTACTAGCTATATGATCTTTCCTACCTTAAATTGTCTTTGGACGTGTTACCTGCACACTGTAACAAATCTATTTTGTTTCCTCAGATTGGTGTTCTCAGGACTGTAACCTGTTTGAGGAAGAAGAGGGTGTGGCCAGAGTTCTTGTATGTACTTTTAAATATTTGTGTCCTGTATTATTTTGTAGTGCAGTTGTGGTGAGTCACTGTAACCAACCAATAAGTTGGACAAACTTAAGTCAACGAAGTAAATACAGATAGAAAATCAGAACCAGAGAAGAATATGTGTGGCTATGATAAAATAAGTACATAATGCAGTTGTTTAGGTTGGGTTCAGATGTGAATGTGGTCCGATAAGTCAAAGCAACAGACAGAAGGCCCATTTTATAATTTTCACTATTTATGAGGAAAAACAAACTTATTTAAGGAAATAAAAACCTTTTCACTATAACCTAGGCAAAAAAAGAAATTTTAATGTAATGCCCTAATTTTTATCATTTGAAGTTCAGTTTTTAAAAGTTGGCAAAGGTACGTAGAAGAATAAATGGAACATTTGTCTTTCAGATGATCCTACTTTTATATTTTTCCTGGGCTTTTGATACCTGTTAAACTAAGTTATATAAACATTCTATCTCAAAGTCTGGGATTGCAAGTGAGTGCCCACCATGCCTGGCTTATGTGGTACAGGGAGTTGAACTCAGGACCTTGTGCTTGCTAGACAAGTGCTTTAACTGCTGTGCTGTTGCTCTGACCACTTGTAGTGTATTTTGAATTGATAAGCAATGACTATCTTTTGTGAATAAATTTTGAATTATTAGCTCACATATGCATTTTATTTGCAGAATTAAAAACTATGTATAAATCATACCAAGGAATTGTGATCTACAATTGGGACACTCTTAGATGTCAAAAAATTATGTATTTCCTTCCATATATCATAGCCAGTTATTTTGGCTTGGATTATCACATAGAAATGGAATGCCTGCATTCCAGTCCATGCAGTCGCAAACTCATAGAATCTGATAAAAAGTTATTCCATGATAGCTCTTATTTGTCTGTGAGTGGACTAAAGAACAATTAGAAAAATCTTCCACAAGTTTAGTAGTTTTATAGAATATTCACTATAGGCCAGATGTGTTGTGCTATAAAATTTATGTAGTTTAATTATGTAATCATTGTCAGAAGTCTTTAAAATATATTATTTCAATTTTTATAAAAGAGGAAAGTGAAACCAGGCTAACAAGCTGACATAACCTTGTACTAGTGTGTAATAAACCTAGGACACAAACAGTCTGACTTTCGGGCCCATGCTCTTTGATGTGCCCTCATGAGCAAAGGCATGCAAATTTTGCCAATTGTTATTCCTATTGTCGGTCCATGTTGTTAGTCTTTCAATATCAAACTGATTTGGGTAGGAATTTACTGATAATTCTATCAGGAGAATCATTTTTGTATGTAGAAGACTGTCTTAGTTACTTTTTCTTTGCTGTGACTCAATACCCAACATCCACAAATTCAGGGGAGAAAAGGTTTATTTTAGCTCACAGTTTCAGAAAGTCACAGTCCACTCAAGGACGATTGGCAGCAATGGAAGTACATGGCAGAGACAGAGGTGGAGGCAGCTCCTCAGAATATCACAAACAAGAAGCCAAGTCCCATCAAATCCAGGCTGTCCCTAGAGACAAAAATCTGTAACAATATTTCTTTCTTTCTTTTATACAGTTCAAGTTCCCAGTTGGGCCTCTACATCTGGGTTCTTCCCTCATTCACTGGCCCACAAATCATTTGCACTCTAATCCAGGCTGGTTCCCAATTGCCTAATTTAGGCATGGCTCCTAAACCCTAATTCGGGCATGGTTCCTGATTCCCTCAGGTTGACATAATCTCTCCAGTGGTCACAATCCACTCCTTGTCAACGTGACAACCAGACACATCTTGAACCATACTTAATTCCCAGGCACAATAGCCAAGTTAGTAATTACTCCTAGCATAGCACAACAGTACTGCATACAAATGAAAGCTCAATAAATTCCTCCCCACAATAGACAAGAGAGTTCTTAAAAGTTAAAGACCTCCAACATACAATGACATGGGGTAACCATTCCTATTCCAAAAAGGAGGAACACAAGGATAGAAAGTAATAAGACCAAAACAAGGTGTAAACTGAGCGAGGCAAGGATTAAATCCTATAGCTCCATGTCCAGCAACCAGGATAAACTGTGGTGGTATATGAACTCCCACAGGCTTGGGTGGCCCCACCCCTACAGTGTTGCTACTGGCTGCAATCTCCATCTTCTCTCCTTTGGGATGGATCCGTTCACAGCCTACAGCTTTTCTCAGCTAATAATCCATGCTCCTGGCTTCTCAAATTTTTCAAACTCTGTGTTGCACTGTAGGCTTCTCCTTCACAACATCACGCATTGTTCTCCCACGGGCACACTGCTTGGCCTCCAAGGCTTTCCTCTGAAATCTGGTGGAATCCTCCATGAACCCACAAACTGTTGGGTTCTGCAAACCTTTAAAGCCAGGACTACATGGACATGGCCAAGAGCCTCCACTGCTTTGAGCAGTCTTGTTTCCTTGAGCCATGGCAACAGAAGCTTCTAGGTGCCTGGATGTTGGAACTCCAAGGAGTTGATCTCTGGCAAATACTTCCCTCTTCGACCCTACAGGGAACCCTGGGGTACTAAACAAGATCTTTTGCTTTTGCACACATTAATTGGTAAGGGGTGGAATCTTGCTGATTCCTGAGACACCGTGAAGGCCTCTTTCTTACACTCCTGATTTCAAGTACTTGGCTTCTATTTAATGTTAGTCTCTTTAACAGACACATGCTTTTCACTCCAGACTGCTAGCTTCTTACATCTGTTTTCTCTGTCTTTGTCTCCTGTCTTTTACGATAGAGTTGGCTAAAAGTCACAAATAGTACCCAACTGGCAGCCTGACTATCTGGCTGCCTTGAAATTTCCTTTACCAGATTCATCAGTCTACCACCATCAGTCTAATCTTAGTTTAGGCAGTCTCTGGACAAGAGCTAAATGCTGACAAACTTTTTGCCAGAGCATAGCACACATGGGTTTTAGGCCAATTGCCAATACAGTCCTCCTTCCCATTTGAAACTTCTTGAGCCTGACCTTTCCAATCCACACTTTCATCAGCATTCTGGTCTTCAGAGCTCTGACCAGAATCTCCCATGAAACTGCCCAGAGCGCTCCAAGGCTTCTCCAGCCAGAATTCTCAAACCTTTCCAAATTCTTCCCACAAACTGGTTTGGAAGGCTTCCAAACCATATGGTCAGATAAATTACAGCAACAACCCCACTCCTGGTACCAATTTCTGTCTTAGTTACTTCTTTGTTGCTGTAACTCAATACCCAACATCCACAAATTCAAGGGAGTAGAGGTTTATTCTAGCTCACAATTTCTGAAGGTCACAGTCCACTCAGGTAGCCAGCAGCAATGGAAGTACATGACAGAGGCAGGACAATACATGTTTCAGTATTCTCATCCTACCACAGCTTGCACAGAGCTTCTACACTATTAGTGGGGACTGAATAAACAAGCCCCTGACCTCTGGGCCACACCCACCAGAAATTTAACTTCCACAGCGTAGAATGAGTTTAAAATCCTGAGCACCGTCTCTTCCCAGTGAGATATGATATGCCTAAATAGTAACTGAGATTAGAAAGAGCTCTGTCTTCTTGGCCATAGCCATAAAAAGTAAAGTTTTTGTGTAGCTTAAGCTGTGTAGCTCAAGGAAGAGGGTGAGAAGGAGTGTATTGCGCCTCAGATGCCATCAGATTATCACCCTTTTCAGTTCTGAGTATACAGAGTGGTGGTGAGATTTTTATTTTGAAGCAGTCTCACCAGGTTGGCCAGGCAAGCATCAAGCCTACAATCCCCCTACCTCAGGTTTCCAAGTAACTGAGACTATGGTGTCTGTCTCTGCCTCTGGTATGCTATCATAATTTTTACCAAATTTTAGCAGTTTCTCTTTGGTAAATGGTTCTTCATTTGCTGTATGCCCTTAGGATAATGTCCAAAGACTTTTAAAGTGTCTTTCTTAATTTATACAAAGTAACTGTAAATACTTATTGGGTAAAGTATATCTAAATGTATGCATAGAATGTGAAATGAATGTATGTAATGATCAAAGCCAGAGAATGTGAAGTATCTATCACCTTAGACATATACCATTTCTTTGTGTTGATAACATTCAAAATCCTCTCTGCTAGCTGTGTTGAATTATTCAATTAATTGTTGCCAATCGTTATTATGCTACTGTGCTAGAGAACATTAAGAATTCACTTTTGCTGTCCATCAGCACCTGTGAACTCATTGTCTTTTCTCTGTTCCTCCTTACCCCACATCCTCCCCAGGCTCTGGGAAGAATTGAATAGTGGCCATTATTCTATTAAATACTTCTTTGAGATCATCTCTTTGCTTCCATGTAAAAGAACATGCAGTATTTGCCTTTCTTTATATGACTTTTTCATATACATTTCATTCATTTTACTGTAGTATCCTCTAGGTTCACCCATGTCTCTTCAGATGACAGATTTTTTTCTTTACTCATCTACAGTGGACACCTGGGTTGATTTCATATCTTGGCTATTCTGAGCAGTGCTACAGTAAACATGCAAGTGCAAATGACTTGTCTACCTGGTGATTTCATTTACTGTGGATATACACCTAATGACAGGATTGTTGGCTCATATTGAGGAGCTGCCACACTGTTTTTTTTTTTTTTTTTTTTGAGACAGGATCTCACTCTGAAGCCCAGGCTGGCCTTGGACTCTCAGCAGTCCTCAGCCTTCCAGGTGCTGGGATTACAGGCATACACCACCACGCCTGGCTTACGAGGTACTGGGGAATTGAACTCATCTCTATAGTGCTTGCTAGGCAAGTGCTCTAACCTCTGAGCTATTCCTCCAATCCCGTGCAATACTTTTTTCTATAATTTATGTTTTCAACAATGTATGCAAATTTCCCCTTCTATCCTTGCAGCATTTGTTGTCTTTTTTTTTTTACCATAGCCATTATAACTGGAATGAGATCTCTCTTAGTGGTTTTGATTTGGATTTCCCTAGTAATTTGTGACATCAAGCAATTTTTGTATATTTGTGGGATTTTTTATCTCATTTTGAAAAATGTCTGCTCAGATAACTTGCCCATTTTTGAATCAGACTATTTGGTTATCTGCTGTTGGATTTTTATATATACTCTGGAAATAATCCTTTGTCAGATAGTTTGTAGACATTTTCTCCAATTCTGAAGGTTATATCTTCATCCTGCTATTACTTTTGCTGTACAGAGGATTTTTTGTTTGATGTAAAATCCCATTTGTCAATTTTTACATCACTACCGATACTCTTGGAGTCACATCCAAAAAAAAATCATTGTCAGAACCAATATCCCATGGTGTTTCTGCTATATTTCCTCTTGGTAGTTTTGTAGTTTCAGATTTTACAGTTAAGTCTTTCATCCATTTTGACTTGATTTTTGTATATGATAAGAGGTGGTGTCTTCTTCCTGTGGATATCCAATTTTCCCATCACCATTTATTGAAGAGGCTTTGCTTTCTTCAGTGAGTATGTTGCATTTATTGAAAACAGCTGTAAGTATATGGCCTTATTTATGGATTCTGTGTTCTGTTCCATTGGTCTGTGTGTATGTTTCTATGTCATTACCTTGCTGTTTTTGATGATGCTTTATAATACATTTTAAAGTCTGGTATTATAATGCCTCCAGCTTACCCCCACACCACTCCCAGGGCTACTTTGGCACTAGAAGTGTTTTGTGTCTTGTACAAATTTGAGGAGGTCTTTTTGTTTTGTTTTTCTTTCTCCATGAAGAATATCATTGGTTTATTGATAGAAGTTACATTGAATCTGTTAATTGCTGTGGATAGCACAGATGCTTTAACAGTCTTAAGTCAGGAGGCAGAGTCATAGCTCAATAACAGAGCAATTGCTTTGCATACCCTAGGCCGTTAATTCAACCCCAGATGACAAAACAAAACAGTATTCTTTCTAGTGTAAATATAGAATGTCCTTCTACTTTTTTGTCTTACTTGGTTTGTTTTCATCAGTGTTTTGTAATTTTCATCATAGACACCATTCTCTGCCTTGGTTAAATTACTTCTAAGTGTTTTTTTTTTCTTAGACTGGTCTTGCTATGTTGCTCATGCTGGTCTTTAATTCTCAGTCCTCCAACCTCTTTGCCTCTCATGTATCTAGGATTATAAGTGTGTGCCACAGCACCCATCTGTTAGAGTAGAATTGCATTCTTGATTGTGCTGTCAGTAATTTCATTATTAACGTGTGAAGAAGCTACTGATGATACATTGGTTTTTTATTTTGCAACCTTACAGACTTTGTCAAGTCTCATGGTTTCTTGATGGATTCCTGAAGTTTTTGCTATTCAAACTAACTCTGACCCTGTGATAGCTCTTCTGGGTTATCTTTCTAAAAGAGTTTAAAGCATCACCTAATACATAACCACACAACTAATAATCATTTACATAGAAGATGTCAAAGTCTATCATCATGCTAATGGATAAAGAAAATGTGATATATATATATATACACAGTGGAGTACTATGCTACCATAAAGACAAAAAGATTGAGTCATTTGTAGAAAGATGGATGTGTGACACTCACTCCCAGCCAGTGTGCTTCTGGGAGGGCAATGCATGAAGTTGTGAAGGAGAAGCTTAAATAAAGTGCAACAAAGATCCCAGAAATTTGTAGATACCAGAAACGTGGATCATCGGCTGAGAATAGCTACCTGCTGTGAGTGGATCCAGCCCAAAGGAGAGAAGATGGAGGTTGCAGCAAGAGGCAACACTGTAGGGGTGGGGCTGCGCAAGCCCTTTGGAGTTTACATATCACCACAGCTAGCCCAGGGTGCTTGATACAAAGCTGCAGTGTTTAATAGAACTGTAGAATTTGGTTGTCCTGCTAGGTTTTGTTCCTACTTTGATCCAATTACTTTCTATTCTGTTCCTCCCTTTTGGAATCACATGTTTACCCTGTACCATTGTATGTTGGAAATGTTTAACTTTTCTTTGATTTTGACAAAAGCCGATAGCTGGGAGTTTGCCTGGCATCTCAGAGATGGACTTGTACTTTTTAGCAGTGCTGAAGCTGTTAAAACTTTGGCAGCTCTTAGAGAAGGACTAAGTGCATTTTACATAAGGAAGTGGACATAAGTCTTTTGAGGATCAGAAGCAGAATGTTGTGGTTTGGAACTGTAATGTCTCCCAAAAGCCACATGTATTTGGATGCTGATAAAAAGTAGCTCCTGGTTGGAGGGGGTGGAATAGTGGGGCTTGACCCAAAAGAAAAAGGAACTCCAACCTTCTTTCTTGATTTGGCTTCCATCTGCCATACTGTGAGGAGCTCTCTGACTGCACACCCACTTTGTGTGTTCACCATCACTGGCCGTCCATATATGAACTGTGACCCTCTGAAACTGTAAGCTAAAAATAAATCCAGCTGTGGATTAAATCCCTTAAATTGTGGATGTTGGATATTTCTGACCACGCAAAGAAAAAGTAATCAGGACATGTGCCTTCAGTGAAACCTCAGCAATGAAGATTTTCTAGTGTAGAAGCTTTGTTCAGTTCTGTCTTGAATCAGGACATTTGTGAGGTACTGAGACTCTTACTGCTGAGTTGAAGAGAAAGTATAGTATGCTGGGTAAGAACCTGTGGCTCAGAGCTATTCTACCTAGGCTAGAATTCCCAGCTCTACCATATGCTAATGGCTTTATGAATAGAGGAGAGTTACTTTTAACCCCAGTTTTTTTTCTTTTTAAATGGATAATAATAACAACTTCATTACCTTATTGGAATTTTAAAAGTTAGTGGGTCAAGAGAAATTATTCTGACACATGAGAAGTAGTCAGCAGATGACAGTAAAGACAATATTGCTGACAATAGTGATCTCAACATCATGAGATGGTTTCTCAGAAGCATTCATTGCAGTTCCACCTTTGGTGATTTCCAGTCCAACTTCTCATTTTGTTTCATCCCATTTGTGCTATTTCTTGAATAAATTTCACCAGGAATGGAACATTTGGGTGCTTTTATTTCTTAAAGTCTTTGTAAATAAAATACTTTTTGTTATTTGAATACTGAAGTTTTTAAATGAGAAAGAACTACATATTCATGATAGTCACTTTTTAATCTCCAGAAACTTTTGTTTCTTGACTTTTGATACACTATTCTTACAGTCTTATTTCTAAACTTCAGTTGTAAATAAACAAAAACCTGGGTCTCTTTCTTTGATGTTTATTGCGGGTTCTGCCTTTTTTTCTTTCTACCCACTGCTTGTGTTCTCAATAACCACTCACATTCTTCAGCCCTGGATTAAGGGTTTTTAGTTTTAGATTGATGTCTAAAATACTCTTCTCTCCTTTCTTATATTATCTGGTTGCATTGCGAACATTTCCATCTGGAAACACTATAGAAAATTCATACTTTGCATGCTCAGATTTGAATGCCTCATCTTCCTCCTGCCCACCTTATTTCTCTTACCTCTTAATCTGTTCCCAGATCACAGGTCAGGTTCTGGGCCAGTTAGTTACCCATAAGTCATGACCAATTTTTTCATCTCTGGGTGCTTTTGCGTGATTGGTAAAGCTATTGTACCAATCTAGTTTTCCATATCAGGTTTTGTCTTGGCTATTTTTTACTAAGTTTCATCAGATAGAAATCAGTGAACTCTGAATTCGTGAGTTAAGGTTTGCTGACTGAATAATTAACATGGCAGAATTATTTCTACTGTGGTATGTTTCCTGTATTATATAAAACAAAATTAGGTAAATACAAAAATATGCTACATCATTTTTGATCACCTTGGACCCTGGATACTGGCTAAACAAGCCCATTTTTTTTTCTATCTCAGTACCTACTTTTGGTGATTTTAAATTAATCAGGATTGTGTTTTTACAGGAAACCGTAACATTTAAGGATGTGGCTGTGGACGTCAGTCAGGAGGAATGGCAGCAAATGAAACCTGCTCAGAGGAATTTATACCGTGATGTGATGCTGGAGAATTATAGCAACCTGCTCACAGTGGGTAAGGGTAGCCTTGCAGTTAACACAGATTTTTTTTTTCCGTTTTTGAAATATGTGGAAACATTAGTTTGCCAGATGAATATAGCCTTCCCTTTTTTTTTTTTCATATAGTCTCTACCCAGACTTCTAGGTAGAGACTAATTACTTTGTATCCATGTGGATGTTTCGTTATCCTCATCCTTCATAAGCCCTCAAACCCCTAGGACTCAGCCCAAAGTCTCTGTTTGTCTCTAGTCATAAAATAGAAGTTTTTTGTTCTTTCCCATAATAGGCTGTCATGTTACCAAACCAGATGTGATCTTCAGGTTGGAACAAGAAAAGGAGCCATGGGTGATGGAGGAAGAGATGTTTTGGAAACAATCTCCAGGTGAATAAGTAAAAAGTGGTTCTGAATGAGAAGCCAGTGACAGTCATTTCATAAGAGGTTGCTACCATTTCGCATTTTCCAGGATTTTCTTAAAGGCCCTACGTTTTTTAGAGTGACAAGCTTTATGAATGCCTTTGATTATTGTAAATATTCCAAATATGATTATTTCTATATTGAAGTTCTACTGCTCCTTTCAAAATTTAGAGGACCATTACCCTAGTATGATTTCAGGATGCCATCCATTACTAATTTATTTACTACTGTTTTTCAGAATTGTCCCAGATTTTTGGGTATTAAAATTTTTTACTTCTCCTTTAATTTTCAGCAATAATTTTGCTGGACACAACAACCTGGGTTGACATTTGCTGTGTTTTGAAGCTTGAAAGATTTTGCTCCAGGTTCTCCTGGCCTTTAAAGTTTGCATTGAGAAATCTTCAGTAATGCCTTGGTAGAATAATGTTTTTTTCTCTTCCTGCTTACAATATTTTCTCTTTATGTTGTATTTCTAAAATTTTGATTATGCTATGTGGTGGTGAGTCTCATTACTTGTTGAAGTTATGTGGTGGTCTATAAGCTGCTTGTACCTGAAAATTAATTTCATTTCCTAGATTTGGGGAATTTCCTTGCATTATTTCAGTGAATAAATTCTTTATTCCTTTGGTGCTGTCTTCTGCTCTTTCTCCCACACTCGTAATTCTGAGATTGGTTCTCTTTGAATCATCCATCAGCTGAGCTACTTTGCTCATTTCTAATTTTGGAGTTGTACCTCATTATAGCATTTGTTTCCTCAGCCTTGTCTTCAAGGTCTGAAATTCTGTCCTCACAATGTTTGAGATGACTTCCCCTGCTTTCAGATGTATTTTTGATATTCTGAATTTCAACTAGATTTCTTTTCAGAATTTCCACTTCACTGTCAAAATGTTTCTTAATGCCTTGCATTTCCTTATTTACCTCAGCCAACTTTTTATTTGTGACTTCTATATGCTCAGTAAGTTTTTTATTCATTAGGACCAGCGTTTGTTTAATAAGTTCCCTCTTTAAGCACATTCATCGTTGCTTGTATATGTTTGAGAATATGTTGTTTGAAGTGGTAATTTGACTTGTTTATTTGGTTTTTGACTTCGCTCCCTGTGAGTTCCACTATTTCAGGGCCCATGACATTCATTTTTCGGGTCTCAGGCATTTCTGTGTATGCTCTGTTGCTTTGTCTTCTTCCCATGATTCTCTTGTTGAGGGACTTCACTTTAAAGGCCTATATGAGAAGTTTCTTTGAATGAGTATGAGGGCATGTGGGATGAGCAGAAATTCCTCTGAATTCTGTGCTGGGAGTAGTCAGTGAGGGGGCATAACAGCCTAATGGCCTCTGAGGTGTCCTGATCATACCCAGCCCCCTCAGCAAAGCTCTCCCACCTGTCTTGGCTTCCCTTTCCTAGGGATGGGGCTCTTCCCCTTTGGAGGTGCTCCCACTACCACCTGAGCTGTTTAGGAGGTCAGTGGCCTTTCTCTCTTTCTTCATCTGTCTCTTGTGCCAGTTTTTTATTAACTAGGCACTGTGTAAGAGTGACCCCCAAAACTCTGATGTGTTCTTCTGAGATCAATGTGTTTTCTTGTGTTTTTTTAATGGCTCCTGCTTACATCATTGCCTGTTACGGCTACTGACCACTGCTTCTGATCTAGGATCCAGGAGGCCTTTTCTAGGGGGAGCTCACGTTGTGTTTGTAGTATGCGCTACCCACAGGCTTGTCTTCGGGATGCTGTGGCTACCAGCGGCTGTCAATTCTCACTTCTCCTGGATCTGCACTTACTTTGGTCTGAAGTTCTGGGCTCTGGGCTTTCTTTCATCTGTGAATGGCATCAGCTCAGATCACTGCTTCCGGGGCTGCTGTTTTCCTCCACTTCTGATACGTCTTGGGGACTTCCTGACCTTCCTTTGGCGTCCTTCAGTTACTGGGGCACTCCTTTCTCGACTAGCTCAGTCAGAGGTTCTGGGCTCCAAGTGGGCTTTCCTCCATCTGTGGATGCCAGCAGCTCACAGCTGTTCAAGTCAGTCTAGGGCAGCTTCTTGGGCTGTTCTTTACCTCTGCTTCCAATGTCTTTTCAGAGTTTCTGACCTTCTGTAGCCTCCTTTCAGTTGTTGGGGCCCTCTTCCCTGTCCTAGCTACATTGAACAGGCAGGTTTTTTTTTTTTTTTTTTTTTTTTTTTACTATATTCTCAACTTTTTAAGAGGGTCCACGAGGAGGCATTGTGCTGCTCCGTTTTTTGGCTGCCATCTTAACCAGAAGTCCTGATACTTAAATTATTAAACCTTCAAGAGAAGCCTTTATATTATTTTTCTGTAAATGATCTATGAGCTGATTAAAATAAAGCTGTATTTGTAGATACTTTTCTCAATGCATTTAAATATTTACTTGAAGACAGACCATCAAATCAAACACAAAATAATTCAAATCATAGTTAGAAAAAGAAAGCATAATCACATGAAATTTTGTTGAAGTCTTACATTTCAGTGAGGCATTTATTTAGTTCAATGAGTAAATCATAGAGTACCTGAAAGGTTTTTAAGAGAAAGGTCTCAGAAGGAGCAAAAATATGAAAAGGATTTGTTTCTAAAGAAAGTTTTGCATTAGAGCTGTTTTTCTATAACATTAAAGATTCTTATGATGCATGTTTTTTAAATATTTTATAAAAATATTTGGAGATTAGAATTAACATGATACATCTGTGAGCCAGATTTAGAAGCATATGCCTAGTTGGAAGAAGGGGAAGGATTGTAAGGGATAAGTGAAATTGAGGATGGGACACCCATTGTAGAGTTAGAATGTGTGAATTTCTGCCTGTTTGTATCCTGTTTACTCTTTCATATTTTAAAATTTTTATCAGTTTCTTTCCCATTCTTAATCAATTTTGCGCCGTGCATAGTAGAAGCAGAGTTATAATTTATGGAGAGCATGGTAGCACTCTGGAAGGCAGATTCAAGAGGATTGCAAGTTTGATCCCAGCATTTTAGAGTTAGGACGTGTGAGTTTTTGCTGATTTTTGTCCTGTCTTGCCCATCGTAAAATTTTCTTTTGTCAGTTTATTTTATTCTCTTTCATAATCAACTGGAGCTAAAGTTTTGCCCTATGTATAGTGGAAACAAGATTACAGTTTATAAGCAAGAACTTATATCTGAATCTGAAATGATGAATGCTTGAATTTATGTTACTCACAGTTGATGGAACTCAAGGATATGGAAAACCAGTGTAGAACTAATGTAGTAATGAATATTATTCTGGGTAACAGAAATCAAAATGGTTGGATTTGATAATCAGAACAGCTTATGTGTCTAAAAATAAACACAGGATGAATGACAGTGTACAGACAGAATAGTGCATTGACTTGGAGATGGCTTGGCTTCTTATTGGTTTTATCCTTTTGATTGAAAAAAAAAATTAGGTCATAGTAGGTCTAATATGGCTTGTTCTTTAAGTATATATAAAACTAAATTGCAGAGCTGGAGGCATAGCTCAGTAGTTAGAGCCCTTACCTACCATGCACAAAGTTTTGGATTCGATCTTGCAGCACCAAATAAAAATTAGCCAGGTGTGGTTACTCAGGCCTATAATTCCCAGCATTCAGGAGGCTCAGGCAGGAGAATTGTCATGGGTCCAAGGCCAGCCTAGACTACATAGTAAATTCAGGACCAGCCTGGACTACAGAGTGAGACCCTGTCTCAAAAAGAAAGGTATGGGGCTGGAGGAATGGCACAGTAGTTAAAGCACTTGCCTTGCAAGCATAAGACCCTCAGTTGGATTCCCCTGCACCACACAAAGCTGGGTGTAGTGGTGCATGCCTATATCCCAGCACTTGGGAGGCTCATACAGGAGGATTCTTGTGAGTTAAAAGCTATCCTGAGCTACACAGTGAGTTCAGGAGCAGCCTGGGCTACAGAGCAAGACCTTATCTCTAAAAAATATAATTGCAATTACAGAAACAGTTAGCATTTTTTCATGTTTCTTACCAATTACCAATTTTGGATTGGGTTTTAGTAATAAAGCCTAAGCTTCAAGTGGTTTCTTCATAAATTACTTTATGAAAAGTAATTTTCTGGTGATATACAGAGTAAAAAAAAAGATTTGTCAAGGTTGTATGTAGTTAGTGTAGTCTTGGTTTTTAATTTGTTTTGTTTTCTCTCTCTCTCTCTCTCTCTCTCTCTCTCTCTCTCTCACTGTCTCTTTTTCTTTCTCTTCCTCTCTCCACCAGTAGGGATTGAACCCAATGCCTAACTTTGCACTGAGCTCCATTCTCAGCCTTTTTTATTTTTCCAGATATAAACAGGGTATTGTTCAGGCTGCCCTCACACTTGACAGTTCTCCTGCCTTGGCTTCCTGAGTAGCTGGGATGATAGATGTGCACCGCCGTGCTTGGCTATTATTTCTCTTTTATATAATTTTTTTAAAATCCTTTTTAAATGTTCTCAAGGAAATACATATACTTGTTTTAGAAAGTCAATAGAAATACAAACTTACAGCAACCTCTTGTTCTAACCTCACATTTCACCTCCTTAAGCAATTATGTTCAAATTATTTAACTATTTCCTTTGTTACTGGCCTCTGTATTTCCAAATAAATTGCTCCCATTACCCTGTAAAAATTGTATTATAGTCATTTTCAAATATAAAGAACATATAGAAAAATAGGATAAGGAATCTTCATGTATTTCTCACTCGGTTTTAACAGTTACCAATATTGTGCCAAATTGTTTGACCCATACCCCCTTGGGGTTTTTTTTACCTGAACTGTTACATTTCTCCCTTCAATACTTCATGAGGTTGTCCTGCCAACAGATAAGTGCATATGTGTGTGTATGTGTGTGGTTTTATTTTTGTTTAGACTGGGTATTTTCTCCCAGTCTCTATCTTGTCTTTTCACTTACTTGGTAATGAATGCCCTTGGCAAGAGCAGAAATTTTTAATCCTGGTGAAGTCAGGCTTACTTAATCAGTTTTTTTCCCTATGGATCGTGATATCAGTGATGTCACCACCATACCCCAGATCCCCAGGATTTTCTTCTACACTAACTTCTGGGAGTTTTTAATTTTTATGTTTTACATTTAGGTCTGTAATCCAATTTGATTTAATTTTGTGAAGGGTATAAGATGTGTGTTTGTTTGTTTTTATGTACATATCCAGTTGCAGCATGATTGTTGGAAGACTGTCTTTTTTTCCCTTGTATTGTCTTTGTACATTCATCAAAGATCCGCTGTTTTAATGTGGATCCATTTGTAGGATCTTCGTTGTGTTCCATTAGTCTGTCTGTTCGTTTCCCATCCTATACTGTCTTCCTGTATCATGGTAGTAAGTCTCAAGGCTAAATGGCATCTGTGCATTATTGTTCTTTAATATTGTATTGTCTCTTCTTGGGCTTTTGCCTCTATATAAACTTTAGAATAAGTTTTTCTATATCCACAAAATAATCTGCACCATGGATTTCATTGAATCTATAGATCAACTTGAAAATAACTGACATCTTAAGACATTGAAATTTCTTATTCATGAGCAAGAAATATCCATTTACTTAGTTCTTTGGTTTTATTCATCAGCATTTTCCTCTACTGTTAGTATTTGTTTAATTTTGGGTAATGCTATTATAAATGGTTATGTTTTTATTTCAGTCCCACTGGTTCATTGATGACACATAGAAAATTCACTTCTGTTATCCTTATATTTTGCAACCTTCCTGTAATTAACACTGGTTTCTTCAGGGTTTTTAAAGATTTCTTTCCGATTTTCTACTCAAATGATCACATCATCTGTGAACAAAGATAGTTTTATTATGATTTTTCCTTCCTAACTTATGCACCTTTTATTTCCTTTTCTTACTGCATTAACTTATTTGTCCACTATGGTATTAAAAAGCGATGATGAGAAGAAACATCCTTACCTTGCTCCTGCTTATCCTGCCTTTTGAGCACCAGAATCCTCATAAGTCTTGAGTTTTTACAGTGTTTTGTGGTGAAATCACTTTACCAATATTGGCAATTTGCATCTTCGTGATTATTTTGCTTTAGCTTCTGAGGTGTATTTTCAAGTTAATAATTTCCTATATGCCTTTCATCTTGCATCATTGTGTTGAAGATTCTTATCTATTGCCTGTGTCTGTAGTCCTATCTCTTTTTTCTTTATGGAAGGATTTTTAGAAATGAGAAATAAATACATGTATTCAGTCCACTGTGGTTAGCCAAATGTGTTAATTTTATTCTGCTGTTGATTGGCTCCCTATTCAGTCATTTATGTATTTATCCTTTCACTTTAATTGTATTTATTTTGCAGATTTTCTCATTCTACAAAGACTCTCTTAAAATCAGTCAGTGCTACTTGGGTCTGTATATGTCAGCTTTTCTTCACAATGTCTGTAGTAAACTTCTCAAACTGTAGGAATGAGGAACATTTAGCTTTAGATTTGTTTCAATTGGTTGATCGAAGCCAACAATACAGATTATGGCCCACATTAGCAAATTTTTGAAATGTTACTAATATTATAATGGTAGAAATATTCATAAGTAATTATTTTTGGCCTTCCATTTTAGAAATTTGGGAAGTTGATGAGCAGATCAAGAAGCAACAGGAAACACTTAGGAGGAAAGGCACATCCATATGTAAGAAAACTCTGATTAAGGAAAAAGTCATTGGATATAAAAAAGTTGCCAAAATAGTTCCTGTGAGTTCAGACATTATTCCATCAAGAAAAAACCTGTATGAGTGTGCCTCACTTGTTAACTGTTTGGAACAAACTTTAGACTTAATTACTTATGAGAAAGGCTATGTAAGAGAAAAAAATTATGAATATAATGAACATGAGAAAGCATTTTGCCATTGTTCATCTTATGGCATAACTTCCTTTAAGTGTCATCAGTGTGGGCAAGACTTCACTCATAAATTTGACCTCATCAGACATGAGAGAATTCATGGTGGGGAAAAACCTTATGAATGTAAAGAATGCAAAAAAGCCTTTAGCAGGAAGGAAAATCTTATTACACATCAGAAAATTCATACTGGAGAGAAACCTTTTAAGTGTAATGAATGTGGAAAAGCTTTCATTCAAATGTCAAACCTGATTAGGCACCAAAGAATTCATACTGGGGAGAAACCTTATGCTTGCAAAGATTGTTGGAAAGCTTTCAGTCAGAAGTCAAATCTCATTGAACATGAGAGAATTCACACTGGAGAAAAACCTTATGAATGTAAGGAATGCAGGAAATCCTTCAGTCAGAAGCAAAATCTTATTGAGCATGAAAAAATTCATACTGGGGAAAAACCTTATGCATGTAATGAATGTGGTAGAGCTTTTTCTCGAATGTCATCTGTTACTCTACATATGAGATGTCACACAGGGGAAAAACCCTATAAGTGTAATAAATGTGGAAAGGCTTTTTCTCAATGCTCAGTATTTATTATCCATATGAGAAGTCATACAGGTGAGAAACCCTATGTATGTAGTGAATGCGGGAAAGCCTTCTCTCAAAGTTCATCCCTTACTGTACATATGAGAAATCATACAGCAGAGAAACCCTATGAATGTCATGAATGTGGGAAAGCATTCAGCCGTAAAGAAAATCTCATTACACATCAGAAAATTCATACTGGAGAGAAACCTTATGAATGCAATGAATGCGGGAAAGCTTTTATTCAGATGTCAAACCTCATTAGACACCAGCGAATTCATACTGGGGAGAAGCCCTATCCATGTACAGTATGTGGAAAAGCCTTCAGTCAGAAGTCAAATCTCACTGAACATGAAAAAGTTCATACTGGAGAGAAACCTTACCATTGTAACCAGTGTGGAAAAGCCTTCAGTCAAAGACAAAATCTCCTTGAACATGAAAAAATTCACACTGGAGAGAAACCATTTAAATGTATTGACTGTGGAAAAGCTTTCTCTCGCATCTCATCCCTTACTCTTCATGTGAGAAGCCATACAGGGGAGAAACCCTATGAATGTAATAAATGTGGAAAAGCCTTCTCTCAGTGCTCATTACTTATTCTACACATGAGAAGTCACACTGGTGAGAAACCCTATGAATGTAATGAATGTGGGAAAGCATTTTCTCAAAGAGCATCTCTTTCAATACACAAGAGGAGTCATGGGAGTGAGAAACACCAGGTGTACTAAATGGAAGAAAGCTTTCTCACATAATCAAACTACTATTGACATCAAATTTTCTTTATGTAAGCTCAGAAAATAAAAACAAACTTTTTTAAAAATAGTAAAACTGTGTTAGGGGTGATGGTATGTCTCAAGTAAGTATAAATACCATATATGTATACGGGTAAACCCAATCATAAAATTGTTAATTCCTCTAAAGATCTATAGCTTGAATGTAGTTTCAAGCAATCTTAAGATTTTTTTCTAAGATGTTTGCAAAGTGATTCTAAAACCTGTATGATATAGAATTCTATAGATTGCTAAAATTTTTGGAAAACACCACAGGAGACACCCTCAGTATATACTATTCATATAGTTACTAAAAAGTGTATGATGTAAGTGCATTCATAGGTGGGGTAACAGGTTTTCTTAAAAAGTAAGATTTTTAAAGAATAGACCCATGAATATGTATGAACTTGTTATAATTTAAACATGTTATGAGTTAATAAGAAAATGAAGTATAAGTATTTAAAATATTTGACTGTATTGGAGTAAATAGTTATATGCACTCCTGTAACATATACAGAAACAATATTCCAAAAGATTTTAATATTGAAATGTGCCAAGTCAAACTCCAAAACAGTGGGGACGAAATATAAGATATTATCTATAACCTTCAGGCAAGAAAGCCTTTTTTTTTTAAAGAAAGATCCAGCAGCCTTATTTCTGGTGTTCATCCTATAGAAACAAACCATGTATAAAAAAGATATACATATGAGTTGAAAACATATATATTTATCAGTAGGTTAATGGATGAATAAAAATGATATATATTTAAGTGGTGAAATACCATACAGCATTTTAAAACAACTAGATTCATATTGTGGAACACAGGTAGTTATCTGCAAATGTTGAATGAAAATAATTTAAGATAAAAATGAAATACTGATGATATGCACGTAAGTTGAAATCATTTACAAAGAGCAGAAGTGTTATATGTATGTATGTGTGCAAAACTGAGGTGGATTGGAAAGATTACATGCCTAAATATTGATAGTGTTTTCTCTGAAAAGATACTAGAATTAGAGGGTGTTGATTAAAAGGGACCTTTAGTTTTATATGTAATTTTTATGCCTTAGGAAAGACAGATTGGTGCTGGGGGAGTAGAACAGTGGTTAGAGCTTGCCTAGCAAGTGCAAGGCTTTGAGTTCAATCCTAAGCACCACATAAGCCAGGTGTAGTAGTGCTCACCTATAATCCCAGCACACATGAGGCTGAGGTAGGATGATTATTGTGAGTTCAAGGCTACACAGGGCTACATTGTGAGTTTAGGATCAGCCTACACTGTTGAGAGAGACCCTGTCTCAGAAAAATAAAGACTGCTAGTATATGTAACAAATGTTTAAAAATTAATGAAATACAGTGGGTTATTTTAATAGTGTTTTTCTAGTTATTTCTCAGAATTAAAAGGCCAAGGAAACCTGTGCCCATAGGAAAAAATGTTGTAATAAATTTGTTACATTGTATCAAATGCCGAACTACTTTATCAAGGTATTTTCAGAAAATTAGTACCTCAAGAGTACTATTTATTATGTAATATGAAATTAGTATATTTATTAACCCTGTGGTTTTTGTACTTTCACATTTCTGAAAATTTGACTCATCTTTCAATTGATAATGTATTATATTCAAGTCAATACTTAATTTTTAAAATACTTAATTTTAAATTTTAAAAATCAGATGCCAAGATAACAAATGAAATACGTTTGCATTTGCTGTTTAGGGCATAGTGGTCTATTGCTCATAGCCATTACCCTTATAATGTGTCTGTCATTTGACTACAGATTTGTTAAGTTCACAGCTAACTAGCAGTATATTTAGAGTCATTGTGGAATCAGTAAGGTATTGCTGAGAACTTGACTTTGCAGTCTTAATGTTCTTAATCTATAAACTTTTCTACAACAGCACAATCATTAATGTCATTCTAAATTATGTCCTTGAGGTGGCCATAGGCAATTTTGTATGCTTAGACTTAACATACATATTATTGGTTACATAATCCTAAATTTACACAACCTATCTAGTTTTGGTTTGGAAGCAGTTTTGAATCTGCGATTGTGTCTGAAAAAATAGCAGAGCTCTTCTAAAAGAGTCTTATTATCTGTAACAATCCATAAACCAATCTTTAAAATAACTTTGTGCCATCTCTCTTGTATTATTTGATATTAGGAATCCAGTAATGTCCTTTTAAAAAGATACAATTTGAGGCTACTAACCAAAGAAGCTCATCACTTACATTTGTTGGAAATTGATTTCATAAAAAATAAATTCTCAATGAAAGTTGTGAGATACAACTGTGAGTGTAAATGTTGATACTAATAACAACTTTCTAAAATTTAAATATCTATAGTTATCCGACAGAGCAGATGTCATGATAACAAAGATGGCTTTCCCAGAGTGAGGCTATCCACTGCACTCTGGATGTGCTAACCCTGCAGTTCCCATATTTGGGGAACTTAGTTGTGTAATTTGTATTAGTGGAGTACCGTATGTGCACTTTTCCCTAAAAAAATAGTTAAATATTTAAACGAATAAATATAAACATAGTTTTTCTTGCATATCTAGTATCTTTAAATTCTATTTTTTCAATCTTTTCCAATTTTATTAATATGTATAAGGGCAAAATTTAAAGTTCACATTGGTCTTGAGCATTTTGTGCACATACATGACAAAGTTACAGACCCTTCCCCTGTCTCCTTTCAACCCTCCCTCCACATGCCCCCCCAAGTTCCCATTATTCCCCACATTAAGTTCCATGAAATAATTGTGCTCTAGAGAAACCATTTGATATTTCATCTTCTGCTTCTGACTCAGTTCATTAAGCATGATGATCTCAAACTGCCTCCATTTACCTACAAAAGCCTCCAACTTACCTGTCTTTATAGATGAGTAATATTTCATTGTGTATAAATACCACAATTTATGTATCCATTGGTCTGTTGATGGGTATTTTGGTGTCTTCCACATTTTAGCTATTATTAGTTTTGCTGCTATGAATGTGGGTGTACATGTATCTCTGTTATGTGTTGTTTTTAAGTCTTTGGGGAGTATTCCTAGAAGAGGTATCGCTGGATTGAAGGGGATATTTATTTCCAGTCTTTTGAAAGTCTTCCATACTGCTTTTTCATAGTGGTAGTACTAGTGCAGCAGTGCAGAAGGGTTACTTTTTCCCCAGAGCCTCGCCAGCACTGATTACTGTTTGTGTTCTTGATATATGCTAGTCTCTCTGGAGTTAGATGGTATCTTAGCGATATTTTGATTTGCATTTCTCTACTTGCTAAGGATGTGGAACATCTTTTCATGTATTTATTGGTCATTTGGACTTCTTCATCTGTGAACTGCTTATTCATTTATTTTGCCCATTTTTAATAGGGTCCTTGATTTTGAGGGGCTTACTTTCTTCCCATTCCCTGTATATTATGGTTATGAGCCTCCTATTTGAGGTATTATCTTTAAATTCTTTTAAAAATAGTTTTCAAATAGTATGTGTTATCTGCATAGGAGTCTCTATGCAAACTGGTCCTCCTGGCACAAGCCTGTATTCTCAGCACTCTGGGAGGCAGGAGGATTGCAAGTTTGAGCTCAGGCTGGACAACTTAGTGACACCCTGTCTCAAAATAAGTGATAAAAATGCACTGGAGATGGAGTTCAGCAGAATTCTGTGGTTTGGACTCACGCTACCACAAATTGATTTCTATGTAAATATTTTCAGCTGAAGAACACTTGTTTTGTCTAAACTGTCTATTTTTCCCTATACTTGATGTACCTTAAATTCTCTGGTCTTTCTTTACATATCTTTGGAGTGATCAAATTTTAAAGTGTACTTAGTGTTCAAAGGATTCAAAGGACCACGCTATGTTCCTTCTTTGACCTGTTACCAATAAGAGTGGCTGAGCTTTCCAGGTGAGATAAAGTACCTAAGAATAAACTGCATCTGAAGTTTATATAGGGTGTTTTTTGTTGATTATATGTCAGCAAGGATTTAGTCTGTAAGTTCATATCCCCTGTGTCACAAGAGTAGGACTTACAATACAGATAAAATCTGATTTTAAAGTCTGAAGTAATGGCGAAAGTTTTTTAACTGAATTGGCAAATTTCTTTTTGTCTTGAAAAACCTTAAATGATTCCAGGAGCATTTCCATTCTCAGTTTCAAACTTCATTAGGTTCAGTTCCTGTTAGTGAATTTGGAACACAAAAGATAAAATACATTAGTATCTATCTTAGTTACTTGTTCATTACTGGGACAAAATACCTAACATCCACAACTTATAGGAAGAAAGATTTATTTTAGCTCACAGTTTCAGAAAGCCTCATACAGTCCATTCGTGGGCAGCTGGCAACAGTGGAAGCACTTGGCAGAGCCTGGAGAACTGCTTTTCCTCATTGCAGACAAAGTGAAACAGGAAGAGTAGATATCTGGAGGCTCAGGCAAGGATAGAGATTTCCCAGGAAGAAGCTATTACAGTGTTTCCTTTCCCTTACTCAGTTTAAGTTGCTAGTGACTTGCCCAACCCAGGGTGGGTGCCCCTCTCTCACTTCCTGGACCACAAATCAAGATAATACCCACTTGAAAACTCTATCCTGGAAATCCCCCAGTCTCAACAAGTTGACCCAGTCCCTCCAGGTCATGTTTCAAGCATCCACCCCTTCTTGCCAGGTCCTACTTCTTAACAGTACATGGTTCCACAGGTATCCCACTCCATCCAAATACATGAGGCTTTTAAAGGACTCTAGATCCAAACCACAGAAACATGCTAGAAGTACTGCAAAAGAAATTGATAGATTTGAGATACATTTTGAAGATCATTCAATAGAATTTGCTCTTGTGAAAAGGAAGAATGAGTTAATAGCTCTTGTCTTTTTATGGCAAGCAGCTTACAGGTGAACTGTTTGCTTAACAGGTAGCAGACTCAGGAGAAACATTCTAAAGATTGAGGAACAGAATCAGGATCTCTTAGGGATTTCCTTTTCGATTTTATAATCCCAGTTGTATATCCCAGAAGTAGACCTTGGGATAAAAACTTCTATGCAAATGATTTAATGAGGAAATATTTTGAAGAAGAAGAGTGAGGACATGAGGGAAGCTGAACAGGAAGAGGAATAAGTCAAGGATGTTAAGTCAGACACTGTCCTACTGTGGGTCATTTCATCCTCTCTCTAGGGAAGCTTTGGAGTATAAGTTGTGCCTCAGAATCATCAAGACCTTCAGGACCCAAGTGCCAGTGCTGCCAGCTGCTGAAACTTGACCATTGACAACTCACAAAAATTGCTCATGGATGAGGTGAGTTGCACATGCAAAGTCACACTGTCACCCTGGGGTAGGCCTGCCTCACTTTCAGGCCTTGTTGTAGTTCTATCTTATTCATCGACTGTTAGGCTGTGTTACCTATTCTGATTCCTTTATTTCTTAATATTGAGGACATTTCCAAGACTTTTTCCACAGTAAACCCTACCATTAAATTAGCCATTAAATTTCTATCAGATTCTGTAAGCTACATGACCTCACTTAAGACAGTAGAGCATTTTGCAATAGCAGCAGTTTTCAAATGAGAAACTTTTAAACTTTTTTGAAGATTAATGTCAGTTTTCTTTATACATAGTATAAGTATTGTGTGAGAAATACCTTCTTAAAATACATAAGAGTGGCATTGTTGAACAATTTTACAAATACTTTTAGTTACCTAATGGGAGATAACTGTGTTTTTTAATTTGCTTCTGTAGTCAGTCTGTTGCAATGTCACATCCTCGTTGACTGAGAAAACCCTTTGTGTATTTATGAGGGACAGTGAAAAAGGGAAATAAGATCTTAGCACTATTAGGAAAAGAGTTTCAACCTCAGGAACTCATAGAACATTCCCAGACTGTCCTTAAGAACTCCCATTTTGACACCTGGCTTAGTCTTCATAAAAGTCGATGTCATGGGACTAAAGAGCTATGTAGGAAGAGGTACAAAGGAGCGGTACCAACATGCTGTTGATATTGTATATGCAATCCTGGGTGGAGAACTTGAGAACAAAACGAAAAGGATGATGGAAAGGAAAATGTTTTGATATGTAGGTAAATAAAAGCAAACTAACAATGGAGAAAACCAGCAAAATTAGCTTATTGGGTTAAAAAAATATACTGGAAGATTATTATATGATTCAGGGAATTGAAGCAGTTTTGATTTTAAAGTATTTCAGGCCCTTTTATTCTTAAAGTAGCGATAATATTTTGAAGTACAGATTTGGTAGGATGTGAGACCTACTACAGTTATCTTCACTGATTTTTGTATCTTTTCATTTAATACTCTACAACTTATGCCCTCCTCCAGGACTGGTGCAAAACATCTTCCTTCTTTTCCACCACCTCTAGTGTGATGGTCTTATTCTTACGGCCCTCAGTGGCAGGTCATCACATTTACATGTCAAGGAGCCAGGTAGAGCGGGATGCAAAAGGGTACATTGATTTAAGGACAGGTACTAGAAGTTGCATATATTATCCTCCTTCACACACCACTGGCTAGAATTTAGTAATGTGAGCAGATGTAACTCAAGAGCTATCAGCTGGAGTCCTGGAATGATTTACAATATTTTCCAATATTTACAATAGTGATTTACAATATTGAGCTATCAACTGGAGAACTGGAATGATTTATAATATTTACAATATTGATTTACAATCATGATTTACAATAGTGTTCGCTTCAGCAGCACATATACAATATTGAGTCCTAGTAATGGTGCAAATAAATGAGAATATATTCATTGCTGGTAGAAGATGTGAACTAGAACATAATTCTACTTTGTGAATTAAACTGAATACTTATTGAAAAATGTAAGATTTCTGATTTTAGCTACAAAAGGGCTTGGAAGGTTTCATTCTTTAAAATAAGGAAAATACATTAGTCTTTTGTTAAATGCATCAGACAATTAAAATCACAGAGTAAGCTGCTACTTTGAATTCTGGAGAAGCCAGAAAATACCATAATAGCAGCAGAGATCAGCTTAGAACAAAAGTTTCTCGAGCCACAAATTTCTAGGAACACTTATAATTTTGATGAATAGATGCAGGGTGAATGAATTAGCTTGAGTGTGAAAAATTTAAGCAGCTCAGCATTAGAGTAGCCTCCACTCTAAAGACTACTATTTATAGAGTTTTGCTTTGGGGTGGGTGGGTGTGTGTGTGTGTGTGTGTGTGTGTGTGTGTGTGTGTGTGTGTGTGTGTGTGTGTGTTGCTGTTGTTTTGGTGCTGAGGATGAAACCAGGAGCCTCACAATATGCTACATGCCCAGCCCAATTTTGTTGTTGTTGTTGTTTTGATTGCTGACATACCCAGGCTGGACTCAAACTTGCATTTCTCCTACCCTAGCCTCCCAGAGTGCTCAGATGACAGACCTGCACCAACAGACACATGTAGAGAGATCTTAAGAAAATGAAAAGACAATGGAATGAGAGAATAAAAGATGACAGGGAAATGAAACATCTGGCATCTATACCTGTAACTAACACTAAATACAGTTCAGCTACTAGCCAGATGAATAGAAAATTTCACAGTAAGTCCTGCTTATTTCTATTTTTATTGCTAGATTGCATTCTGCTTTCAATTTTAAAAGTATAAGGCATGCTAAAATAAATAAATGGGATTCTGGACAAAGGCTGGTAACAGAAATACTCAATGTCTTTATACAGGCTGACTCAAAAAGTTGAAGAGTTTTTTAAAAACTGCCTATTTGACTTAGTTAAAAGAGATACGAGTGCCCTAAGAATTTAGAGGAGGCCACAGGCACATCAGAAACTGGAAACAACGGCCCAGAAAGCTGCCCCAGACCAACTGTGAACAGCTGTGAGCTGCCAGCATCCACAAACTGAGGTAAGTGGAGATCTGGGAGATGTGTGAATTGACAGCAGCTGGTAGCCCCAGCTTCCAGAAACAAGCCTGTGGGTATGCAAACTGTAAATGAACTGCAAGCTTTCCCTTGAAAATGCCTCTCAGATCTTAGACCAGCTTGGGAGAAACAGCACTTGGTAGCTATACTTGGCAGTGATGTAGGCAGGAAACATTTTGAAAAGAACTAAGTCTGAACTGTTTATGGTAAAAGAAGCCACAGGCAGGCCACAGCAGGGATTCTGGGGACTCTATTAAACAGTGTCAAAGAAGAAATTGGCATAAGAGACAGTTGAAGAGAGCAGAGAAAAGCCACTAACCTCTTGAATGGCTTGGGTGATAGTAGGAGCACCTTAGAGAGTGGAGAGCCCCACCCTCAGAGGAGAGACACTAGGACAAATGGGAGAGCTCTGTTGAGGGGTCTGGATATGGAGAAAATCAGACTGTTTGGTTCCCCCTCACTGCCTACTCCCAGCACAAAACTGAGAGGACTTTTGGCTCTCCCCACACACTCTTATACCTTTCAGAGAAGCATCTCGTCTGGGACATTAAAGTGAAGTCCCTCAGCAATAGAGACATGGAAAGACAATGTAACAGAACACACACAGAAACAACTGAGACCCCAGAAACTAATGTGATGGGGTCCTGAAATAATGGAGCTCACAGGAAAAGTAGTCAAAAAACAAATAGACAAGTTGGTTTCTCTGAACAGTCAATTCAAACAAGATGTTTTTTTTTAAATGCAAGTAATGATCAGTGGGCTTTAAAAGGAAGTTAGTAAACAGATAATAGTCCTAATGAACATAAAGTTTACTGACTATATAGAAGATACAAATAATGGCTGACATAAATAAAGAAATGCAAGATATGAAGGAACATTTTGATAGAGAAGTGAAAAATCTGAAAGGAAGTCTAGGGCTGGAGGAATGGCACAATGGTTAAGGCACTTGCTTTGCAAGTGCAAGGCCCTGTGTTTAATTCCCCAGCACCACATAAAGCTGGGTGTGTTGGCTCCAGCATTCAGGAAGCTGAGGCAGGCAAATTGTCCTGAGTCCAAGTCCAGCCTGGGCTCCATAGTGAGTTCAGGACCAGTCTGTCTCAAAAAAAAAAAAAAAAAAAGTGAAATAAAAAAAGAAAAATCTAACTGAAGTTCAGGATATAAAAAAATTATTTGGAAGCAGGGGAATCAGCTCAGACATTGTGAGGACAGAATCTCAGACCTTGAAGACAAGGCTGAGGAAAAAAAAATGCATAATCAGGCATGGCACTAAAATTAGGAATGAGCAAAAGAGATGGATACACCAGCTGATGGATGATCCAAAGAGAACCAACCTCTGAATTATAGGTGTGAGAAAAGAGCAGAAGACAGTTCAAAAGGTACAAAGCATTGACTCACTGAAGTCACAGAATTTCCCAAATCTAGGAAAAGAAATTAATATTCAGGTACAAAAAGCTTATAGAACACCAAATAATCTTGACCAGATGAGAAACTCACCACAACATATCATATCCAAAACCTCAGAAATTTAACACAAAGAAAGAAAAGCAGTAAAATAAAAAGATACTATTTTATCAAAGTAAACCCATTCAAATTACCACAAATAACCTAAAAGGCCAGGAGAGCCAGAAGCAAAATTGTTCAAGCTTTAAAATAAAGCAGGTGTCAACCCAGGTTGTTGTATCCAGCAAAACTATCCCTGAAAATTGAAGAAAAAAAATTTTTCATGACCAAGAAACCTAGCATACTCACACAAAAACCTTTCTGCCCAGGTATAGTGGCACATGTTTATTATTCCAGGACTGTAGGAGACTGAGGCAGGAGGATCACAAATTTCAGCCCAGCCTAGACATCTTACTGTAAACTTAGCAAGACCATGTCTCCAAAAAAAAAAAAAGAAGAAGAAGAAAGAAAGAAAGAGAAAAAAAAAGAAAAAGTTCAGGGAGATAGCTGAATGCAAAGGCCCTGAGTTCAATCCCTAGATACAGAAATTATTTAGTTAACTATAAGACGATTATAATTTCAGTGCTGATTTTGAACAGTTTATTTTTAAAAATTCAAACATATACAAAAGTAGGAATATTAGAACAGTGAACCACTGTGAAAAGCTAGTCCACCTCAACAATTAACATACTGGCAACCTAGTTTCCATCTCTCTTTGCCAATGCATTTTCTAGTGCTGCAGTATTTTAATTTTTAATAAAAATCTGTACATATTATCATTTCATAAATACATAGCTCTACCACACAGGGTTTTTTTTTTTAAATAACCACACTGGCATTTTCACCCACCCCTAACAAAATTAGTATTTCTACATATCATGTAGTAGTTGGTCCAGATCCACATTTCTTCCACTGATTTCAAAATATCTTTTCCATTTTGTTCCAACCAAATACAGATATACTGAGTTGAGATGTGTCTAAGTCTTCTCTACAACTAACAGTTGCCTCTCTTTCATGCCACTCATTAGTTGATGAAATGAGGTCATTTATTCTGTAGAACTTTACACATTCTGAATCTGATTTGCTGTTTCCTTATGATGGCATTTACCTTTACTCATCTGTTCCCAAATACTTGGTTTAAAAAAAATTTGTTTTAAAGGTATGATTCCTATCATTCATTATTTTGGCAATAAGTTTTGATAGGCAATGGTGTGATCTTCCTACCGCATTATCTGAAGTGGTGAATACGGTCTAATAGTCCCATTTCTATTGAGGTTAAAATTGACCAAATTGTTAAGAAATAGCTTGATAAATTAAAAATCTTTCACCCACTACTTTTTAGCATTCTTTGAAGATCATTTTCAGGGGGCATTCTTCCATTAGAGCCTAGAAAATTTAGATCTATTTTTTTCCTATAGTTATCAGAATATAACTATAGTTATAGTTATTTTCCATATAGTTTTATATACTTAAAAAGAATAGTAAGATTTGATGAACTTTTGATGATTTTGATATTTTTTTCCACCTGGGAAAACCCCTTATTTTCTGATTTTAAGAATGATGAGTTATTATTAGTAGTATCTTTTGTAGCTGATCAAACTACAGCCACAACCAAAAGGAAAAAAAAAAACCTATCTAATTACTGGTGGGGTAATACATTAATTTAAAATGAGACAAATGGAGTATTAAAAGTATACTGACTATAATGTAATGACAGAATCATTTATACAGAAGTTTTATACACACATACATGCCAAATTAAACTCCCAAGCAGTTAGTTTCTCTTTCTACTATCTTTTTTTGAGTTTTGATTATGTTGAGCTTTGGTCCAACAATAGGATTCTATGTCAGTTGCTTTTATAAACAAATAGAAAATCATTCCATATTTCTGATTTTCAACAGCTGTAATATTAGTAATGATACATTGATAAAAATCACATAGCTCTTTTCATCATAAATTTCTGATGTAGTTCAAGTGATGGAGAATTTCTCACATAAACCCTAACTTCCCATAATTTACCTAGAATAAATTATTTTTAGCTTAATAAGTATTGAGATGTAATAGGAGACATTTCTACATTTATTATTTCTATAATAAGTTTCTTTAATGACAGTTCACTAATAATAAGGTAAGAACAATTATAGGCAATATTTACAGAGCACACACTATGTGACTGCTATTCTTCTAAGTAGTAACTACTTAATCCTCACAATTCTATTACACACTGTGGCAGACTGACAAAACTGGCCCCAATAGTCCCTTTCTTCTGGTATTAATTCTTATATCATCCTGCTCTCTTGAGAGTAAACTGGTCTAGTAATTTACTTCTGATGAGTGGAAAGTAGCAAAGATGGTGGGTATATTACTTCTGCAATTAGACTATACAAGATTATATCTTCCATCTTGCTAGCAGACATCCATCTTACTGACAATTACCTTCTCAGTTTATATGATTTGATGAAGCAAGCAATCATGTTAAAGAGGCCAATGTGGAAAGAAACGAAAGTCAGCCCTCAGCCAATAACCAGCTAGAGATTGAGGATCTCAATGCTACAGGCCTTGACAGGAATCATCCTACATGCTAGCCTTAACTTTTCCCCAATCAAGCCTTCAGGTGACCACAGCCTTGGCTGAAGTTCAGTAACCTTGTGTCTGCAAAGACCCAAATAAGTCATACATGGATTTCTGAACCACAGAAATTGTGAGGTAATAAATGTATATTATTTTATGTTAATAAGTTCTTGTGGCAATTTATTACACAGAAATAAATAATACATATGAAGTACTAGAATAAACATTTTATAAACAAAATGAGGTAATAAAATGGAAATGACGGGCAAAGTTAAGCATTCCCTACATTCATGACATTGTTCTCACATAGGAATTTGCTGAAGATAATGTTTAAATGATGAAGGAGCCTTTTAAAGCAGCATATTCTCTAATATGGTTTCTTGTCATTAGCTGTAAGTGTAAAACAAACTTTCTTAAAAATGGATCTGTAAATCTGAAAGTTTTCTTGTATTAAATTCCATTATGAATCTTCTGATGTTGAGTAAGGTGTGAGTGTTGTCTAAAGGCCTTCTTACATTCCTTACATTTGTAGGGTTTCTCACCAGTATGAATTCTCTGGTGCTGAGTTAGAAAGGAATAAAGTCTAAACGCCTTGCCACATTCCTTACATTCATAAGGTTTCTCTCCAGTGTGAATGCTCTGATGCTGAGTAAGCTGCGAGAGCAGTCTAAAAGGTTTTCTACACTCCTTGCACTCATAGGGTTTCTCACCGGTGTGAATACTCTGATGCTGAGTGAGCTGTGAGAGCAGTCTGAAGGCCTTCCTACACTCTTCGCATTCATAGGGTCTCTCACCAATGTGAATGCTTTGGTGTGAAATGAGTTGTGAGTAACTACTAAAGGTCTTCCAGCATTCCATACATTCATAGGGTTTCTCTCGAGTATGAATTCTTTGATGGCGAACAAGTTGTTGTCTTAATCTAAAAGTCTTCCCACATTCCTTACATTCATAAGGCTTCTCACCAGTATGTATACTCTGATGGACAGTAAGTTGTTGGCATATTCTAAAGGCCTTTCCACATTCCTTACATGCATAGGGTTTCTCACCAAAATGAATTTTCTGATGTACTCTAAGGTCTGGGCCACATACAAAGGCTTTCCCACATTCCTTACATTCATAGAGCTTCTCAGAAGTATGAAGTCTCTGGTGCCGGGTAAGGTGCGTGCACTGTCTGAACGTCTTCCCACAGTCCTTGCACTCATAAGGCTTCTCACCAGTGTGAATTCTCTGATGCCGAGCCAGCTGCTGATGTACTCGAAAGGCCTTTCCACACTCCTTACATTCATAAGGTTTCTCACCAGTATGAAGTCTCTGATGTTGAGTAAGTTCTTGGAGCACTGTAAAGGCCTTCCCACAATCTTTACATTCATAGGGTTTCTCACCAGTATGAAGTTTGTGATGTCGAATAAGGTGTGCACGCTGCCTAAAGGCCTGTCCACATTCCTTACATTTGTAAGGCTTCTCACCAGTATGAATTCTGAGGTGTTGACTAAGAGTTGAGCGACGAATAAAGGTCTTCCTACATTCCTTACATTCATATATCTTTTCTCCATTGTGAACTCTCTGATACTCAGTGAGAAAACTGTGATTTTTATAAGAGGCCATTTTTTCAGAGCCGATTTTCACCTGCCCAAAGTAGGCCTCTTCTGGTTCATTTTGTTCCTCAATCTTGCTTCTATATTCCCAGTCATTTCTAAAAATGGAGCCCTGAAAGCCAGAGCTTTTAATTCTTTCCATTATCTCCAACTGTAATGAATACATCTCATAAATGTCCTTTTCTGAAGATAGAGTACTGGTTCTGTATCTGGACTCCAAATCTGGAAGAAAATAAGAAAACAAACACACCATTTTCCTCTGCCAGAATAAAGAAAACTTCTACACAGAAATGAAATAATGGCTATTACAATAATGGACTCACTCTCCCTCAGACATAAACATTCTTGTTAAAATACCACAGGCATAACTAAAATCTACAATCTACAAAGGCACAACCACAAATAACAGTTCATGAGAAAAACAGGTCTGAGAGTAGGCCACTGAACTCTACACAAGTTTATTAGCAAAGCACTAACAAATGTAATGGCTCCCAGAGTGCAGTGATTACAGGCATATACTACCAGGCTCAATGCATCATCTATTTTTTTTTTAACATACTGGGAGTTGAACTCAGTACCTTGTGCATGATAGACAAGTGGTCTACCACTGAGCTACATCTTTGGTCCTTTTTATTTTATTTTGAGATCGAGTCTTGCTAAGTTGACCAGGCAGACCTCAAATGTAAGATCAGCTACCTCAGCTTCCCCAGTAGCTAGGATAACAGATGTGTACCACTAACACCTGTTGGCCATCATGGGTTTTTAAAGAGATTTCCCCCCAACCCCCGAAATCAATGATATGCCTCCATTCCAACCAGGTTAGAAATGACATCCCCATACAGGTTCAGGCCTCACTCACCAGGGCAGAGGCTTCTTGTCCCTTCCTTTGCAACTATCCCAGCTTCCTTCTCTTTTTCATCCAATGAGGTAATCATATCTGGTTTAGAAGTAGAAGGTCCTACTGAGAACAAAAATGTCACATGAAATTATAAACCTAAAAGTTCTTGTCCATTTAGATTTGGCGAAATTCATAATTAACTGTAAGACAAAACAGTGCCTTTATAAAGCATAAAGAAATGAATTCAGGGAAGCTAAAAAACACCCATTTTCAGATAACCTCAGAACCATAAGAAACAGACAAAAGAGACTAAAAGAAAACCTTCACATTTTAAACTCACATAGGCTCTGACAAGTGGCAGTATTTTCTAGTGACTGAAATAGCGGACGCTGGATTCAGACTGCCTGGTTTAAATTCTGCCTCTGTTTCTTTGTTATCTAAGTCAATTATCAACAACTTTTCTCATGTGAAAAAAAGGATAATAGTGTCTTTCACAAAGACTTGTTTTGAATACTAATTAACAATGTACAATTCTCAAAATAGTATCTAAGCACAAAGATATATGAGGCTATGCTCTTACCACATACCACATGTGTATATCAGATATTAACTTTTACTACTATTATTTTGCTGAGATGGTAATAAAAGGCTTTTGGAAACATTCTCTGACATTTTCTAAGACATTCATTCAATGTTAAATACCAAGTTTTTCGATTTTTAACTTTTATCCACAACGTAGGTAGAATTGAGGATATCTGTATATGAAATAGAATGTGTTTACTTGAGTTCTAAATAAATTTTGTTGATCCATCAACAAACACTATGTATGTTTACAGGATTTTAAAAATTATTATTCTCTTCTTTCTTTTTTGGTCACCCTTGATTTTTAGATAAATTCAATGTGCAAGGCCAGGGAAATAGCTCAATGGCTGGAGTGCTTGCCTAGCAAGCAGAAGGTCCTGGGTTCAATTCCACAGTACCACATAAGCTGGGCATGGCAGCATATGCCTGTAATTACAGCACTCAGGACGTTGAGGCAGGAGGACTGCCACGTGTTCCAGGCTAGCCTGGGACATAGTGAGTCTGGGACCAAGTAAGATCTGTCTAAAAGAAAAGAAGAACAAGGATCCCAATGGGTAGATATTCTCCCTACAAGTAATTAGAAAGTAATATGAATACCTGTGTCAATTATGAACACAAGTACAATTATGAATTCTCACTTCTTTATCATCAATTCTGCCATATTCAAATCCAGCCCCAAAGATACAAGAAAAACAGGAATGACAATATTTTAAAGGTAAAGTACACAGCAGACTCTGAATGTTCAGTTGTTCAACGGGAAGACCTATTTCCAATCCAACAAAGCCTAACCATTCTTTTTGGGGAACAGAGATTAAATTTTTAGCTAGTTTCTCAAAAAACTGACCTGACACTGATGTCAGAGAAAATCAATATTATTCAGGATAATCTTACCTAGTGAAATGAAGTTGCTATAGTTCTCCCACATTACATCACGATACAAGTCCCTCTGAGCAGAGTCCAGGAATTCCCATTCTTCCTGTGAGAAGTCTATTGCCACATCTCTGAATGTCACTGAACCCTGAAAAATTAATTCATGCACTACTTGTGAAGACAAATATCTCTTTTAAACAGAAAGAGAAGAGATTGAGGATTTCATTGCTGAGTAGGGACAATGCGGCATGCAAACAGATAAGGCTAGAAACTTACACCACCAGTGGAAGAGGTAGGCACTAAAAAAAAAACAAAAACAAAAAAAAAACCGTTCCACTAGAAAAACGTGAACAGAGAGACATTCTGCAGAGACAAGAGGCAATATATATATATATATATATATATATATATATATATATACATATGTATATATTTTTAATACTTAATACCGTGGACTGAATCCCAGGCCTTTGCACTGAGCTACAGCCCTACCCTTTATTTGTTTGTTTGTTTGTTTGTTTGTTTTACTGTTTAATTGAGACAGGGTCCTGCTAAGTTGCTAAGTTGCAAAGTTGCCCAAGACCAGGATTGAATTTGTGATCCTTCTATCTCAGCTTCCCAGAGTGCAAGGATTACAGGCAAGTATCATTATGCTTGGTAAGGCATTTCACTTTTGTGGAAGAAAGGAAAGGCTGTCAATGGGCCATCTGTCCCCAGTTCTCTTAGGAATGTGAAAAACTGAAATAAGTTCTTACAGAGTTGTTTTTTTTAATTGGCAGGTTCTGGAAAAGTAACGAGTATGTGTACATGATCAGGAAATTTTTACAGTACTTAAAAAAGAATGCCAGCCAGATGGGGAGACAGGAGAACCACAAGTTTGAGCTCAACCTGGGCAACCTGCTTCAAATAAACTATAAAAAGAGTCTGAGGATGTATCTCAGAGCTATGTCCCTATGTTCAATCCCCAGCACAGCAAAATCAATATATAAATAAAAAACCTTAACTTACATGGGCCATGGTTTTAAACTTCCAGAATTAGTCAGTCCTTTAGTTCTTTTCAATTGTTCTTTGTTGGAGAAATGCAGTCTAGATAAATAAACCTGACCTGAAAGAAAGGAAAATAAGTCATGGTATCTATTTTTTTAAAAATGGAGGTTTATGAAACCAATGTCTCTAAAAGCTCCCCAAATGATTTATGTTAATGTGAGCATTAATGAGTAATATGAACATATCCGAAAATTTTCAGTTAAATTCTGAATACTCTAATACTGTAATGGTACATAATCACATCTTTGGCCTAAAGTATGAAAGTCACAGCTACAATAATTTATTTAGTTGGGGTTTTATTTTTTTAGACATGGTCTATCTCTGTACCCCAAGGTCATCCTAAACACACCATGTAACTAAGGCTGCCCTCAAACACACGGTAAGCCTCTTCCTTCAGCCTCCTGAGTGCTGGGATTACAAGTGTGTGCCACCATGCCTGGCTTATGTGATGCTGGGGAACTGAACCCAGGGTCTTGTGCTTTCTAGGAAAGCATTCTAACTGCTGTGCTACTCCTCCAGCCCAGCAACAATTCATTAAGGGATATGCAATATAAAAAGATGTAAATTATGACAATAATAATTCAAAATAGAAAGGATTAGAGTAACAAAGTTCAGTACAGAGCCCCCAGGCTTGGGGTCACTGACAAGTACCAGTCTCTGGCCTTGGGAAAACCAAGAGATGAGCAACAGGGAAGCAGGAGGAGAGTAGAGAGTGCAGCTCCACCTCCTGTCAGTGAGCTCCTGATGCTTCTGCTGATCTAACAGGATGCAGAACTTCGCTCTTTACTTCCCTCTTGTTACTGCTCGAATTTTCAAAGCTATCCTCCAACAACCTACTGAATAATAAGCCTGTGTCCCCTTGACTTCTTCCCATCCCTTCCCCTCCCCCTAACTGTGAGAACAGTCTTCAACTAAATTGGTCCTTGATGTCAAAAAGTTTGGGAACCAGTGCTATAAAAAGAGATGCTGATTTTTTCTAAATGCCTTTTTTTTTTGGCTTGTGCTTTCAAATCATGAACCAACTCTACAATCTAATTTACCCATGTACATTGGTATATTACCTAGAAAAGAATGACAAAAGTTACTAATGGATGTCTTTAAAGCACTAATGGCATTTTTATGGCTGCTTGCTTTCTCATCTTCCTCCCAGAGAGATATATTTTGCTTGTGAGCCAGCCCTTTTGGCTAAGATGCCTGCAAAAACCTTCTATGACTACTGAAGAAACTATGCCAATTTAAAGAGATTCGGAAACACCCAGAGTAGAGCTTACAGTTGTGCTGTAAATGACTTGCGGGCTAGCGAATGAGCAAAGAACACCCACCTTGAATATGGGTGGCCCAACTGGCAGCTTGAAAAAAAATATGAAAGAATAAAGACTATTACAGCTTTTCTTGGGAAAGCTCTAGCATTCACAATTTGCTCCTGTCTACATGTCACAAATCTCAATCACAGATTCACTCTAGTCTGTGGTCTTCATCATTGTTGTTTGAACAACGAGAATCCACAACAGCCTTGCACCAGCCATCTTGCAGTCTCAGATGAGTGTTCTTGTACCTCATGTCTGAGCAGCCCACAGACCCTCTAGCTTTTGCACATGCAGGCTGCCATTTTGGACTATCTCTCTCCTCAGACCTGTAAGCCCTCCAAATAAATCCCCTTTCTTTATAATTTTTGTTAATTCTTCCTCTCCTAGAACCCTAACCAATACAGATTCTGGTACCAGAAGCAGATGATTCTTAAGCGACAGAATTATAACACTGGTTTTCTCTAAGGCTTTTAGTGGTTTCTGAGATTAGCTATCTAGTTTTATGAGATCTAAAGTTTCTGGAATCTCTCCTTCTAATAATGTAAGAAGAACCAACAGGCCATGCTGTGAATTGTTTAGATTAATATAGGAAGTGGATCCCTTTGGTTACCCTAATTCTCCACTTGTGAGATGTAATGCTTTTGGTGATTCCGTAGATATTTAAATATTTCTGGAAAAGTCAAAAATACAATGATGCTGGCTCACTGCTCTTAGCACCTCTGGACAAACTAGTGAAGGAATGAAAATGAGTTTCAGACACACATCAACAATTTAAATTCTTCTCAGCATAGACCACACAGCTGGGCCTACTCAACACCCATTGCTACTACAGCCCTGAGGCATCCAAGCTGTGCCCAGACCCCCACTGGCAACTTGGAACTCATGTGACTCGGCCTAACCAGCATTCACTTCTGGAGCCTCTTGGTGGTTCCCAGGCAGCTGTGCTCAGACCTATACCATCACTGCTGAGGCCACTGTCAGGGACAGAGCCTAGACCCCCACACCACTACTGAGACAGATGGCTTATGGAGGGAGCACACACTAGAAGCCACCAGAACTGGCTGAAATAACATTTGGCCACTTGAAAAATTCTCCAGGAACAGTGACAGGATAAAATGCTGTCAGACTAAAAGTTCCAGTGCCCAGCGCCTGCACAAAAATACAGGGGTACCCCTGCTCTGCACTCTCCATCCATGCCATCCACAACTCTGCACAATCCACCTTATGGTGAGAGGGTGCCAGGACTAACAGCTTCACCCACAATGGGAAAACCTCCTAAGATGGACTCAGTAGCAACTGTCAGGTCTGGAAGTTAAGAAGCAGGTGAGCTGTAATGAGGAATCCCACCTCAGTGACATGTTCAGCATACTGAACCCAGCCAAAGAACAACACTCCACTACTAGAATAGAGAGACTGCTTAAAGGGCTACCACAGCAAGTTAAAGGAACACTGAACAGCAAGATGAGAAAACAAGGGGCAAGAAACTGCAGAAAGCCTCCGGAACACTAAGGGAGACCTAGAGAGAACCAGAAGAAGACCAAAAGTTCCTAAACTCTAGGGAAAAAATTAAAATATTAAATATTTAAGACAGACTAGGCAACAAACTAGAAAAGATGCTTGGATAATTTTAAAAATATTTAGCCAAACAAATTAAGGAGGAAACAAATGCAAAACAGAACTACAGAAGTCAATATAGAAAGTGAATGACAAATTCACTAAAGAATTCCAAAAATATGAAAAAATAAAGAATATCAGGAAATGAAAACCTCCATGGAAAGATTTAGAAACAGAATGACATAAAATGAGAAGAGAACTTCTGATTTAGAGGGCATGACCAAAATAATGGTCCAGACTACCATGAAATAATTCAACACAACAAGGAAATACAGCAGAATATAGAAGACTCAAAAGAAACTTAATCTCAGAATAACAGGATACAAGAAAAAAATGGAAATGCATACTAAAGGACTAAGAAATCTATTCACTGAAATCATAAAACTTCTCATACATAGAAAAAGAAACAGATATGCAAGTAATAGAGACATACTGTATACCCACTAGATGTGACCAAAACAGGAGCTCCCCTAGACATATTATAATAAAACTCATCAAGATACAATGCAAAGAGAGATTCTAAAAGCTGTAAGAGAAATAAAGCAAGTTACATATCAAGGCAAACCTATCAGGATAACAGTGGACTTAGCACAATTTCTAAGGGCCAGAAGAGGCAGGAGTGAAGTCCTCAAGACCCTACAAGATAGTAACTGTCAACCAAGACTCATATATCCAGCAAAAAATATCATTTAAAATCAACAATGAAATAAAAACCTTCCACAACCAAGAAACCTTGAAGAAATTTATAACAACCAAACTGATACTACAAAAAAAATTCTCCAATGTCTGCTGCATAGGAAAATAAGGAATAACTACAACAAAGAACACAATGGCAAATTTATCTTCAATAGAATATATTTTTAAAAGTAAACAAAAGAATTCAATATTCATAGGGTGAAAAATGGCAGGACCTAAGACTCACATTGCAATTATAATACTAAATGTTAACAGCCTCAACTCATCAGCCAAAAGACATAGATTGGCTAACTGGATTTTAAAAATACAATCTAAAAATATGCTTATTGTAAGAGACACATTTCAAACATAAAAAACTTAAACTCAAAGTTAAAGGCTGGAGTTCACGTTCCATTCAGCTACGACCAAAAAAACAAAACAAAACAAAACAAAAACAAAAACAATGGGTAGAGGGGTAGCATAGTGATACACTTTGCTGACAGTGGGCTTTAAGCCCAAAATGGACAAAAATGACAAAGATCACTTCATTCTTGTAAAGGAAACAACCCAGCAAGAGGAACTGACAATTATAAACATTTATGTTCCAAACAGTGGTACACCCAACTACATAAAACAAAAGCTATTGGACTTCAAAAAGCAGATAAATTCCAACTCTGTAAAAATGGGGGACTGTAAAACTCCTCTCTCCCAAGAAGACACATGAACTAGACATAAAATCAATAAAGACATAGCAGATCTGAACTACATAATAGAAGAAATGGTTCTGGCAGACATATACAGAGTTTTAATTTTTCTTTTTCCCATTTTTATTTATATATATGCAATACATAATATTTACAATGAACTGGAGTACTTTGTGCACATACATATCACATCCAATATTATGATCCCTTTCCCTCCCCATTTTTGGCCCTCCAATATCTTCCCAACATCTCTCTGTAAATACCACTATCACACACATTTGGTTCTATAGAATGCCTGTTTCTGAAATCACAGAAACTATGTGATATTTAACATATTTAATCTTCTGCATCTGACTCACTTTACCACTCAGGTCATCACTTATCAGTTCAGTTTCCCACTCCTAGAATGGGCTGTAGTGGCCATATCTTCATGCCTTTTCTCTAGTTCCAAAAAAGCCCTTTATTGGGGTGATTTGCCAAAATTTTTTTTTCTGTATCTTACAATATCTTTGTTGAGATTCTTTAATGTGGCTTCACCCACTAGTCTACATAAGAAGAGGACTATAACAATGAAATTCCTAAGACTAGGAAATGTGAGAAAGAAAAAGAGAGAAGCTAAATTTCAAATTCCTTAGCTGAGTACTGAAAAGTAAATATTTGTACATTCTAAAGACATTCAGGTTGTCATTGCATCAATCCATTTTCTCAGGATAAACTTACATCCAAGACCAAATGAGTGAATCACTACATTAAATGAGCTTAAGTCTATATCGAATTGCTACCTTTAATGAACTAAAATCTGTATCATATAAGCATACTACCCTTAAAGCAGTAGATAGACTGGCATGCTTAGGTATTTGAGAATTTTTTTAACTTTCATAATTTACTCACATTTCACTAATTACTAACATTTTGCCAGATTTGGTTTATCATTTTACCTACTTATCCATCCATAATTTCATGCATACATATTTATAAAGATTTTATACCAATTCTCTATGTTGCAAACATATATATATATATAAAATAATACTTTTGGGGGAAGATTCACAGTACTGTTTTAGAAGGATACTAATCAAATGATTCAAATACCAGTCTATTTTTTTTTTTTGTTACACTTTCTCTTTAAATATTTCCTTTCCACTACGTTTTATGGTGCTGCTTACCTCTCTAACTCTCTCAAAGAATCCTTCAAGTATTTTCTGCAATGCTGGGCTAGTAGTCCCAAATTTCTGTAGGGATTCTTGGTCTTGAAAACTTTTTACTTCTCCTTCAATTTTCAGGTACAACTTTGCTGGATACAACAGCCTGGGCTGATTGACGCTTGCTGTCTTTCAAAGCTTGAAAGATCTTGCTCCAAGATCTCCTAGCCTTTAAAGATTGCATTGAGAAATCTGCAGTGATGCAAATGGGTTTGCCTTATTAGAATAATGCCTGGTTTTCTCTTGCTGCTTTTAATATCTTCTCTTTATGTTTTATTTCTGAGGTTTTGATTATGATATGTCATGGTCTTGTTGCTGGTGGAGGTTATCTGGTGTTCTATAAGCTTCGTGTAGCTGAAAATTAATTTCTTTTTCTACATTAGGGAAATTTTCTTGCACTATTTCAGTGAATAAATTCTTTACACCTTCAGTGCTGTCCTCTGCTCTTTCACACCAATAAATCTGAGACTGGTTCTCTTTGAATCATCCATCAGCTGTTGTATCCAGCTACTTAGCTCCTTTCTAATTTTTGATTCATGCCTAATTATAGCGTTTGTTTCCTCAACCTTGTCTATAAGGTCTGAAATTCTGTCCTCACAATATTTAATTCATCTTCCCCTGCTATCACATATATTTCTTATATCCTGAATTTCATCTAAATTTCATTTCAGATTTTCCACTTCTCTCTCAAAATGTTCCTTCTTATCTTGCATTTCCTTATTCACTTCAGCCAACTTTTTATTTTTGGCTTCAATATGCTCAGTGAGCTTTATCTCTATTAGGACCACTGTTTGATTAGTAAGTGCCTCATTAAGCCTGCTGATAAATGCTTGCATTTCTTTGAGAATATCTTGTTTGAATTGGTTATCAACTTGTTGATTTGCTTTTTGACTTTCTTCCCTGAATTCCAGTATTTCAGGGCCCATGACATTAATTTCTGGGGTCTCAGGCATCTCTGTGGGTGTCCGGTTGCCTTGTCTTCCTCCCATGTTTCTGTTGTTGAGGGACTTCACTTTAAAGGCCTAGTTGGGAAGTTTCTTAGAATGGCTATGACGCTGTGGGTGGGGAGTAGGCAGTGAGAGAGGACCTAACAGTCTGATGGCCTCTGAGGTTCTTGTTCACCCTCAACCCCCTCAGCAAAGCTCTCCCATCTGTCCTGGCTTCTCTCTCCCAACGGTGGAGCTCTCCACCCTCAGAGGTGCTCCCATTACACTGAGTCATTCAGGAGGTCAGCGGCCTTTTTCTCCTCTCTGCCACTGTCTCTTGTGCCATTTTCTTCCTAGGCAATATTTAAAATCTTGGTGTGCTCTCCTGAGTTTCTTTTAGTCAGTTCAGTCACGAGATTTTTTTTTTTAATGGTTCCTGCTTACATCATTGCCTATTATGGCTGTTTAGCACTGCTTCTGATCTGGGCTCCAGGGTGCCTTTTCAAGAGGGAGCTCACATTGCATTTATAGTATGCACTACCTGCAGGTTTGTTTTTCAGAGGCTGGGGCTACCAGCTGCTGACAATTCCCCCTTCTCCCAGATAAGCATTTACCTCAGTCTGAGGTTCTGGCCTCCAGGCTTCCCCTCATCTGTGATCTGTGGATGCTGGCAGCTCAGATCCGCACCCAGTTGGCTGCTATTTTTCCCCACTTCTGATATGTCATTAGGATTTTTGACCTTCCCATGGCCTCCTGCCAGTTGTTGGGATGCTCTTTCCTCTCCTAGTTCTGTCAAATGTTCTGGGATCCATGCGGGCTTTCCTCTGTCTGCAGATGCCTATAGCTCCCAGCCACTTGCAGCCATCTTGGAAAGCTTCCTACGCTGTTGTTTTTTTTCCCTCTGCTTCCAATGTTCCTTCAGGATTTCTGATCTTCTTTTAGCTTCCTTTCAATTGCTGGAGTGCTCCTCCCTGTCCTAGCGACAATGAACAAGCAGTTTTTGACTAAATTCTCAACTTTTTAAGTGAATTCACAAGGAGATACTGTGCAGGTCTGTTACTCGGCTGCCATCTTTACTAGAAGTCTCTATACAGAGTTTTTAATTGAGCAACAGCAGCATACATATTATTCTCAACTGCCCATGGGATATTCTCCAAAACAGACCACATTCTAGGCCACAAAACAAGCTTAACCAGATACAAGAAAATGCATATGGTCTCATGCATCCTATCAGATCATAGTGGAATAAAACTAGAAATCAACTACAACACAAATGATACAACTCAAACGGAGACTGAACAGTACTCTTCTAAATAAACATTAAGTTACAGAAGAAATCAAGGAAGAAATAAAAAGTTCATAGAGACAAATAACAATCGTAGTACATCAAACACAGCCTCTGGGACGCAATGAAGGCAGTGTTAAAAGTGAACTTCATTTTCATAAATGCACACATAAAAAGAACTGAGCAAGCCCAAATAACCTGACCACACAACTCAGGGCCCTAGAAAAACAAAAAATGCCAACCCCAAAGCTAGCAGAAGGAAGGAAGTCATAAAGATCAAAGCAGAAATTAATAAAAAAGAAATTAAAACAAATGAAACAAAACATTGGTTTTCTGAAAAGAGAAATAAGATTGATAAAACTCTAGCTAAGCTCACAGAAAAGAAAGAAAACTTTTATCAATATAATTAGAAATATAAAAGGTAAAATTTCAACAGATAACATGGAAATCCAAAGGATTATAAAAAGTTACTTTGAAAACTTAAACTCCTATAATATTAAAAATCTAAAAGAAATAGACAAGTTTCTAAACACATATCAACCACAAAAACTGAATGAAGAAGAAATTAAACATATGAATAGGCCAATCTCCACCTATGAAATCAGGGAAGTAAGAAAAACACTTTCAACAAAAAAGAGCCCAGGACCTGAGGGATTCCCAGCAGAATTCTATAAAAAGTTTAAGGAAGATTTAATACCAATGATCACCAAACTTTTTCAAGAAATTTAAAAGGAAGGAAAATTGCCCAAATCATTTCTTGAAGTGAACATAACTTTAATTCCAAAGCCAGACAAAGACCCAACAAAAAAAGAAAACTATAGCCAATTTCCCTAATGAATGTACATGCAAAAATACTCAATAATATCATTGCCAACAGAATGCAGCAAATCATAAAGAAGATTATATACCATGACCAAGTGGGCTTCATTCCAGACATGCAGAGATGATTCAACATAAGCAAATCAATAAATGTAGTATACCACATTAACAGATTAAAATCATATGATTATCTCAATTGATGCAGAAAAACATTTGACAAAATCCAACAACCACTTATAATAACGACTAAGAAAAGAGAAATAGAGGGACCCTATCTTCGTATAATTCCAGTTATTTAACCCCCTCAGCCAATATAATCCTAAATAGAGAAAGATTGAAAGCATTCACACCAAACTCAGGAACAAGACAAGGATACCCACTGTCACCCCTACTGTTCAATATAGTGCTTGAAATTTTGGCAGGAACCATCAGGGAAGAGCAAGGAATAAAAGAAATACTAATTGGAAGGGAAGAAATAAAGATATTCCTATTGGCAGATAACACAATACTCTACATAGAAGAGCCAAAAAATTCCACCTAAAGGCTCTTAGAACTAATAAATAAATTCAGCAAAGTAGCAGTTTACAAAATCAATACCCACAAATCAACAGCATTCCTATATATAAATAACAAATCCACAAGAAAGAAATCAAGAAAACAACCCCTTCCACAATAGTAACAACAACAACAGAATACTTAGGAATAAACATATGAAAGAGGTAAAAGACCTATACAAGAAAAACTACAAAGCCCTGAAGAAAGAGACTGACGGGGACTTTCAAAAATGGAAAGACATCCCACAGTCCTGCATAGGAAGAACTAATATTGTCAAAATGGCCCACTACTACACAGATTCAATGTAATAACATTCAAAATACCAACTACATTCTTCACAGAACCAGGAAAAACAAATTTCAAATTTATATGGAACCAGAAAAGACCCCAGAATCTCTAAAGCAGTTCTAAGTAACAAGGGCAAAGCCAGAGGAATTCCAATCCCAAGCTTCAAAAAATACTACAAAGCAACAGTGATTAAAACTACATTGTACTGATATAAGAAGTGACAGGAGGATCAGTGGAACAAAATTTAAGATACTGAAACAAATCCAAATACCCTTAGTCACCTGATTTTTAACAAAGGGGCCAAAAAAAAATCCCCTAGAGAAAAGACAACATCTTAAACAAATGGTGCTGGGAAAACTGGGTTTCCACATGTAGAAGAATGAAATTAGACCCATATGTGTCACTACACACTAATGTCAGATTAAAATGGATCAAAGAACTGGACATCAAAACAGAAACCCTAAACCTACTGGAAGACAAGTTAGGAAAAACCCTAGACGACAGAGGGACAGGAAAGGATTTTTCTGAACTGACCACCAAATGCACAAGAAATCTCAGCAAGAATCGACAAATCTGATTACACTAAACTAAAAAGCTTTTGCACAGCAAAAGAAACATTCAGCAAGGTGAAGAGACAACTTTTACAGAGTAGAAAAAGATCTTCACCACTAATACTTCAGGCAAAGCATTAGCAACTATAATATACAAAGAACTCAAAAACATAAACTAAAAATGTAAACTACAGTTTTTCATTGTCTCAGTTCCTTTTTCGTTGCTGTGACTCAATACCCAACACACACAAATTTAGGAAAGGAAAGGTTTATTTTAGCTTACAGTTTCAGATGCTCACAGTCCCATTCAGGGGCGGCCGGTAGCAATTGAAGTACATGGCAGAGGTAGAAAGGTGGAGGCAGCTTCTCAAGACATCACAAACAGACAGGTAAGTGAGACTAATCGAGACTAGTCCGAGTCCCAGTCTTAGTCTCTCCTGCATCTGGGTATGGAAGGTGTGGCCACTACACACCCTTAGTCTTAACTCACATGCCTTTAGTCTTAAGTCACATGCCTTTAGTCTTAATTCACATGCCCCTAATGCCAACAACTGCAATCCACCCCTCCAGGCCAGACCCCAATCCACCAACATTACATGGCTCCATAGACAATCCATAACATTAAAATACATGAGACTTTTAGGGGACACTCCAGATCCTAGCTACAACATTCATCCAAAAAAAAAAAAAAATTCTTAGTGTGTTGAGAGTGTAATGAAAAGATAATAAATAATGAGCTCAAGGATTCAAAGTCCTGGCTCCAAACACATGTAAACAATTTGAATGTTTTCAAGTGTGTCCTGAAGAAGAATCTTCTCTCCTATAGCCATAGAGCTGAAGTTGCTGAAAATCAATCTGAAGCCTTCATAGTAAGATGAGCTGAACTACTGTGCCAGTTAAGTGGTAATACTTTGCAGGGTTGGGGTATGGGTCTTCTGAAGGGTTCTGATTCAATGACCAATATATGGTACTGTCTTTCCCATAGCCAGGATTCATGGGTCCAGGAATCAAGGGGTGGAGACAGATAGGGATGGTACCACTCACCATCACTCCTAGTGATCCACAGGAAAATTTCTGCTTCCTGTTCCTTCCGCTCTGCTGCCCTAGAAGTATTAAGTCCAGAAGGCAGAAGGCTTGTACCAGGAGGCACAACAATTACATTAAACTGGAAGACTTCCTCCTGGTAATTTTGGCCTCCTTGTGCCACTGAACCAACAAGCTAAAAAGGGAGTCACAGAATTGGCAGGAGTGATTGATCCAGATTGCCAAGGGGGAATTGAACTAATACTCCATAATGGAGGTAAGGAAGACTATATTTGGATTGCAGGAGATCCTTTGCGGTACCTCGTAGTATTACGATGACCTATTATTAAAGTCAATGGGAAACCAACACAACCCAATCCACACAAGATGACAAATAGCCCAGAACCTTCAGGAACAAAAATAAGGGTCATTCCACTAGAAGAACCAGGACCGGCTGAAGTACTTGCTGAAGGCCAATGAAATGCAGAATGGGTAGCAGAAGTAGTTATGAATACCTGCTACAATCACATGACCATTTACTGAAATAAAGATTGTAATTAAAATTTATTTTATATGTTGTCATTATGCTTATACATATGTGTGTGTGTATGTCTTAACATTGGGATTTCTTAAGTTATATTTTGATGTTAAATAATTAAATGTCAGGAGAATAAGCATCATCCTAAGGGGAACTCTGTTTTTTCTTGTGAGGAGGAATTTATTGCTTTTCCATTTGCACACAGTATAGTTGTGCTACATTAGGTATAATCAGAAACTTGGCTATTATATTTGGAAATTAAGTATGGATTAAGGAGATTTCTCTGGTTGTCAAACTGACAAGGGGTGGATTCTGGCCAGTGAAAGGATCGTGGCAACTTGAAGAGACTAGGAAACATCCAGGAGCTACATTTGTGTGTGAATGACTTGTGGGCCAGTGTAAGAGGGAATAACACCCTCTCTGGATATGGGTGGCTCAGCTGGAAGCTTGAAATAAATCAAAGGAAGAAGACAGATTGTTACAGCTTTTCCTGGGAAAGCTCTGGCCTTCGCAATTTGCTCCTGTCTACACATCATCAATAACCGTCACAGATTTGCTCCAGTCTGTGTTCTTCATTATTGCTCTTTCAACAACGATCCACAGCAGCCTTGCACAGGCCATCCTGCTGTCTCGGACAGGTATTCTACCTCACATCTGAGCAGCCATCGGATCCTCCTTCTCTCGCACATGCAGGCTGCCATTTTGGTCTATCTCCTCAGTCTTGTAAGCCCTTCAAATAAATCCCCTTTCTTGATAATTTCTGTTAATTCTTCCTCTCCTAGAACCCTAACCAATATGCCTTTCAACAGCTGTTAGAATACCTTGTCCTACTACTTTCACTTTGCACTTACCATCATTAAGATGAAAAATGGAAGCTGGACACGGTGGCACATGTCTGAGGGAAGAGGATCACTCCAGCACAGGTTAGGACTAACCTGGGCAATATAGCAAGACTCTGTCTCAATAAATAAGTAAATAAAAATTATAAAGCATACATCTCATTGTCTGAAACTCACTTAGTTCCAAAGCTTCAGTATAATCTAGATTTAAATTGGTATTATTTATTATCATCACAATTGGTTTTTTTTCCTTCACATGGATTATTTAGAACAGAGGAATTTTTAAATCCATACCTAATAAGATTTGGTATTCAGCTATAATTATTAATCTAAGTTTTGCTGTCAGACTTTCAGGGTATGAATCTGAGCTCTAATAGTTATTAACTATGTAATCTTAGACATGTTACTTTTCAGTGCTTGCTTTCCTCTTCAATAAAAAGGTAACAATTACCATTTCTACCTCAAAGGGTAATTATGAAGACTAAATATATTTATGAAAAACTTAGAGTAGCAAATAAGCATTTAACAAAAAATTAATCACCTGGGCTGGAGGAATGGCTCAGCAGTTAAAGCACTTGCCTAGCAAGCACTACATCAAGCACTAAATATCCCAGTACCATATAAGCCCGTAGGCCAAGCGTGGTGAAGCACGACAATAATCCCAGAACTTGGGAGCTAAGGCAGGAGGATTGCCCCGAGTCCAAGGCCAGCCCGGGCTCCATAGTGAGTTCAGGACCAGCCTGGGCTACAGAGTGAGACCCTATCTCAAAAAAAAAAAAAAAAAAAAAAAACCTATGTCATTTAAGATAAAGAATTCTACGTAGCTTTTTTTATCTTTTTTTTTGCTAGGGGATGGAGGGTTACTGGAAATTGAGCCCTGGACCGACACACTAAACTACAACCCCAGCCCATTTTTTAGCTTTAAGACAGAGTCTCACTGAATTGCTAAATTGCCTGACTGGGCTTGAACTTGTGATCCTCCTGATTCAACCTTCCAGATTGCTGCAATTACAGGTCTGTACCAACAGGCTCAGCTTCCCATAAAGACTAAAGGAAATTCTCGTTGGCTTTTTTTTACTCCCACCGAAAAAACCTCCTCAGCCCTGTTCTCATAATGCTAATTAATAAACTGCAAAGCAGCACCTTGATAAGCAGTTCTTGATTATTAACAACTTGCAAAAGGTGGGGATTCAAACAGATAAAACATCTCTGGCAAAATGGCCTTAATTTTTGGATCTGAGTGGTGAAGCAAAAACATATAATTAGAACATTGTAGTAACAATTAAATCTACTAAACAAATAGTACATGCCAAGCATTATCAAAGGGTTTTATAATTTTTATTTATTTTTGATACTGGCAGTCAAACCTAGGGCCTCATGCACAGTGGGCAATGTTCTTCCATTGAGCACAACTCCAGTCCTAGGTTTTTACAATATTAACTCATCTACTTAGAGTAATTCTACACGGTTGCTTCTACCATTACTCTTATCTCAGAGATGACAAACTATAGCACAAAGAGGATGAAATAAAATACCAAAAACTCAACTCTAAATAATAGTTTTAGGATTAGAACCCTGGTAATTTGCCTCCATAGTCCATACTATTGTCATTATATTAAACTGCCTCCCACAAGACCAAATAAATAACTGGCCTGAAACAAACTCATGCTATCAAAAATTTTAAGCCACTTTGCAAGTTTTATGGTCTCTTTTTCCCTTGTAAGAATTCTTTTCATTGTTAACACTTCACAGATACCTTTACTAAAGACTCATATTATCAGTCCTTACAAGCCTCAAAGCAAAAGAACTTATCACCAATCAAATCATTTCCCTCTTTCCCTGGTTTGAATGCATGCAGTATAGATAAAAGACACCTAGTGTGTGAGTCCATCTAACTGTAATCTCTCCAGATTACAAGATAAAATAAAACTTCGATATTACCTTCTCATCAGGACCACAAAAATGACTTGAAAGCGGCAGTTCACAGAGGAAATCTAATGTTTGTCTACTGTTTATGTGAATACCCACCGGAAAGAAGGGATGTGTATAGAATCTACCCTCAGCACCCCACTATTCACTAGAAAGGAAAGCCAAAGCACCAGCTCACTGGTTAAAACCCAAACAGTACGTGCACAAAATGCTCAACTCCATTGTAAACCTTGAATTTTGCACATATACATATCAATAAAAGGTGGAGAAAAAAACGCAAACAGAAAGCTTACCTGTTTGCTATCACCTATCTTTCATTTTGTTCCTTAAATTATATTTTGGGTTACTCTTAGAAAACATAATATTTCATCTTTTCTGATTTACTTCACGAAGCATATGGTCTCAAGGTCCATCCATTTATCTACAGATAACTGACACTTATCTTTCTTTATGTCAAAGTAATACTCCAGGGGATGAGAAGGTGAATGCCCGGGATTAGGGTTAAGGGTTTCTGGATGGTGGGGAGGGGAAGTAAAAAACGATTTCACATTCAACACGTCCAGGCACCAATTTCCCAAGATAAGTATAATTACTGTATCTCACAAGCATACGCTAATAAAAATCGTTTTAGGGGAAACTAAAGCCTAACCATCTAAATAAATATTAATGAAAGCATGCAATCATATTATTGACTCACAGAGGGGAAGAAATGCCAAAGGAACTGCTGGAGGAACCCAAAGGAGGAGAAAAGCTCCTTTGTCAAGGTTTAATTAACTTCGAACTAGAAGATTTTTTCAAGAGGGGTCGTGGGGACCTGGAATGCCCGCTGTTTCTGAGTTGAGATTAGAAAAGGCAAAGATAAATTAGAGATTGAGTGCCACCCTAAGTGTTATCACGAGAGCTGCTGACAAAACAGATTTCCTGGTAATAAAATCACAAAGCAAGTCCGGAGTATTATGGGCAAGACAGACAACTGTTACCGTGGCATAACCCGGAGGGAAGCAGTGCTTCCCATCAACGTCGCGGTGGCTTTGTTTGGGCACCACGGCCTGGGCGGCGACAGGAGCCCTGCTGCTGCAATTTCCAGTCCTGTTGATTTTCACTCTTACAAAAAAAGAATGTAAATGTCCCCACGTCTGGAAAGATAAAAAGTATATTTCATGCAAAAAAAAAAAAAAAAAAGAGGAAACTGATGTTGACGTTGGGTTTGTCTACGTGCACTAGCCGTCGTCGCCTTCCTCCATTCTCAGATCAGCTGGACGGGGAAAAGGACCAAAATCGGGGCCGTTTTTGCAGCCCGGGCTCGAGGACGGGACACACACCGCGGCCACCGTCACCCCGGTCTCCCACATACGGAACCCACTGGAGACACAAGGACAGGCCAGCGGACCCGGCCCGGTACCAAGGAGAAGCCGAAGCACGCAGGGCAGGCCTGTCCTCCGCCTCCCTGGCTGCAAGCTGCGGCCGGGAAGGCGACAGCTGTGCTGGCATCGCGTCTTTGTGTGTGGGGACCGTCACTCCGGCGTGCACACATCCACTAGAAGCCATGCCAGGCCTCCGCGCCGCGCGGCGGGACAGCAGAGGCCGCGCAGGGCACGCGGGGCCCCGCCAGCAGCCAGCGTCACAGATGCCACGGTCTGGGCAAACCGGCTCACACCCAGGTCCGCGCCACCCCCGCGCCGCCCCCTCGCCCATTTCCTCAGCGCGCGCTACAACTCACCTCTCGGAGACGACAGCAACAAGAAAGCCGGAAGGCAACAGCGCGGAGGCTTGTGGGAAATGTAGTCTATTCGTCGAGAGGTTCCCGCCCGGGCTGGCTTAGCTACATACGCAAGCGCGGGTGTAGCAAGCGCTTGTGAGCCTGAGCCCTTTGGGGTGCGAGGAGATAGTGTGCAGACTGCGCTAAAAGGCATTCTGTGAACTCGGGTTTTATTTTGTTTGAGGGAAGAGGTTGGGGATTGAACCCAGTGCCTTTGCAATGAGCTACATTCCCTATCTCTGGTTTGATTTGTTTTGTGTTGTTTTTTAATTTTTGTGTCTCGGTAAGTCCGCTAAATTGCCCACATTTGGCACAATTTTGCGATCTTCCTGCTACAGCCTCCAAGAATGCTGTAATTACAGAAATGTACCCCCAGGCCTTCTGAGATCGAGTTTTATGTTGCTGCTACATAAATATAATATTCTAAGCACACAGCAGGTATTCGGTATATATGCCATACAAAAGTAACTTAATAACAATGCCACAGAGAAGTTGCTTTGGCTCCTGAGGGATTCTCTCTCGCCCCCTTCCACTGGTTGTCTCTTTCCTGCAGTAGTAATCCTATTTTTCTCTTAGGCTCTGATGGTAAAAGAGTTGACATTGCATTTGTTTATTTATTTAGCCATTGAACTACATCCCCAGCTGGCATGGGAGGGTGGGGTGTGTGTGTGTGTGTTACTGTGAACTTTTACACGGCCTTTCCGCCGAGTTCCATCTCCAGCCTCTGTGTATGTTACTGGGGATTGAACCATGGCCTTTACATTAACCTGCATCCCTAATCCATTTTTATTTTATGATTTTGAGAGAGTCCCGCCAAACTGACCAGGCTGGGAGTGAATTTGTGATCCTACTGCCCCAGTCTCCCAAAGCATTGGGATTACTGGTCTGGACCACAAAGCGGGGCTTTGATTCTCTCTCGCAGGTCCCTCTCCACATCCGGAGGAGCAAACCCAGGGCTTTCTGCGTACTAACTAGGCAAGCCTCTACCACTAAGCAATAGTCCCAGTCATTAAATTGTACAGGCTGGGCTCAAATTTGTTATCCTCCTGCCTTTCAGAGTTCTAGGACCAACTTCTGACTTTAAAAACATGAGTTCTAAAACAAAACAAAACAAAACAAAACATGAATTCTATTAATCACTGAGAGGTATCTTAACATCTCATAGAAGCAGTTCCCCTTTGTAGCTTTTTCTGTGTTTCTTATTCTTGCTTTAAGACTGTACTGCTGTTACTGCCCTAAATATACTTCTGGTGAACTGATTAGTTTCCTCTAGTCATTTTCCTTTCCAGTCTTTTTCTTACATGATCATTATGAGTATTTGATATGTTCTTAATTAGCTAGGTGCTCACTGGCCATCGGCTTCCCAGACTTTCCTAGAGATTGGGGATCTCATCTTTAATACACAAGTATTACACCATCAGAGGTTAGGGTATTCTGTGAGACACTGTACACATACATTGTACATAACACTTTGCACACTTATTTGCATTATCTAGTCTGTAAGTGTGTAGTGTTATCACAGTGTGGCTTTTAAAAATTTCCTTGGTAGTGTATTTGAGCACCTTAGCATATGTTTATTGACCATTTGGATTTTGTCGTGGTGGTGGTGATACCAGAGATCCCAGCCAACGGTCTTTGCTAAGCCCTTGCTGGGTTCAAATTTGCAATCCCACTGCCTCAACGTACTAGACTGCTAGAATTAGAGGCTTGTGCCACCCACCCCATCTTGTGTATCTTTTTTCTGCAGTGCTTATTTGAATTTTCCCCCTATTTCCTGTTTGGGTTTTTTGTGGCTTACTGACATATAAAGTTTCTTTATACATTCTAGATGAATCATTAGTTAATATAATTAATGTATTCCTTCACTTCGTGTCTTACCTTTTCACTTTTCTCATGGTGTCTTTTGATGAAAACAGGTTTTTAAATCTACTATAGCAAACTAATCTTATTTTTCCCTTGATGGTTCATGCTCTCTGGGTTCTGTTCTGCAACTCCAGGGCTAGAAAGATGTTCTATGCTTTATTCTAAAAACTTTTTGTAATTAAACCACTGATGCACCTCTAATTTATTTGTGTTTAGGGTGAGGGTCAAGAATAATTTTTTATCCATATGGATATGTGAATGATCCAGTGCTACTTACTGAAAAGACCGTCGATTCCTAATCACATTGTAGAGGAACTTTTGTCATAAATCAGATGACCACATGTCTCTTTCAGGGATCTTTATTGTGTTCCATTGGTCTCATTATTTATTATGATGCAGATACCATACCACTTTAATGACTACAGTACAACTTACATGAACAAATTTAAGGAGGGAAATCAGTATCAGTGAGCTAAAATGGCATCTGACAACATCCAGCAGGCATTTCTAACTTTTAAAAACAGAGGACTGCAGTAAACAACTGAGGCAAAACAAATCTACTGGCCTCAAATCTACAGTAAACATTACACTAAGTGATGTCAACTAAATTGAGAGAAATGACTAGATACCTGCTATCACCACTAATACTAAACCTTATTCCAGAGGTCCTTTCTGTTATAATAGTTACAAAATAATCACTATAAAAAATGAAGAAAACACAAAATTACAACTATTTTCAGTTGACAAAACTGATTACCTAGAAAATCAGGAGAGTAGTAAAAGAGTACTGACCATTTTAAATATCTTCTGTAATTATGAATGCTGTGATTTCATCCACACTTAAAACACTTATTTGACAATATTACCATAAATATAGACATAACCCACAACTGGGGAGAATGTAAGATCATCAATTATAATAGGTGAAGGATTACTATCTGGAATTTTATTTTTAAGAATATAACAATTCTTATATTTTTATAAGAAGAAAATGGGAGACATTTATTAGCAAGTTACTTTGTTTAGTCATTAAGTAGATATATTTAAAGATGTTCAACTCATTGTTAACCAGAAAGAAATTAAGACACACACCCATGGGGATATAAGGAAGTACCTCACAGGTTGAAGGCATTGCAAACTGGCACCACAGTGATCCCCCACTTCTGTGGCAACTTATCTAGTGAGGTTGAAAGTGAATATAAACTGTGAAAGACTAATCTAGCTTTTTGATAAATGCCTTAGAAAAACTATTGCTTATATTCCATAAGGCATTTTTCACAGTGATATATTGGTGAATATAAGATTTAAATATATATATGACAGATAGGTAGACAGACAGACAGACAGATCGAGATAGTAGGTTTACTATTCCACTGAAAAGCACTTTGTGTGTTGGGAGGTGTGGTGTTGTGGATTGAACCCAGGGCCAGGTACCTGCTAGGCAAGCACACTACCACTGAGCTATACCACCAACCTATAAAAAGCACCATTTTAAGCTATAAAAAAGCCAAGCACCTGGTTGCATAGCATGATGTGGTTGCTTTTCTTGCCATACAAATAATCACACAGCTGTCATAATGCTGACATTTCCATCATTGAAGCTCCTTTGCTTAGGGAAGCATCTGCCAAAGCAGGACCATATCTATAAGAGATAATAATCAGGCTAAAGATGTACCTCAGTGGTAGGGCATTTACCCACTAGCCATGAAGCCCTTAGCTCGACTCCCAGCACTGCAAAGAAAAAAAAAATGACAGATGTGAGAGTTTCAAAGCCTAATACATCAGTTTACATGTTAGTCTTCTGATAGGCACTTAATGTGACTTTTCTCCCCGAGAGATACAATATACAGATCTCCCACGCTTGTTTGGCAACATCATTTTCCTCAAATATAATTAAGTACTAGTGTTCTGTAGAACTCAGTTTTAGTAACTGAGTAAATGGGCTGAGTCCAGGACACTTCTGCTAATATGAAAATAATACCTGAGAGGAGAAAATACTGACCTATTAGAATAAACTAATTTTGTTACAACACTGAAATACTCTTTGTGTTGAATCTTACTATTTATAAATTAAAAGCAATTTGAAATCTTGAGAGGAAAAGACTTTCTAGAGGATGAATGACTAATCATTGACAACTGTTCAATCTGACCAAAATGAACTTGGAGGTATCAAACAGATGACTTCAGTGTCATGACAGAGATTTGGTTGCAACTGAAAAGTTGTGACTTAAATGTGTCCCCAAAGTTCATGTGTTAGAAACATGACCCCCAAAGGGACATCAAGAGGTGATTAGACTGCAAAAGCCCTACCTTTGTCATTGAATTAATAAAGCTGTTATCATCAAAATGTTTTTTTTGAATAACAGATGTGGTGTTCTTCTTTCTTATAAAGGGACGTTTATCCCTCTTGCTATCACTTGCCCTTTCTTTGCCCTTACACCATGCAGTGACAGAGCAAAAAGGATTTCATGAAATGCCAGCCCCTCAAGTTTTGCCTTTTCATACATTTGTGTTTGTAAATTGCATATAGCAGCAAAAAAACAGACGAGGACAAAAAACATGTGTTGAATTCCTACTTTCCATATGTATTACTTTTCTTTTTGATGAAAATGAAGCTAATGAAGCTAAGACAAATGAGAATAGCAAGAGAAGTAACATAAAAAGATATGGACCTGAATCATGTCAGTTTTTCAACATTATTGCATTGTTTCTTAGAAACCTAAAATCTGGATACATAATTGAATCACAATTTCCTTGGTTTCTCCGGGTAAAGCATTTTATGTGTTCCTTCACATAACTCATTCTCTAATGATTTTTATACATATTGAAGTGTACATATACATATATAGACAGAAATGTATTTCTTAAATTCTTAAAGAGTCTTACTTTTCACATACATAAAGCAGTAATCAAGCCATCTTTTTTCCCTCAAGAAATGCCAATTATGTTTTAATGTTCTCTTCAAAGAGAACACCCTTGGAGTGTACTCTTATTAACAATTCAATTATTTTATTATCAGATAAATTACTTTCTGCCATTTACCTTAGGTTAATTTTTTGAACTGTCTTATGCCTTAATTTTTTACCACATTTATCAAGTGACTCTTATGTGACAGGCATTGTAGGAATGGAAACAGAGCAGTAAACAAGATAAATATTGATTCTTCAATCCATTTTCTAACTGCATTTTCTACCTGTTAGAGCTCTGGTTATTTCCCACAAATTTTATTTGGAGGCAGCATTGCTAAATAGACTGTCTGTACTTTCTTTCTTAAAAATATGACAAAGGTAGTAAAGGGTTAAGGTTTGAGAGAGAGTGGAACACATTCAAACATTCCTTTAATTGTATAAAACCTCTCAGCCAAAATTAAAAGATATGAAGCCAAAGAGATCATTACATTCATAGAATGTTTATATCATAAGACTGACAAGACATTTTTATATTTTTACATTATGAATTTTCAAATGATGGGTAAGGTGTGAATGCTGTCTAAAGGCCTTCTTACATTCTTTACATTCATAAGGTTTCTCGCCAGAATGAATCCTCAGATGTTGAATAAGAGATGAATTAAGTCTAAAGGCCTTCCTACATTCCTTACACTCAAAAGGTTTTTCACCAGTATGAATGCTCTGATGTAGAGTAAGCTTCTGGCGCAATCTAAAGGCCTTCCCACATTCCTTACATTTATAGGGCTTCTCACCAATGTGAATACTCTGATGTTGTGTGAGCTGTGAGAGCAATCTGAAGGCCTTCCCACACTCCTTGCAGTCATAAGGTTTAACACCAATATGAATGCTCTGATGTGAAATTAGTTGTGAGTATCGACTAAAGGCCTTCCAGCACTCCTTACATTCGTAAGGTTTCTCACCGGTGTGAATTCTGTGATGGAGAATAAGATGATAGCCACGACTAAAGGTCTTCCCACATTCCTTACACTCATAGGGCTTCTCACCAGTATGGATTCTCTGATGGAGGGTTAGCTGTTGTCTTACTCTAAAGGCCTTTCCACACTCCTTACATTCATAAGGTTTCTCGCCAGTATGAAGTTTGTGATGAACTCTAAGGCCAGAGCCACACAAAAAGTCCTTCCCACATTCTTTACACTCATAGAGTCTGTCAGCAATATTCAGCTTCTGATGCCGTGTAAGGTGTGCATATTGTCTAAAGGCCTTCCCACATTCTGTGCATACATAGGGTTTCTCACCAGTATGAATCCTCTGATGGAGAGTAAGCTGTCCTCGTACTCTAAAGGCCTTTCCACATTCCTTACATTCATAGGGCTTCTCACCTATATGAATTTTCTGATGTACTCTAAGGTCTGGGCCACATACGAAAGCTTCCCCGCATTCCTTACATTCATATAGTTTTTCCTCAGAATGAAGTCTCTGATGTCGAGTAAGGTGTGCAGTCTGCCTAAAGGCCATCCCACATTCCTTACATTCATAGGGTTTTTCACCAGTATGAATCCTGTGATGAAAAGTAAGTTGTTGGCGTACTCTAAAAGCCTTACCACATTCCTTACATTCGTAGGGTTTCTCCACAAAATGAATTTTCTGAGGTGGAGTAACAGATGTGTGCTTTTGGTAAGAGGACATCTTTTCAGATATGACTTTCACTTGATTGAAATATTCCTCTTCGAGTTCCTCTTGTCCTTCAAATTTTCTTTTGGATTCCCAATCATTTTTTAAAAGGAGCCCTGTAAGGCCATGGTTTGTAATTCTTCCCATTATCTTCCACTTAGATAAATTCAATTCATAAATGTCTTTTTCTGAAGATAACTTCTTGGTCTCATACCTAGTCTCCAAATCTGAAAAGAAAAAAGAAAAAAGAATATAAACACATGCTGTTTTCTTTTTCTAAAAGAAGTAAAATTTTCCTAGTAGAAATAAAAGACAACAAAAGTGATAGTTAACCAGAGTTTAAAAGAATGTTACATAATTTGGAAAAGAAAAAGAGCAAAACAGAATACTAAAAAAAATGAGAGCACGTACAAGAAAGTGACATTGGTGATTAAGTAAGCATTTTAAGCCAGTTGTTCTCAAATTGAGATGTGGGACAGAATCAATGGGGAACTTATTACAAATATTGAGATTTAAATCTACTTGGATCAGATTCTACATTCTTGGGACAATAATATTCCTTACGCGATGACTCAGATAGAGATGAAACACTGGGAGTCTAGACTTAAATCTTTAAACAATATCTCTTTGTTCTTGAAATAAAATCAAACTCATGGTGGTTAATAAGACTCCTGCTTATCTATAATATACCTCACACTGTCCTCTCTCTGTCACTTGGAGAGGACACCTTTTAAATTTTTTTTCCTCTTTTATTATTATAATTTTTAAATTGACTCCTTTCAAATCTTACATGTCCCCACTTTCATCATATTTTAGGAGCTTGAATGACCTTTTCTAGCTCCCCCAAATCTCCTGACTAGGCTTTACGTGTAGCTGGCTCCTTCTTATACTGAGGTCCCTCTTGTCCTTCAAATTTTTTTGGTCTGACATCTAATCATTTTTCCCATTTTATTGGCATGTATAAATGCCACACATAATATTTATACTGATCTTGAGTATTTTGTGCATATACATATCTATCCAATCATTTTTTAAAAGGAGGGCTTTAAGGCTACAGTCACTTTTCTTGAGGCTGACACTACTAATAGTATCTAAGATTATTGTGACTGGACAGTCCTTGCCTTTAAAATACCTTTCAATTTAAAAATTATATACTTATTAATTTTTACAGCTGTTATTCTGGCTTTTTTCTGGGGGTAGGAGGGCGGTGAGGATTAAACCCAGGGCAAACACACTGTTACTAAGTTACATTCCTAGACTTTTTCTGCTTATTCTTACCCACAAACCTTCTCATCAGCAAATACAATCTTTATTTACTATCTATTATGTAACAAATCTCCAACTGTGTAAGTAAGACCTCTTTTCCAAGCACAAATATATTCCTCAAACTTAAAATATCCTTAACAGACTCTGTCAACTTCTCAACATACTCCTAATAATTTTCTCTCTTGAGGAAATGATGCTTCTGTTCTCCTAGCAGCTCAAGCCAACATTCTCATTCTTCCTTTCTCCCACTCTTTCCACTTACTCCATTTAAAACCCCATCAGCATTTTTTTCAATATAATGTACCTTCCTACTTATCATGAGTCTAACACCTTCTTACTACTTGCTACCACTGCCATTCTAATCCAGACCACCATCATGTCTAGTCTGAACAACTGAAATTGCCTCTGCATTATTCCTTCCTACTTTTTTTTTTTTTTTTTTTTGGAGACAAGATCTCACTCTGTAGTCCAGGCTGGGCCTGAGATTACAATGTAGCTCAGTCTGGTCTTGAACTCCAACAATACTCCTGCCTCAACCTTCTGAGTGCTACTATTACAGGTGTGTACCACTGGCTCATGTGGTGCTGGGGAATCAAACTCAAGAACTTAGGGCTTGCTAGGCAGAACTATTCTTCCAAGCCCCCCATTGCTTCCTACTTTTACACTAAACCAGAAGGTTGGTTTTTTAAAACAAACAGACAGTGTGAGACCCTGCCTCAAAAAAACAAAACAAACAAACAAAAAAAAAACCAAAAAAAAATACCACAAACAGACAATGACTTCCAATTTTTCTAGTGGTTACACTGTCTGGTCTTATCCTGCTTAAGATTTCATCTCTCATTATTTTCACTTCCTTGTCCCCTACTCCAGTTATAATGACCTTCAGGTCATTCCTCCAACACACAAAACGGCCTTTCAACTCAGACCTTTTCCATGTGTTCAGTATGATCTTCCTTATATTATGGCTTGAGATTTACATTATGTTTCTCCTCAAATATAACTTCCTCAGAAAAGCTTCCCCTCATTGGTCCACTTTTCTACATGCGTGTTATACTTCAGTAAAAGTTACTCAAAGGAAGAATAAAAAAAAGAAAACAAAACCAATGGCCCTATTCAAGACTTCTAACATTGAAGGCTGTGAATATAGTTCAATGGTAAAGTGCTCCCCTAGCATGCAGGAGGCCCAGGGTTTAACCCCCGGTATTAAAAAAAAAAAAAAAAAGTGTCTTTGTTACCAGTTGTTATTTGGTCAAATGCTTCCTGACTAAACTGCTATTCTATTCTTCTCAAGTCTCTGCAGTTTACTTTCTTTGAAGATTACTACTTGTAAATATCATTCAGTTCCCTGAATATGAATAAGAAATAGCTCAGGATAGGAGGAAAGACCATAGTTTTCTTTCTTTTTGTAGGAAGGCCATCAGTGAAGGTAAAGATTGGCCCTGTTTCTGTAAAGTAAGAACTATTGGCCTGAAATGATTCTCCTCAGTCAGGTCTGCAAAATACAAATACACATGACTTTCTAGAAGCTTTAAGAAATATTTTTTAATGAGAAGTACAATGAGAGATCGAAACAGAACACAGGTATACACATGACCAAGTGATTAATGACCCTACAACATTCATGTTTCTTTTTTCTTTTTCTTTTCTTTTCTTTTCTTTCTTTCTTTCTTTTTTTTTTTTTTTTTTTTTTTTTTTTTTTTTTTTTTTTTTTTTTTTTTTTTTTTTTTTTTTTTTTTTTTTTTTTTTGAGGCAGGGTCTCACTCTGTATCCCAGGCTGATCCTCAACTCACTATGTAGCCAGTCTGGCCTTGGACTCATGGCAATCCTCCTGCCTCAGCCTCCCAAGTGCTGAGATTACAGGTGTGCACCACCATGCCCGGCTTATGTGGTGCTGGGGAATTGAATTCAGGTACTTAGTGTTTGCATTTTAACTGCTGAGCCATTCCTCTAGCATCCCATGTTTCTTCTTAATGTGAAGATAGATTGATGGAAAAAGTAAATGAGAGTGACAGCCTATTACCTGGAACCACTCTTCTAAAGTGTATTTTATAGGATATGTTAGTTGCTGATCAAACATACAACTCTGTAATAACAAACACATACCCTTCTAACATATTAAGAGGAAACTTTAAAAAAAAAAAGAGGCCTCCATTTAAAAAATGATCAGAAGCTGTGCCTGGTGGTACATGACTGTAATCACAGCACTCTGGGAGCCTGAGGCAGGAAGGTCACAAGTCTGAGTCCAGCTTAGGCAACTTCAACTTAGATTTTGTCTTAAGATCAAACCCAAAAAAATGGCTATGGAGCTCAGTGCAAAGGTCCTGGGCTCAATCCCCAGTACAGAAAAAAATATAAAGTTTAAAGAGTTTTTCATGACCATAATCTTCCAAACCTACATTATTCTCTATCTCCTTACTCTACTTACTTTTCTCCAAAGCACCCTCTTATTACCTGCTAGTAAGACAACAGTATACTTTCTACTGCTTTCTCTTATTACAAGGGAAATTCTATGGGATAAGGACTTCATTTATTTTGCTTACCACTGTACGGACGGGTGCAATACTGCCCAGGTGAGACATTATCTATTTATCCATCTATCAATCAATGCAAAAGGAAAAAATCGGTGGAATCAAAATATAGAATGTTTGTCAAGAGTGAACAAAGAGAATACCTCCCCATTCCCAGCCCCTTCAACGGGAGAAAAACTGGAATGAACAGAAACAGAAGAATAGTAAATGAGATAAAGAAGCAGTCATTTTAGCATTCCCAGCTCATTCTAATTTGCTCCCCAGGTCAGGACACAATCCTCTGGGCAACAGACATTTAAAGAGAGCTTTCGGAACATCATGAAGGTGTGCTTCTCCCCCGCTAGCTGGACAATTCCCCCATCATCCTTCACTCACCTGGATTTCGCCTTCTTCCTTTCCGTACAATCTTCCAGGGTTCCTTTCCTTGTTCCAGTAAGGAAATCACATCTGGTTTAGAAATGAAACATCCTGCTTAGAAGAAAATAAATATAAGGTGATATGGAAAAATAAATAAATTCAAAATTACTTTGTTTCATCCTGGTTAAATTTGTAACAAACCAAATATTAAAATATAACTGATAAAGCATTTAAAACAAAAAAGGAAAAGATAATTTAAAAACATTCACATTAAATTTACACAATAAGGGGCTGGAGCAATAGTACAGTACTTAGATACTTGCCTAGCAAGCACAAGGCCTCGATTCCCCAGCACCACATAAGCTGGGTGTGGTGGTGCATGCCTGTAATCCCTGTACTTTGGAAGGCTAAGACAGTAGTACTGATGAGAGTTTGAAGCTAGCCAGGGCAACATAGTGAATTCAGGACCAGCCTGGACTACAGAGTGAAACCCTGTCTCAAAAAAAACAAAAAAAAAAGGCAACCGTGGTTGAACTCATAGAGCATTTGGTTCAAATCCTGCTTCTGCCAATTGTGTGACCCAGCACAAGTTACTTCCATGCTTTATTTTCCTCATCTGTAAAGCAGTGATGGTACCAACAGTGCCTCCATGCTGGGTGTGCTGGCATGTGCTATAATCCCAACTATATGGGAAGCTGAGATAGAAGGATCACAAGTTTGAGGACTACCTGGGCAACATGTGGAGACTGACTCAAATTAAAAAAAAAAATAAAGGTAAACAGTTGGGGATATAGCTCGATGAGAAAGCATGCCTGAATGCAATCCTTAGGACCATACACACACGTACACACACAAAACACCTACTGTCAAGATTATATTACTCTATAAATATAACCTAAATGTTGCCCAATGACAGAATACATACTTCATTCGCTATTAGTTTAGTAAAAAGAAAAAGCAATAAAAAAATCATTAAGCTTCCCAAAAATGTCTGTTTTTTCTTAGAATATTCATATAATACTAAAAGTAAAGTTCCCAAGATTTTTCATTTCAATAATAAAAACAGATAAAATGAGTATGTTTATGAACAAACAGAATGAGTTATATTAAATTGTATTATAATCTCGGTGATTTAACTTATCTCAGTATAAAGTACATGTTTTTTAATTCTTTTTATGTTGCTACAGACTGAATCCAATGCCTGATCTTACCTCTGATCCACATCCCCAACCCATGCATGTTCTTTTGGTGGAGAAAAACCAAGTAGCAATTTTCCTTACAAGTAAACCAATAAATAATAAAACATCTAAAGTAATTCTAAGGTCAAAAACAAAGTAAACCCTTATTTTCTTTGACAATGATAAGCCACACATCACCTATTCAACTCCAGCCCCTTCACCAATAAGTAAGGCTTAAGGATGAGAAGATAAAAATGCTTCATGAAAAAGCTCACTTCCAAAGAAATAAAGTTCAATCCATTCCTAAAGAATGGGGAGCAGAAATTCAGATAGTTTCTTTAAAAAAAAAAAAAAAATTCTTGCACTTTCCAGAGAAGTAAGTTGGTGCTAGAGAGAACACAGCCTAAGTTACTAAATACACATAAACTTACCTAGTGAGACCAAGTTGCTGTAGTTCTCCAACATCACATCCCGGTACAAGTCCTTCTGGTCCAAGTCTAGATAGTCCCACTCTTCTGGAGAGAAGACTACAGATACATCACTGAACACCACTCCCTGAAATGACAAACTATATATTACAATAGAAATGAAAGATAATTTGTCTTAAAATGGAAGAATGAAAAGGAGATATTTCAGGAAAAGGATCATTAAAGCAGGAGAACATGCTTGAGCTAGATGGCTCTAACAGTGAGTCAGAAAATGAGTGGTGCCTGAAGCACAGTGCCTATGTTCCTCAAGAATGCCACTAGAGCCACTGCTTTTTATATATTCTGGTGTCTAGATATGGATATAATCAATTTTCCCATGAAATATTGCATATTTTTATATACAGGTTCTGCTTACAATAGGTATATCTTATAAATTCTCAAGAAATAAGAGTTCTTCTACTCTATCCTCTTAAAGAACAGATATTATTATATTTTATTTTAACTTACTGTAGTTATTTTGTAGTATTGGAGATCAAAAACAAGGCTTCGTTCTACACTACATCCCCAAGCTCCTTCTTATTGTTTATTTGAGACAAGTTCTGGCTAAATTGCTAAGTTACCCAGGCTGACCTCCAACTCGCAATTCTCCTGCTTTAGTCTCCCTCGGTGCTGAGATACAGACCTGGGTCATCAGGGCCACTTGGCTGACTTGCCTGTCTCTTCCTTATTTCCTTCCTTTCTTTTTTCTTTCACTGCACTAGGGAATGAATCCAAATCCTTTCCAATGAAGTACATACTAGTCCTTTTTTAATTTTTTTTTTTGAGAGAAGGTTTTGCTAAGTCACCTAATTGGCTAGGGTGGGCTCAACTTGTAATCTTGCTGTTTTCCTTGATTTTTAAAAAGCCCTCTGTAATCTCTCTGTATTAGAAAAGGATATTCTGTGATGCTGAAGCAGGTCAGGAGGCTGAGGCAGAAGGACTGTCTTATGTTCAAGGTCAGCCTGGCAACATACTGAGTTCAGGACCAGCCTAGACTACTCAGAAAGAGTATGACTCAAAAAAAAAAAAAAAAAATCTGAACACAAAAAATTTCTTCCAGACCGGGCTCAAACTTGTAATCCCCCTGTCTCAACCTCCTGAGTAATTGTGTCCTACCATGCCCAATATGACACCTTCTTTAATAAATATTTTAATTAGTTGTTTACTGAAAAGCTTATGTAATAGTTATGTAAGGCCTAATCACTCTTCTACATAGATATTTTTATTCAACTAAATCTTAAGTTGCTCGATTCTGACAGCTATATAACTACTTATATTTCTGGACCTGCTATATTTCTCATCTGCTATCACTCTTACCCCTCACTGCATCCTCGTGAGTTACAGGATATTGATATAACATGATCCAGAATTGTACATTATGTTATCCTAAACATATCTTGATCAACTATCAATAGAACCTTGTCACTGATGTGTACATCTTAAAGACCTCTAGAGTAAGACCCAGATCTCTCTGTATGCAAGGGCCAGTCACATTCCTGATTAGCCCTAAAAGCCTTACAAAACACAAAATCTCACCATACACTGGACTCAAAACCAATCGTTAACAAACCTTATCTTATATACCTGGAAAACCCAAGTGGAGAAAAGTTCAGCTGCCCTCCAAAGACTCAAATAGGCCCATCTTATTTGTCGACTTATACGTGATGGTCAAATATCTCCTTCAAGCAATTTCAATTCTATTCCACCAAAATTTTGTGCAAAAGACCCAGAAGGCAGAAACAGGAGATTCTGAATGATATGTTCAACAAAAAGATAACAGTGGCTAGAAAAAAGACAGCTCATAGGATAGGTATTGTGCTACTTAGCTTTATCCCTCCCTGAATTTGGAAAAAAATGGAAGAAGTTTCCCGGATCAGGCTCTAGTAGGTAGGATAAAGAAATGTTCATAGGCCCTTTACACAGTATTTCTAGAAAAAGAAGTAACAGTAACTTACATAGGCCATGGTTCAGAAATTCAAGAACTTGTCAGTCCTCCTTGAGGTTTGTTTGCCAGGAGAAATAGTGTCCACAGAGGCTAGAGGTAGGGAGAGGAAAACAAGGCCACAAGATGAGGCAGGCCTTAGAACTTCCAAAATTACCTGAGTTAATGTGACCTTTGCTGATCACATTAATCTCTCCCTTTGGCACCCCCCACTGAAATTTGAGAACCTCAGGACAAATTTAAGCCTATGTAAATTCCAGGATTAATAAGAAACTATATCATCTAAAACAGAGTCTCCTTCAAAGTCTCCCAAGCCTGCTTAGATTTTCAGACACAAAGAGAGAATTCCTAAGGACCAAACCTGGCAGCCAATCATCACTACAAAACTGCTAACAGCTGGGACAGCAATTTCCAAAATCCCTTTTGGACTTGTCACGCCCAATCAGAATCATCCACATTGCTTTTCTACATGATTTCATTTGCCATTCATTCCAAAGACTCCCGGGCAGCTCTTGGTGGCTAGACAGCAGCACATTTATTCATCAAGAACTTCTAGCTGTGGGATATAACTCAGTGGTAGAACACAGCTAGCATGCTCAAAGCCCAGAGTTTAATTCCCAGCACTGAGAAGAAAGAAAGGCCAATTTTAAAACAATGGGTATTTATTCTATTTTCAACATTGCTATTTAGTATACTACTCTATCCATACAATGGGTCAAAAGCACACACTAAATGAAATAACTTGCAGAAATTCATTTTAAAAGTTGCAAACTACATCTGAAAATCTTATTTTTCTAATACAAAGCTAGCTCTCATTGAACTCTAGCCTCTGTAACATCTTGCTCCAATGAGAGAAGGCTGGCATGCATGATTCACTAAAAATCAGGAATGACAACAAATTAACAAAAGATACTAAATCTCACTTCAACAGTATTGATGCTTATATTAGTGTGTGAGGAAATGAACTTTCTAACCAGTATTCTGAAGACTGATTTCTATGATACTGGGGATTGACTGGAGGCACACTCTACCACTGAGCTACAACCCTCCAACCCCAGTACTGGGAACTGAACTCAGGTCCTTTGCACTGAGCTACATCCAGCCCTTTTTATTTTTTATTTTGTGATGGGGTCTTGTTAAGTTACTAACTTACCCAAAATAGGCTCAAATTTGCAGTCTCAAAGAATACCCTAAATGGGCTCAAACTTGCAGCCTCAAAGAATATCAAGGTTTTTTTGTTTTTGTTTTTGTTTTTTTAAGACAGGGTCTCACTCTGTAGTCCAGGCTGGCATTAGACTATGGATAATCCCCTTGTCTCAGCTTCCCGAGTGCTAGGATTACAAGTATGCACTACCACACCCACACCTAGCCTTATGAGGTGCTGGGGATCTAAATTAAGGGCCTTGTGCTTGCAAGGCAAGTGCTTTAAACCTATTCTTCCAGCCCCAAGAATACCAAGATTAAAGGCATACACCACCACATCCAGCTTCTAGCCCTCTTCACGTGTTTTTATTTTAAGACAGGATCTCACTAGGTTACTCAGGCTAACCTTACATGTGCAATCGTCTACTCTCAGTTTCTTGAATAGTTGTGCTTGCAGGAGTGTAACACTATACCCAACTTGTAAACTAAATTTAAAAGTACATAAAATCAGCTCTAAACCATGCAATTTTTCTGACTTAGAAATTCTATTTTGGGAGGCCCTGGGTTCAATTCCATAGCACCAAATAACTGGGTTAAGTACATGCCTATAACCCCAGCACTTGGAAACTGAGGTAGGAAGATTCCATAAGTTTAAGGCCAGCTGGTGCTACATAGTGGGTTCAGGGACAGCCTTAACTGCAGAGCAAGATCCTGTCTCAAAAAAAAAAGGACTTTTGCTTTGCAGATTAAAAAAATAATTATACACATGGTCAAAGTTATATGTAAAAGTATATTTATAAATACTGTTCATTACAGAAAAGAAGTTGTAAAGAACCCAAATGTCCTTCAATAGGAAATATATTAAGTAAACCATAAAGCATCTATACATTTTATAAATTTTTACTTTTAAATGATGATATAAATCTTCAATGGGGAAAGATGAAAATATGTTTACTGCCTATTGTTTTTTTCCCCCGAGTATGGGAAATGAACACACGGCCTTTGCACTGAGCTATATCTTTATCCCTTTTTTATTTATGCTGAAATAGTCCTAAGTCATCAAGTTGCCCATGTTAGGCATGAAATTTCAATCTTTCTACTTTTAAAATGAATTTCTGCAAGTTATTTCATTTAGTATATACCTGTCTTCCAGAGTGCTAGTGTTACAGGCATAAGCCACCACTTTTAGTGACTACCTACTGTTGAGTGACGAATCCAGAAAACAAAACAGTTGTGAGTAGGGTGATCCAGTTATGGCAGGGCAGATACACTTAAAGATGTGTGTGTGTGTCTGTGTGTGTGTGTGTATACGTATACTCACACACACACACACACACACACATAGATATTGTTGTATACTGCATAGTAATCACTAAGTGCTAAGTTTTAGAAACTATATAAGGACATACAAAATACTCAACATGAATATCTCAGAATAAAATAAAATTAACGTTATGATTAGTTTTGTAAAATAGACATTTAAACTGGCATGAGATTTCCAGGCAAGATGAAAGCCAAGAAGGAGTCCTGCGCAATGGCTCCTCCAACGCCATTCAAAAAACTGAGATCTAGTTGAAAACTACCCGCTCAACTTAGCTAGTAGAGAAAGAACTCCAGGAATTGAAAGGAGGCCACCAGAAGGTTGGAAACTCCATACACACATCACATACTAAAGAATATGCCAGCTCAGAAAGCTGCCCGAGACTGCCTGGGAAGAGCCAAGAGCCACTGGCATCCCAAGAATGAGGTAAGACAGGAGCCAGAGCACCAGGAATTAACAGCAGCCAGCAGCCTCAGACCAAGGTAAGCCAGTAACTGGGAGCACCAGCTTCCAGAAACAAGCCTGCAGATAGTGCAAACTTCAAACGCACTGCAAGCTTCCCCTTGAAAAAGCCAGCTCAGGAGAAGCAGTGCTTGGCAGCCATACTAGGAAGTGATGTAGGCAGGAGCCATTTTGAAAAGAGCCCAAGTCTGAACTGTTTTGGGTAAAAAACTGATGGGCCACATATCAGGGAGTTTGGGGACACTCTTAATCAGTACCTAGGAAGTAACTGACACAAGAAACAGACGCAGAGATGGGAGAAAGGCTGCCGACATCCTGAATGGCTTAAGTGATGATGCAGTACCTCAGCAGGTAGAGAGCCCTGTTTTGGGGGGAGGGGAGCCAGGAGAGACGGGAGAGCTTTGCAAAGGGGCCTTAGTGTGAACAACATACATTACAGGCCATCAGACTGTTAGGTCATCCACTCAGTGCCTACTCACAGCACAGAATTCAGAGATTTTTGATTTCCTACACAAAACCTCATAGTCAAAGAAATCCCTTGACTAGGCCATTAAAGTGAAATCTCTCAGTAATGGGATAATAGGAAGGTGACAGGAGACACACAGAAACAGCTGGCTCCCATAAGTTAATATTATGGACTCTAAAAAGTGAAACTCACAGAACAGGAAGTAAAAAATTAAGTAGACCAGATGGTTTATACAGTCAGTTCAAACAAGACATTCTTAAAGAAATGCAAGTAACAATCAGTGAGCTTAAAGAGGAATTTACTAAGCAAATAATGGTCCAAATGAACACAAAGTTTACTGGCTTTACACAAGACACAAATAAAAGGGCGGCTGAGATAAATAAGGCAATGCAAGATATAATGCAAGATATAACGAAATATTTTGAAAGAGAAGTGGAAAATCTGCAAAGAAATTTACCTGAAATTCAGGATATGGAAAACTCATGTGAAAGGAGGAGAAGTCATCTTGAGTATTGCAAGGACAGAATTTCAGACCTGAAAGACAAGGTTGAGGAAACTAATACCATAATCAGGCATGACACCAAAATAAGACACGAGCAAAGCAGCTGAATTCAACAGCTGATACGTGACTCAAAGAGAACCAACCTCAGAATTACAGGTGTGGGAGACCGAAGAAGACACAACAAAAGGTACAAAGAATTTATTCAATGAAACTAAGGCAGAGAATTTCCCAAATCTAAGAAAAGAAACTAATATTTAGGTACAAAAAGCTGTAGGTACCTGTTAAGTCCATTTATTCCATGTTGTAATTTAGTTCTGCTGTTTCTTTGTTGATTTTTTTGTCTAGTTGACCTGTATATTTGTTAAAATAGGGTATTGAAATAACATGACCAGAAAAGAACCTCACCATGACACATCATAATCAAACCTCAGAAATGTAACACAAAGAGGGAACATTACAAGCAGTAAGAGAAAAAGAGACATTATTCTAACAAAGCAAGTCTACTCAAATTACTGCAGATTTCTCAGTGAAAAGATATAAACAAGGTACAAAAAGGCTCAAAACAGAATTCTATAACTAAGGAGGCGAAACATAGAGGTACTAAAAACAATAGAACTCTCAAAAAAGAAATTGAAGAGAATGTTGGAAAATCACAATGCCAGATATCAAATTATATTATAAAGTGTGATGGTTTGGATCTGGAGTGTCTCCTAAAAGCCTCATGCTCCTATGGACACTGCCTAGGGTTGGGAGGTAGGGCCTGGTAGGAGGGGGGCGAATGCTTGGGCTTGACCTGGAAGGGTGTGTGCTGGTTCCACACTTCCTCCCAGTCTCTCTCTGTACCACCATTTTGTGAGGTTCCCTGTCACTGGAGCCCTGGATCTGGCCCTGCCCCCGCTCCAGCCCTGTCATGTGCTCCCATCATTTTCCAGCTGCCCACCCATGAATGGACTGAGACTTTCTGAAACTGTAAGCTGCAATATCTTTCCTCCCTAAAAGTAATCAAAACACAAAACAAAAGTGATTTTTTAAAAAACCATGTTATTGGCAGAAAAACAGACAGGTAGATCAATGGAACAGAATTGAGGATACAGAGACAACTCTGAGTACCTTCAGCCATCTGATCTTTGAGAGAGGGGCCAAAAACATACACTGGTGTAAGAATAGCCTCTTTAACAAATAGTGTTGGGAAAACTGACTAACCACTTGCAGAAGAATAAACCAAACTCACATCTCTCATCATGTATGAAAATCAAATCAAAATGGATCACAGACCTAGACACTAAAATAGAAATTCAGAAATTGTTGGAAAAATGAAGAGGCAAAACCCTTGAAGACACAGGCATAGGCAAGGACTTTCTCAATAAAACACACAAAGCATGAGACCAAGAATCAATAAATGGGATTCTATGAAGTTAAAAAAGTTTTTTCACAGCAAAGGAAACAACACAGTGAAAGAGGAACATATGGAATGGGAAAAAAAAATTTGCCAGCTACTCCTCAGACAGAGAACTATTATAAAGAACATACAAAAAATTAAAAGAAATTAGACTCTCCAAAATAAAAGACTCAACCAAAAACTAGGCAAGTAAAATGAGTAAACAGTTGTCAGAAGTCCAAATGGCCAATAAGTATATCAAAAAATGTTCAGCATCTTTAGCTATCACCAAAATGCAAATCAAAACAAGAGTGAGATTCCATCTAACTCCACTAAGAATAGGGGGTATCAAGAACTCAAAAAATCACAAACGCTGGTGAGGTTGGGGGAAAAGGACCACTTTACATTGCTGGAGATATTGCAAACGGGTACAATGACATGGAAAGCAGTATGGCAATTCACCAAAAACCTGAAAATAGATACATTTGGTGAAGCTATACCTCATCTGGGTATCTTATCAAAAGAATTAAAGTCATCATATTAAAGTGATACATGCACACCCATATTTATAGCAACACAATTTATGTAACAGCCAAATCTTGAAAGAAGCCAATATGCCCAACAACAGATGAATGCACAAACAAGTGGTATTTATACACAATGGAGTATTACTCTGCCACAAATAAAGATAAAATTGAGTCATCTGTAGGAAAATGGATATGCCTTGATAACCATTACACTTAGTGAAATCAATCAGACACAGAAGGTTAAACACTGTTTCTCTAACATGAGAAAACCAAATCATAAAAAAATCAAGCAATGAAAGAAAGCAATAAGATAGACTTTGTGGAAAGAAATAGGGGATGGGGGGCACTTGAGGGTGTGGGAAAGGGAATGTGATGCCATATGTAAATAAATAAATACAAAATAAAAATAAATTGGCATGAAAGGCATAACCAACAGTCATCAACAAAGACTTAAAAATTTCTGGGTATCTTCCCAGAACAGTTAAATACTATCATACTATACTATACTATACTATACTATACTATACTATACTATACTATAGTGATACATAAATATCCATGTTTATAGCAGCACAATTTATAATAGCCAAATCTTGGAAGAAGCCAATATATGCAAGTACAGATGACTGGATAAAGAAGATGTGGTATATATACACAACAGAGTATTGCTCTGCCATTAAGAATGACAAATTTGGGTCATTTGTAGGAAAATGGATGCACCTTGAGACCATTATGCTCAGCAAAATGAATCCGGCCCAGAAAGTCAGATTATCATATGGCTTCTCCAGTATGAGAAAACCAAAACATAGAAAGTATAAGAGATATGGAAGAAAATAAGAAGATGGACTTTGTGGAGAGGGAAAGGAAAAGGAGGGGTGAGTAAGAGGGTGGGAATGGGAAAGGGAAGTGGTATGTACATTTTTAAAATAAACATAAACATAAAAAATAAACATAATAATATTTAAAAAGATATAAAAATCTGGAAAGACTAGTTATTTCCTCATTATGAATTTCATTTTCATTTTCACTGTTTATTTATTCATTTATTTATTTAATTTATGATACTGGGGATGTGCAGTTTAAGACAGGTTATCACTAAGATACTATGTTGTCCAGGCTGGGCTTGAACTTATGATCCTCCTGTCTCCCCTTCCCAAAGACCTGGGATTACAGGCCTTCAGCCCCCAATCAATGTCTTTCATTTAACTTATAATTTTATATGGCCGTAAGTGTACTTAAAATATTTATTTTTAAAATATGTTAAAAGGAAACTTTACATAAACAATACTTTTTAAACCTCACTAACTTAACACCAGAAGCTATGCTTTTTATTTTAGTTCCCAATACCTGGACCAATTCCATATGATTTCTAAGTTAGTGCACAAATTTTAGAGTTCTGCATATAAAATATAAAAAAGACTAAATATTCCTAATTAATGCCTTGTTTCACTGTTGGTACTTTCCATGGCTTCTTGATAAATACATTTATCTGGACTGGCGGCATAGCTCAGTGGTTATAACATTCTCCTAGCATGTGCAAGTTCCTGGGTTCAATTTTTATGTGCACCACATAAAAAATTATCCAGGTGAGGTGGTGCACATCTGTAATCCCAGCATTCGGGAATCTGATGCAGGAGCACTGTCACGAGTTCAAGGCTAGCCTGGGCTACACAGTAAGTTCAGGCCTACCTGGTCTACACAAGATCTTGTCTCAAAAAGAAAAAAAGAAAAGGCAAATGCATTTATCTTGCTTCTTAATTAGTCATTGTAGCAACATGTCCTCCACACAGCTGCTCAGTTTGCACCAACAGCATTAGATTAAAAATTGTAAGGCACAATGTTTATTACATTACACCACAGAAATCCTAGGGGTTTGACATTATTTGATTATAGACTGCCAGTGCTTGTCTCCTTCCTACATATGCTCAAGCCACAACATATGATTTCTTCTATGACCAGACTTGTGAATAGTCTTATTCCTGAACAGGTTTATCTACCTTGATAGATTAAAAAAAGAAACAATCATACTATTTTTGCCACTGTACTTTCCTCAAGCAATACTACAAGATCTAGTATACTGTGAGTACCCTGAAGTATCTGAAAATTCAACCTAGAAATTCTATTTCTAGGAATTTATCCTTAGGAAATATTTATAAAACTATACAGATGTATATGCCAGGAAGTTCATCAAGGAATAATTCATGACAACCAAGATGCCTAACAGTAGGGAGCAAGTTGAACAAGTTCTGTTCAACTATATTGTATCATATTGTACAATTGTTAATGATGATGACACTGGTCCTTATTATTTAAAGAGCTATTCATGATAAATTATTAGGTAAAGTAGGCAGACTAAAAAAGAGTAAACACAAGTTTGAGAGGCAGTAGATATTTTTTTTTTTTTTGAGACAGGGTCTTGCTGTATATCCCAGGATGGTCTTGAACTCACTATGCAGCCCAGGCTAGTCTTGGACTGGTGGCAATCCTCCTACCTCAGCCTCCCAAGTGCTGGGATTACAGGCATGTGCCACCACACCTGGCTTATGTGATGCTGGGGAATTGAACCCAGGGCATTGCACTTGCTATGCAAGCACTTTAGTCTCTGTGCCATTCCTCCAGCCACAGTAGATTCTTACGTACTAAAAACATAGGCTTTGTTGTCAGAATTGTAGATACAAATTTAAGCTCTGACAGCTTTTAATTATGACAATTTGGACAATGTGGACATGTTTCAGTGCCTCTGTTTTCTCATAGATATACCAGAGGATAACAACGTATCTAACTTACAGGCTAAGGTAAGGTTAAGAACATACTACACATAAAGCATTTTAAATGAGCTAAACATTACAAAAACATTTCATCACTTTTATTCCATTATTCAAGAAAATTATTTTTAGTAATTTTAACTAAAAAAATTAAACATTTGTTGAAAATTGTCTTTAGTAATGTTCTTTAATAATTCTAATAGTAGGGTTGTTACGGTTTGGATCTGGCATGTCCCCCAAGAACCTCTTCTATTTAGATACTGTAGACTCTCCACAGATTTCATGTGCTGTCAGGAGGAAGGGCCGGATCAGGCGGAGAGGATTACTGAGAGTGCAGTGTGACCTGGAAGGATATACTCTTTCCCTAGCTGCTCCTCCAATCTTCTCCTTCCTCTTGTGAAACTCTGAGCAGCTGTTCTCCACTAGACCCTTATGCCATGCTGCCACTGCCGGCCACCCATGAATGGACCACAGCCTCCTAAATGTGAGCTGAAGTAAACCTTTCCTTCCTTCAGTTATGGGTGTCAGGTATTATGTCTCAGCAACAAGAAAGTGACTAAGACACAGGTGTCCTTCTACTCATTCATCCATTTATTTATTTTGGTACTGAAGGCTGAATCTAGGGCCTTCCCAGTAAGGTACAGCCCCAGCTCTTTATACAACTTTTGTACTCTAAGACAAGGTCAAAGTTGTTAAGTTGCCAAGGCTGGGCTTAAATTTGTGATCCCCCAGCCTTGGCCTCTCAAAGTGCTGAAATTCCAGGCATTTGCTCTCATGCCCAGCTCCCTTTTCTTTTTCTTATCTAGTAAATTTCTGAAGATTTTATATGGGCTGGAGACATAGCTCAGCACTTAACTGGCACATATGGAACCCTGGGTTTGATTCCCCAGCACCACATAGGCTGGGCATGACAGCACAGGACACATCAGTAGAAAATAAATGAATAAACTGACAATAAGAGGCTGTACCACTAGGCCTGGCTCAAAATATTTTTTTAAAAATAAAAAAGATACTTCAGATTTCTCTTACAATAACAGCTAATAGATTTTACAACTAAGCTTGAACATACAATTTTCTGAATTAATATTAGAGAAAAAAGATTCACAAAAACCATCTATAGCCAGGCCTCTTGTGTTCTCCATCCCTCACAGGTCCAGAGAGACAGCATTCTGCCTCGTAATACTAGCTCAAGAAATCTGATTAGGTAAGTTCTCATTTTGAACATATCAAAAAAGGGTCAATAAAGGCAGCAGTAGTAGCACCCACCTCTAATCCCAACTACTTGAGTGGCTAAGACCAGAAGACTGTAAATTTGAGGCCAGCCTGGCTATTTTAATGAAAACTTAATGAGAGCTGTCTCAAAATAAAAAAATTAGGAACGTTAAGGATGTAGCTCAGTGGTACAGTGAGTGCTTACCATATATGATCCCCTGGAGTCATTCCTCAGAACCATACATAAATAAGCTCAATCAAGTTCTTCAAAAATGTCTCAGTATTAATCAATACTAGCACTTTCCTTATTCTGTTCTTAGCTGTCTTTAGGAATAAACTTGGATCAGTTACACACATACACGCATGCACACACAAACACACATGCATACACTAATTCTCAAGGAATATAATACCTTATGATTTTCCCTAGTAATTGTTTTAATCAATGTCTCCATAATCTTTCATAATCTGAAGTTTTTTAGAGGGGAATTATTGTATTGCTTTGTAAAAAATGAAGAAATATAGGGCTGAAAGGGTAAAACGGCTTCCCTGTTGCTACCCAGCTTCCTTTTGCCTCTGGAATTAGCTTGCTTGCCAAGGCCACCGGGCACCTACCCCCACTAAACACAATGAAACAAAAAGAAAGTAACAATGGACCCTGAACTGAAGTTAAAACAAGGATGTATGTAAGCAGGCCCAGATGCACCAAAAATACCAGCCGTATCTTGTTTGCTACATGAAATCTTGTATTGTAAAATTTTGTCTGATATATGAAATCTTGTGTACACTATAAAATTTGACTATAAAAACTCTCTAAAAATTTGGTTAAAGGCTGGACTTTGATGGAAATTAGTTTGTGTCCCAGCTGGCTGGTCACTCTCTGGTGACTTTATTAAATCAAACTCAACCTCCACCGGTTCTCCAGTGTTTTTCATGCAACAGGGTAAAATCCATAACTACAGCAGATTCCTTTTTCAAACAATGTATTGTAGTCTTTGTCTTTTGGAAAATAAACACACAAGTACATGTGGAAAAAATGGGGTGGGAAGCACAGCAAAATGATAACATTCATTAATTCTGGGTGGCAGAATTATAGTCAAATTAATTTTTTTCTTTGTAAGTTCCTTAAGGGTATGTATGTGTTTTCCTCTCCCTCTCCCCCTTTTTCTCCTTCTTCTCTCTTGTTTTTTCCTACAAATTTTCATTAAATCTATCACCAGAAATGAAAAACTATTCCTAAACAAAATAAACAACAACCTAAGAACAGAGCCGCGGTGAGGGAGTTTCTTCTAATTGTTAAGAGAACTGAGTCTCTATAGGCGGGTTTAGAAAAAAAAAAAAACACAGCAGAAATAAAACCATCAGTTCTTTTACTGTTCATTACAATGACGGGCTATGGTCATAAACTCTTCTATGAATGAACATAAACAAATATAAGCAACATTCTCAAAAGCAATAAATCCTGCCGTGAGCTGGCCTAAGGGCCATCTCCAATTCTAACATTCTGTTGCCCTGACCCCATACTGTGGTTAGAGCCAAGGGTCTTTTCACTACACCTCAGCTCTTTTTTATGTTGAGACAATGTCTCGCACAGTCACTAAGTTGCCCAGGCTAGGCACGACTTTGCGATCCTCCCGCCTCAGCCTCCCAAAATTCTGGAAATACAAGCGTGCACCCCAAGCACGGCTCTGTTTTAACATTCTTAACCAAGATCGGGTCTGAGGCTTTTTGAGATTCTTTTCCACGGCGCTCTGAAGGGAACGAGGGGCCATTTCCCCACCATGGGGCGGGTATGGCGCACGGAAGACGCTGGAGTCACGGACACTCTTCATCGCTTTAGTCCACACAGAAGCCCTCGAACCCATTCCGGCCTAGAAACACCATCGCGTAGCAGACAGGCCGTCCCCGCCTCACACCGGAGTCCCCAAGCCGCACCCAGACGGGTCACACCCAGCAGACCCGGCCACACCCACAGACGCACAGGTGCACCCCCGCCCGTCACACCACACACACACACGCCCACCCGGGCGCAGGGCACGGGCCACGGCGGCGCCGCGGAGACTCCCTTGCTGTCCTTACCCCTGCGCCACCACACCTCGCTGCTGATGTCTGAGACCCGCGCTCCCATGGGAAGCCGGCGAAAGCCCCGGCACTAGGGCCGCGAACTGTTCCCAGCGCTGGGACCTAGCGGGCCGCGCGCGAGGGCTACCGGGAAAGCCGCCGCGCGCGCAGTGCGCAGGCGCGGACAGGGCCGGTGGGCGGGGTGTGTCTCGCGAGAGGCGGAGCTGTGGTCCGCTTCTGGCCGGTTGGGCTCCTTTGTCCTTTGTCGCCGACGTCTGGGCGAGGTCGGGGTGAGGGAGGAGGTGGATGGCTGGGCTTAAGTCAGGGAGGGGCGCTTGTGGCCGACTCTCCGTGAGACCCACGACATAGGGGAGCTTCCGGGGACAGGCCTTGTCCCCCCGCGAGCGCTTTGCGTCGGTCCTTGGAAAGAATCAGTCTGGGGAGGCGGTGGCATGGGATTAAGCTGATCGGGGAGATGCTTTTGACTGACCTGTGAGGGCCGGAAGGACTACTGAGTGACGTGAGGGTCTGTGAGGTAACAGGACGGAGTGAGTGCCTGAGTCTTAGAGTTAGTGTGCATTAGTGAACCTTGGCTCCGAGCATGTTTTGTTTGTACTCAGGGTGTCTGATGAACGACATGTTTGACTGTGTGTGTGTGTTTTTGATGTGTTTCTATGTGGGATGTCTTCTCTACATTCCAGCCCTTTGTTATTTTATGAGGCAAAGTCTCACTAAATTGACCATGGACTCAAACACGCCACCCTCCTGCCTCAGCGTTCTGAATAGCTGGGATTACAGGTAGGTGCTACCAGGTCCACCAGCTTGTTCTGATGTGACAGAGAGCCTCACAATACTGATAAAGAGGAATGTTGCATCTTCAAGGAGCATTGGCTTTACTTGGATTTTTTACAACTTGATTTTAAATATGTATTTTACATCTTACACAGGCTTATTATGGGAAAAGTGCAAATTAGCGTATCTTTTACAATAAGATTTTAAAAGAAATTTTTGTCACAGAGCAGTTGATTTGCCCCAGATTCCTATAGTGAGATTCCCTTCTTTCTTAGGGTTAAGAAGAGTTTGTCCAAAAGATTTGAGACACCCTAAGCTAAGAAAAAATGATACAGAAGCAGTCAGGCTACAATGGACAGCCCAGGATAAGGAGTCAAATATTCTGAATTCTATGTCAGGCACTTTTTTCCTTTTGTTAAAAGGCAAGCCAAAAAACTTTAAGACCAAACACATGAGTTCAAATTTAACATCCTTAATTCAAATTTAGGGTCACAAACTTATTCTCTTCCCTTCCATATTTATGCTTCTTTAAGAGAAGTCTTGGTTTCTACTTAGTCATACTAATCTATGTATTTCTTTCCTTTAGGTTGTGTTCACCATAAAATAGTTTCTAATCAGAACACCAGTATTAATAATGATACAGCTAGTTACAAAAATCTACAAATTCCTTTGTAGTTGGTAAACTACAGTTTACAGGCCAAATCTGGCCTGCCATCTCTTACTGAACAGCTAACAGCTAAAAATGATGTGCTATTCTCATTTAAAATTCAAAAGGAGGAGCCCAATGTAGTTACTCACTTCTGTAATCTCAATACTTGGGGAGGCTGAGACAGTAGGATTGCAAATTCCTGCCCAGTTTGAGAAATTTAAGGATCTATGATGAGGCCTTCATTCAAACAAAACAAAACCAGGCTGGGAATGTAGCTTTGTTTAATCTTAGTATAATCAGTAAACTTACCTAAAGAGTGAAGAGTTGTCCAAAAAATGTCAAGACATAACTTTTTTTGAGATAAGGTCTTGCATTATAGTCCAGGCTGGTTTTGAACTTACTGTGTAGCCCAGGCTGGCCCAAATGCATGACAGTCCTCCTGCCTCCGACTTCAAAGTGCTGGGAATACAGGCATGTGCTACCATCATGACCAGTTTATGTGGTGCTAGGGAAAAGCCTAACCACTCAGTTCAACCCTATCCCTGATATATGTATTAATATGTACTCACCATTCAATGTCAGTTGTGCAGTCCTACACTATACCTAAATGGAATGAAAATAAAAACATAATGCCAGTGAGTTTATTAGAACTGGATAAAATAAGTTTAAATTTTTTATAAAGAACCATTGTGTTTATTTGTAAGCATAAAGTATATACTAATGCATATCTTGTTTTCCCAAGTAATTACTGAAAACTCAAAGACTGATGAAACAGAGAAGAGATGTGGAAGATAGGTACATTTGACATTGTACAGTATTCAATTCCAGATGGAATGCAATGTTGCATTTGTGTGCATACACACAGCAAACTTTACTGTTCTTTTATTTTATTGTCTTTTGAAAATTTTTACAAGCAAAACTTTCCTAAGCAACACAGCATACACTAGAAAAGGCTTGGGAAACTTACTTTAAAGAAATAAGACATAAAAGACAAAAATTTAAGAATGTTTATTGCAGCATTGCTTCTTCCCCAGCACTAGGGGTTAAATCCAGGACTTTGTGCTTGGTAGATGTATGTTCTCCCACTGAGACACATCACAACCCTGAGTATTGTTAATTTTTTGCTATGATGGGGATGAGATCCAAGAGCCTTCTTCCACTAAATTCACTCTTATAGCTCTATCTACTGAGCTATATTCCCAGCTCTTTTTTTTTTTATTTGGAGACAGGTCTACTAAATTGCCTAGAATGGCCTCAAACTTGAAATCTACCTAAGTACCTGAGATTTTAAGTGCGTGCCACCACATCTGGTGAAATATTAGTATTAAATGAAAAAGAAAATTTAAAACACCCCAATTGGGGAAATGTTTAAATATTTCTCAGTGTAAACAAACTGTGAAACATACTCTAACTATGAAGAATAATTTTTTTTTTGGTGGTGGTGGTGATACTGAGATCAAGCCCAGGCCCTTCACATTAAGATACATCCCCAGCCCAGTTTTTATTTTTGATTTTGAGACAGGGTCTTACTGTGTCACTAAGTTGCCCAGGCTGGACTTGACCTTGCAATCCTCCTGCATCAGCCTCCCAGACTGCCTGAATTAGAGGCCTGAAGTATCATGGCTCAGCTAAGACTTAAATTTTATCTGTTGACATGAAGGAAAATAAAAACTGTAGTTGGATGTAAAAAAGCAAATTTAAGAGAAACGAATAAAGGATCCAGAACCAAAAGAAAAAAATCTGGATTCTCAGAGTCAAAAGGGCATGTAAAACTGAACTTGTATTTCTTCCCATCACAGTTTGCTAGAACATGGCCCTAGGCATGCTCTGTGCATACCATTCCTACTAGTACATTTATATTATGCTTTTAATAGGAACACAATTATTTTTACACCATGTGCATTATCTTCACAGTGCACACTGAAAAAGTTTTCCTTTTTTGTACTGTTAGCCTATTTTTGACATCAAGATTATGTTAGAATGAAAATATGACTACTTTTATGCAACTAAAATAGTTCCTTGAACATCTGAACGTTTTCTTTAAAAGACCCTGGTTTAGCTGGACATGGCGGTACAGAACCATAACTTAGCACTCTGGGTGGAAGAGACAGGATAATTACAAATTTGAGCCCAGGCTAGGGAATATAAGTGACTTATTAAGAAGCTGTATCAAAGTTAAAACAAACAAACAAAAAGGAGGAGCTGTAACTCACTGCAAAAGCCCTGAGTTCAACCCTGCAACCTCCAGTACCACAGGCAAAATAAAATAAAATAAAATAAAAATTAGAATTTGATTCTTCATTAGCAATAGCTAATTAATCTCATGCTTATTTTCCCTAGTTCCAGTATTTCAGACTCTTCTTCTAAGAGCTGTAATTCAGAGTCAGTTCTAGTAATTTAGGTCTTCCTAAAAATTCTGATTTTTATTTTGGTTTTCAAATCAATCAGAAAGAAGCACTGTTTTAAGACTAGCCTTTGAAATCTGTTAACTATATGCTTTTTCCATATATATCAATTTTTGAAACATATGCTATCATTGATCTTTTTATATTTTGCTTCATCACCATCATCAATGAATTGTCTATATTGTTTGTTTTTATACATGGTATTATATGATGTAGTAAAAAGAATGTCAGTTTCTATAAAGTCCTTAACATCCATCATTCACATTATTTTCTCCATTAACATCCAGAATTATTTCCTGTTCAACAGGAAATAGGTGATAAAAAACTTTTCCAAATTCATTTCTTTAATTGCATACCCTGTTTAATGGTGAGTTAGTTCTGCTGAAAGTTAAAGACTTCACAAATACAATACTGATGATAATAATAAATACTAAAACAATGACTAACACTGTATATTTGCTTATTATATGACAGGAACAGTTCTAAGCACCTATATGTCTTAACTCATTTAATCCTCAGAAAATATTTTGAGGTAGGTATTATAATTATCTACTAAGAAGACAGAATTTTAGAATCTACTCAGAATGTATAAAAACATAGGATCATGACAGGTACAATGGAATATGCCTCATTTAAGAGTAAAGTATCCAGTGAGTCAAACGCTAGGTAGGAGGGTCACAAGGTTGATCCCAGCCTAGGTAACCTATTAACTTAGCAAGATTCCTTCTCAAAACAAAATATGGAGTGGGGATTTAGCTCAGTGCAAAGAACCTTGGCTCAATCCCCAGTACCATAACAAAAAACATAGGACTGGACATGGTGGAACACCTTGTAGCCCTTGCTACTTGGAAGGCCAAAGCAGGAGGATCACTTGAACCTACAAGTTTCAGAATAGTCTGGGCAACATCTCTTAAAAATCATTATGAAGGGTAATAAACTGATAATGACTATTCATTGGGATTGGAAATGGGAAAAGGATGAAAGTCAAGAGTATGTATGCCTTACCTGTAACATTTAAATATAAGTAAGAAATACCATGCCTTATTTCTGCAATCAAAATAAAAGAAACTGTACAAAGTAATGCCCAGGGAGAATGACCAACAGACACATAAATTTTGTTATATATTTTGGTAAAATATCTGGAAGAAACTACAAAGTCCATCAATAGAGATTTAATAAAATGATATTAGCTGAGTGTGGCACCTCATACCTATAATCTCAGCACTAGAAAGGCTAGGGCAAGAAGACTGAGAGTTTGAAAGCAGCCTGAACTGTACAGTAAGATCCTGTCTCAAGAACCAAAAAAGTGCTGTGACAGTAGCACAATGAAACATTGTGAAGATATTAAAGATTCCCAATTTACTTAATGGAAAGTTTTTATGAACATTTTAACAAAAAGCTTTTTCATTCATTTGTTTATGTGGTGCTGGGGATTGAACCAGGGCATTCACACTTAGCTATATTCCTAGCCCATTTTTTAATCATAAAATTGATTTAAGACAGGGTATTTATGTCACTTGAACTTGTGATCCTCTTGCCTCAGCTTCCCAAAGTTCTGGTATCATAGACCTGTGACACTGGGCCCAGCTAAAGCCCTAATTATGTAAAAAGCAAAAAGCACTAGCCATCTTCAAAAATAAAAAAGGCAGCTGTGCTTAGTGGTGCACACTCCTACTCATAGCATGGGACAAATATCCAAAGTTTGAGTTCAGTTTGGGCTACATAGCAAGTCATACCTTCTTGGTCTACCTCCCTGGTCTACCTTCCTTGTCTCAAATAAAATAGAAAACTAAAAAATAAACAAGAAAACCAAACTGGATAAGGTGGTGCCTGCCTATAACCTTAGCATCACAGAATTGACTGCAACTTGAGTCCAGGCTAGATAACTCAGATCATTTCAAAATAATTTAAAAAGAGCTGGGATGTAGCTTGATTTGAAGCCCTTGGGTTCAATCTACAGCACTGATGAACAAAACAAAAATCAACCAAACAAAAAAGGTCAATTTTTTAAATTAAGGTATTTTACAGTGATGTACATATATATTTTACAGTCATATAAATTTAAGATGATTAAAATGTTAATAATACAACCATAAGCAGGGGAAAGACAATGAAAATTACATTACGTTTCTGCATAAATTCTCTGTTATTAAAGGTCAGAAATGGGGCAAGTCATTTCTTTTTCAATATTTGATAGACTGAATACAGTCAAGAGAAATATAATTAAAAGGCTTCCAAAGTATATTTTGTTCATTGAGGGTTTCTCCAACACATTTTCACTTTAGCTGAATGTTTAGCAAATGTTTCTATATTCTTCCATTGACAGGGATTAACAAGATAAATTCTTTGCTACTGAATAATTTTGAACAATAATTAAGTCTTCCCACATACTTTGTATATTCTTATTACCAATACAAATTTTGATGCTGAATAAGTTGTGAGTCATATTTAAAGTTCTTTCGACATTCCCTGTATTCATAGGATTTCTCCCCAGCATGTATTCTGTGATGGCTAATGAGCTGAGAACTCTGAGAATAGGCTTTTCCACATACCTTACATTCATAGGGTTTCTCACCAGTATGAATTCTCTGATGTCTAGTGAGGTCTGAACCAGAACGAAAAGCCTTTTCACATTCTGTACACTCATATGGTTTCTCACCTGTATGGATTCTTTGATGTTTAATAAGTTGTGAACTTTGACTAAAGGCATTGCCGCATTCCTTACACTCGTAGGGTTTTTCTCCAGTATGAATTCTTTGATGTTGAGTAAAGTTGGAACCACTACTAAAGGCCTTTCCACATTCTTTACATTCATAAGGCTTCTCACCAGTGTGAATTCTCTGATGTCGAGTAAAGTTGGAACCACTACTAAAGGCCTTTCCACATTCCTTACATTCATAGGGTTTCTCACCGGTGTGAATTCTGCGATGTCGAGTGAGGTCTGAGCCACAAATAAATGTTTTTCCACATTCTTTACATTCAAAGGGCTTCTTGCCAGTGTGAATTTTATGATGATGAGCAAGTCTTGAGGGATGCCTAAAGGCCTTTCCACATTCTTTACATTCATATGGTTTGTCAAGACTATCAATTATTTGATGTGTTGTCAACTGTGAACCATGTCTAAAGTTTTTCCTATATTTTTTAGTTGCGCAGTATTTCTCTTTATTATTAATAATCGGGTGTAATGTAAAAGATGGATGCTGACTGAAAGCAGGCAAGTCTTCATGAGTGATCATCAGTTCACTGAAATCTGTCTCCTGAGAGCCATGCTCTTTCGTGAACTGACCATTACATTCCCAACCATTTCCAAAACTAGGGCACTGAAGGTCATGACTTGTAATTCTTCCCAATATCTCCCAGTGGGCTGAGTCAATTTTATAAATTTCCTTCTTCAGAAATAATTTCTTGGTCTCACATTTTGATTCCAGGACTGAAAGAAAATACGAACAGTCATTCGTATTTTTATTGCTTGAAAGGAATGAGATTTTCATTAAAATAAGAGAATTAAAAATTTTTAACAAAAAATTCCAGTCAAGATAGTGGGCAAGTAACAGAGCTGTACAATGCCTCCTCATGGAAGCACTGAAAAAGTTGAGAGTATAGTAAAAAATACTGGACAGGAAGGAGTGCCCCAACAATTGAAAGGAGGCCAGGGGAAGTTCAGAAATCCTGAAGGAACACTGGAAGTGGGGGAAAAATAACAGCAGCCCAGAAAGCTGCCTCAGGCCAACTGCGAACACTGGGAGCTGCCAACATCTGCAGACAAAGGAAAGCCAGCTTGAGGTCTGGAACCTCTAGCTGAACTAGGAGAGAAAGGAGCACCCAACAACTGAAAGAAGATATACTGAGGACATATTGGAAGTGGAGGAAAACAATAGCCAGCTGAATGTGGCCCTGAGCTGCTGGCATCTACAGGTGGAGGAAAGCATGGAGACTGGAACCTCAAACCTAGGCCTTTCAGGTGAAGTCCCTCAATAACAGAAACATGGGAAGAAGACAAGGCAACTGAACACCCACCAAGATGCCTGAGACCCCATAAACTAAAGTCATGGGTCCTAAAATAGTGGAATTCATAGGGAAGAAAGTCAAAAAGCAAATAAATGAGTTGAACAACCGGTTCAAACAAGATATTCTCCAAGAAATGGAAGTATTGATCAGTGGGCCAGTATTATCCTGATATCAAGCTGGACAAAGGGACAACGAGAATATTATAAGCCAATAGCCTTGAAAAACACATGTAAAAAATTTGAACAAAGTACTAGCAAACTAAAGTTGAGAAGAGATTATCTACAAAACTAGCACTCTGGGAAGCCGAGGTAGGAGGATCACAAGTTTGAGTCCAACCAAGATAACTTAATGACTTTGCAAGACCCTGTCTTAATATTTTAAAAAAAATTTTTAGAAAAGGGCTGGAGACATAGCTTAGTGTGAAGACTCTAGGCTTATTACCCAGTGCCACAAAAAAAAGGGGGGGGGGGGGAAACAGATCATATAACATGATAAAGTGAAATGCAAGATGTTTCAACTAATATAATAAATCACATTAACAGAGCTAAAGCTAAAACTAAAATAATCATCTTGATAGATATAGAAAAAGCAACTGACAAAATTCAACATGGTTTCATAATAACTTTCAACATATTATGCATACAGTGAGTATAACTTAATATAATAAAGGCAATATACAGCAAACTCATAGCTAAACATCCTTAACAGTGAGAAGCTGAAAGCATTTCCTATAAGATCAAGAATAGGGCTTGAGGAATAGCACAACAAGGGTTCAATTCCCTAGCACACATAAGCTGGGTGTGGTAGCATACACCTGTAAACCCAGCACTTGGGAGGCTGAGGCCAGAGGATTGCCCATGAGTCCAAGGCTAGCCTGGGCTCCATAGTGAGTTCAGGACCAGTCTGGGCTGCAGAGGGAGACCCCATCTTGGAAAAAAAAAATACATAAGGATGCCTACTCTCAATACTTCTGTTCACCAACCTACTAAGAGTCATAGCCATAGCCATAGCCATACATAGAGAGAAATAAAAGGCTTCTAAACTGGAAAGCAAGAAGCAAATTGACTCTGCAGATGACACGATCTTATCAGAAAATCCTAAGGACTTTATTATAAAACTCTTAGAATAAATAGTCTTAGTAAACTTGCAAGATACAAAAACCACTGTACAAAAGTCAGTTGTGTTTCTATACAGTAACAATGAACTATCCAAAAAAGAAAGCAAGAAAACAACCCCATTTATAACAGCATCAATAATTAAAGTATTTAGTAATAAATTTACCCAAGGAGTTAAAATATTTGTATACTATAAGCTATAAAACATTGATGAAATAAGACAAACAAACGAAAAGATAATCCATGTTCACAAATTTGAATGATTACTATTGTTAAAATGACCATAATATTCAAAACAATCTACAGATTCAATACAATCTCCTGTACCAAATTTCTAATGTAAGAGCTGGGCCTGGTGGTACAGGCCGATAGGCCCCACATTCTAGTAGGTTGAACCAAATGATGGCAAGTCCAAGCCCAGCTTGGTCAATTTAGCAACTTAGTGAGAACCTGTCTCACCTAAAAAAAATAAGAATAAAAATAAATAAAATCTGGGGATGTCACTCAATGCAAAAGCACTGGACTATATTCTTAGTATGATACATATAGATACAAAAATCTAACATTACAAGGTCTAGTATGTCACACCTGAAGTCCCAGCTAGTCAGTAGGAAACTAAGACAGGAAGATCACAAATTTGAGATAGGTAAAGGCAATTTACCTAGAACCTGTAAAAGAGAAAAGAAATACACACAAAAGGTAAAAGGAGATAGTTCAATGTGAAGTCCTGGACATGGCTTGAACCTTCAATGGCATCATTACCATCATTATCACTACCACCACCACCACCACCACCACCACCACCACCACCATGAAAAAAAGTTGAGTATCATTTTTCACAAACATAGGAAAAAATCCTAAAATTTACATGGAGCCATACAAAAGTTTGAATACCTAATAGAATCTGAAGCAAAAAGAACAAGGCTGAAGATATCAAATTGTGGAATTGCAAAATATATTACAAAGCTCCAAAAAAACAAAATAGTAGTGGTACTGGCATAAATACAGGTACAATGACAGAACAGAATAGAAAACTCAGAAATAAACTCAAGAATTTATCCTTGACAAAGGTGTCAAGAACACATAATGGGTAAAGCATAATCTCTTCAATAAATGATATAGAGAAAAGCATTATTCTAATGTAAAACCAATGAAACTGGGCTTTCATTATATTCTGTTTTTAAAAGTTAACTTCAAATGAAATAAAGATTCACATGTGACCTGAAACTAAAACTGCTAGAGGAAAACCTCCAGGGCATTGATCTGGCAATGTTGTTTTTGGCTATGGCCCCAAAGCAAAAGCAACAGGAGAAGCAATCAAATGGGATTATTTCAGACTAAAAAGCTTCTGTATAACAAAGAAAACAGACTCAAGAGTCAATCCAGAGTGCAATCAAATATTTATAAATCATACATTTGGTAAACGGCTAGTATTAAAAATATACTAGGCACTCACAACTAAGTAATAAGAAAACCCAATTTTTAAAGTAGGTATTTCTTTTTTTTAAATGGGCATTTCTTTGAAGAAGATATAGAAGTGACCAATAGGTGTTTTTAAAAAAAGCTCTCCATTACTCATCATCGGGATACACAAATCAAAATCACTGTGAAATACCATATCATATCAACATACCATATCTGACAAGTCACTCTATCAAAGAATAAAAGATTACAAATGTTGAAGAGAAAGAAGGGACATCATTGAAGGCAAAGAAACTCGTACAGCCACTAGATAAAACATGGCATTTCCCCTAAATTGTATGATTTCACAATCCCATTTCTAGGTATATACCTAAAGAAATTTAGTACAATAAAGAGATACCTACATTTCCATTTTCAACACAGCATTATTTATAAAAGCCAACATCTGAAACCAAGGTAAGTATCCACTGATGGATAAGTGAATAAAGAAGATATGTGTGTTTAAGATACACACACACACACACACACACACACACACACACACACACATATATATATACATATCTCCTCTGAGAATATTATTTGACCTTAAAACTGAAGGAAATCCTGTTATTTTCAACAACATGAATGAAACTGGAAATGTTAGGTATACTGAGCCAGAGAAAGAAAAAACACTTATAAAACAAAATTGAATTTATAGAAAAAGTAGAATAATGGTCACCAGGAACTAGGTGGTAGAGGAAAGGGTAAATTTTAGTCAAATGGCATAGTTTCAGTTATGCAGAATAAGAAAAGTTCTGCCTATATAATATACACTAATAATATGCAATATTAAGTCATATATACAGTGGCTATACTTTAAAAAATTATATTGTACACTTGAAATTTACTGAGAGTATATTCCAAATGTTTTTGCCATGACATACACACACACTAACTCCAAGCCTGATGTGATCACTCACCCATTTCCCATTTCTAAACTTCTTTTTTAATTTGCTTCCATGATATGTATGCTGTGTCCAATAATCTGCCTTGGTTTTGCAACTCCTGAACCTTCTCTTTGACATCTCAGTAAAGCCATTCTTCCATAATCTCTCTACAAAAAGCACAACTCTAATAACCTGAGGCTATATCCTACCAACAGTCCCTTGAAATGAGATTCCAAATGTCACCATGGCCTGGGCTTCAATTTGGGATCCTTCTGCCTCAGCCTCCCAGAACGTTGGGATTATAGACATCACTTCCTTTTAATGCCAAGAGTAACATTTAAATGGTTTCTGATTTGTCACTATATCCTACTACCAGACTACTACAAAAGCCTGCTGAATGATCTATCTGCTTCCAGCCTTACCTCCCACATAGCAGGGAGGATGATCTTTTTTTTTTTTCTTTTGAGACAAGGTCTCACTCTGTGGTCCAGGCTGGTCTTCAACTCACTAGATAGCCCAAGCTGGCTTCAAATTCACAGCCATCCTCCAGCCTCAGCCTCCAGAATACGATCCTTTAAAAACATAAATTAGAATATAGCATGCCTTTGCTCACAGCTTTCCAGTGACTTCTTGTTTCAGAGTGAAATTTACGTGGCCTGGGTGGCAGCGTACACAGAGTGATCAATTTTCCCGCATGTGTGCCACTTTCATCTCATTTCCCATCCACACTGCTCCAGTGACTGACCTCCCAAACTGCTCCTCAAACACAGCCAAGGAAACGTATCTCAGAGTCCTCAAATGTCTGGCTTCTACCTGGAGAGGTCCCCCCACCCCCTACTCAGCACATACACTGCCTTACTGCTGTATTTCAGGGATCTGTCCAAATATTTCTTGATCAGAAAAATTTCTCAGCCAAGCCCAATAGTCTAGGCCTGTAATCCAAGCACTCTGGGAGGCTGAGGCAGGAGTACTCCAGGTCTGAATCCAGCCTGGGTAATTTAGCAATTTGGCAAGACCCTATCTCAAAATCAAAAGAATAATCAGCAATCTCACACACCATAACATCCACTATCTCTTTTATTTTAGTTTCTTTTTAGCACTTATTACTACCTGATACACAGTCATTCGTATTTCTTCCTAAGGTGGGGCATAAACTCTGGAAACAGATTTTGTATGTTCTCTTCACTATCTTCTGTGTTAAGAACAATGCTGGGCATACCAGAGGGGCTCAATAAACGTACACAGAATGACAGTGCTGACCTGTTTTCTTCTTCCTTATCAAATCTCTCGATCTTACGTTAATGACTTCATGGAGATAGGGGCTTTTATTTCTAACTCTCCATCTAAAGTCAACGATATGTGTGCCCATGTTTTTCCCATGACTTCTACGTGGATTAGTGCATCTTCTGTGTCAGTCCTCGCTTTCTGCTAAGCTCCCATAATAACTTTTCTCCTCATGGTTCTACAGGAATCAGCTGTTTACAGACATTTTTAGCACTCAACTAGGCTATACATTTTGAATCACTTATTCATTTTTTTAACCTCTATCATACCGATCTGATACCTCACATACTTAGGAAAAAAAATAAACATCAGTTAAAAGTATAAATGAATTGATGAGGGCCAAGAACTCCTGATTAAGAAACCAAAGCAAACCAAAACAAAAGGCCAAGTTACAAAAAACAAAATTCTGGGAATGTAGAAAAATATATATTTCAAGAGAATAATGTTTTTAGGAGACTAAATACAAAAGAGGATAAAATGGTGGGAAGGAAGTGAACCCAAAATATAGATAGAAAGAAACTCCACTTTAGAAGGAAGAGGAGGACACCAGCTGCCTAAAATTAGAAGTACTAAAGGAAAAAGCAAGCTAAGCGTGCTAAGCGTGCTATGTCAGGGGCAAAGGCAAGTTCATGCTGATAAGCTCATATATTTGCACAAGCTTTTGAGCAGAGCTTCCCAGATAACATGTCAATAAAGTAGTCTCTCCACTGACCCTCTGTGTCTCACTTACCTGGCCACTGGCCTCCTGTCAGTTCTCTGTCAACCAACCAGGGCTCCTTTCCTTGCTCCAAGTAAGAGATCACATTTGGTTTAGAAATGCAAAGTCCTGCTTACAAAAGAAGTAATGAGACAAATACACCATGAGGATGCCTCAGAATTCAAATCCAGTCTCTTTATGATAAAGGCATGACACTACAGGAAGAGCCGAAGAAAGGCATCAGACTAATGAAACATAGCGGCAGATTCAAAATGTATTCTACAACCCAATGTAGTTTCTTCTCTTTCTAAGTCTACAATGTTCAGAATGCTCATGTAGGAATAGGAGGCAGGACTCCAAGTGGTTTTAGGAAGGTACATAAACATTTCACATTGAAGGTACTTCCACTGAGAAGATCTGATTTATTATGGACCAATGTCCTTACCCATTGAAATCAGGTTGCTGTAATTCTCCAACATCACGTCTCTGTATAAACCTCTCTGAACGTCAGTCAGGCACTCCCACTCCTCCGGTGAGAAGTCTATGGATACATCACTGAACATCACTGACTTCTGGAACAACAACCATGTATATGACTTGATTAATAAAAAGGGTCTTTGTGTAGGCAAGAAGAAGAAAAAAGATTTAGGCACAGGAAGCAAAATATGGTAAGCATATTGATGTCTAGGATGTAAGAGGAGGATTGTAAAAAAAAAATACTCAGCACCACAGAGACGCTGTACTTCTGTGTCCTTCTATTCCCCACTTCCTGTATTTGGTGAGATACTGCCATTACCCAAACAATCTGGGAAGGGACAAAGCCCAATGAAGAGGAATTTTTCAATTAAATGAAATTGTATATACAATACTTTGCACGATAGCTGCCACATCATTAATCAATACCATGTGACTTTCTGTCTCTTCCCCTTTTCCCAAAAAGCTAAGAGTCGAATTTCAGAATAAAGGATAAAAGGCAGGATATTAAAAAGAACTTAGGGAAGCCACCAGGTCACAAAAAAGGCATTAAGAATTGGAGGAGCAATGACTTTCTCAGGAACAGCTCTAAAGGCAAGCAGTGCTATGCACAATTCCTCAATTCTCTGGTAAAGAAAATAAGTTCTGACCTAGAATTCTGTAACCAAGTTATCCTTCTGTTCTGAGTGTTAATAACATATTCAGACATACAAGGACTCAAGAACAATTTCTTAGAAAACTATAAGAGGATGTATTCCACAAAAATGAGGGCTTACACATAAAAAGAAGATGACACGGAATTCAGGAAACAGAAGAATGGTCAAAGGAAATTCAGGGAGTCAGCAAAAGAAAGTCTTGGAAAGCTGTGCAGGAGGCCTAGACAGTAAACAGACTAGACAGGAGCAAGGAAACAAAGGAATGAGGAGGAAAGTCAGTATGTTGGAACAGAATCTACAGGGACTGGAGGAAAGGCTCAGCAGTTAAAGTGCTTATCTAGCAAGCACTACATCAAGTGCTATGTACCCGAGTTCGATTCCACAGTACCATATAAGCCAGGCATAGTGGTGCATGCCTGTAATCCAGCACTTGGGAGGGTGAGGCAGGAGGACTGCCATGAGTTCAAGGCCAGCCTGGGCTCCATAGTGAGTTCAGGACCAGCCTGGGGTACAGAGTGAGACCCTGTCTCAAAAAAAATAAAAATAAAAATAAAAAAGATTCTACAGGTTTGACCAGGTAGGAAATTTCTTGATTGGCACATAGCAGTCATATTGGATATTTTAGCCATAAAAAAACTAAACCAATTGGGGGGTGGGGGAGAAGCAATTAACCCCAGGAAAATGAAATATTCTTTACAGAATAAGGCCATGAGCTGGCTTTGTAGAGAATGACATTTGCAGCCCTAATAATGTGACATTAGGACTGGTGGTATAACTCAGTGGATGGAGTACTGGCCCAGCAAGCACCGGGCCCTTGGTCTGAACCACCAGTACCACATAAAATGGACTGGCAGGGTATGGCAGTGCACACCCGTCATCCTAGCACTTGAGAGGCTGAGGAAGGATTGCCATGATCTCAGGACCAGCCAGAATTTCAGGGAGACCCTGCCTCAAAATAATAATAATAAATAGAAAATAAAATAAGGAGATACTATTGACTTAACAAAAAAATGGTGATATGATTCATAACAGAGTCTGGGAAAATGGAAGCTACAATATGGAAATATAATGTCCCATAAGTTAAGTCAGAGGCAACACTTGACAGACTGGCTTTCCAGGAGTGGCACTAGTGAAATTTAAGCAAGACAGGAACAGTTTACTTCATGTGGAAACATGTCACTGTACTGCCCAGGCTGCTCTTGAACTCCAAGGCTCCAGTGCTTCTCTTGCTTCTGCCCCCAAGAGCCGGGAACATGTGCATGTGCCACCAGCCTTTGGGGTCCCTCATGGCTTTGGCTCACACCACTCACACCATTTTTACATTAAATGATGCACAATTAAATAGCATTCTTGGTGAAAAGTGATAAGCATTTTCCAATAAATTTTCAAGTTAAATTCTGGCTAAATTTCTTTAGAGAAAATTGCTATCCAACCATTTGATTTACCAATAGTTAACTGTAACTTAAGTATGTAATCAACTCTGACAATGATCACCTAACTACTTATGTTTTCTGTGTTTCCACCAATAGAGAAATGTGTCAAATTGGCCCGTTAGAGACTTTTTCCTCAGAGCAAGGTAACGGTACATTGTCATTGCTTTAACTGTCTGAAAGGTTTTAATTTTGAACATAAAAAGCATCATCATAAGGACAAGCAAATGTTTACCATGTCCTAGAGGTAAAACTGACTGTATCTGAACAAAAGAAGACAGGATCTCACCTGAGCCATGGCTTTGATATTTGAAGGAAAGGACCTCCTCTGTGTCCCTCTTTTGGAAAAGGGTAGAGCTGGGGAAGACGAAAGACGATATGTGAGACCCCACCTGCCTCACAGCTTCCAAAATGATCGTTTTCCCACACAGACACTTGAGGATACCAGCAAAAAAGCACAGGGAAATCTCTCATCATCCCCAACTCTAAAGGGTCAGGCTTTACACTGGAACAGGATTGATTTGGCAGGATGAACACTGGCTTGGAGAATACACAAGTACACACATACAGACAGACATGCAAAGATACTAGAGCTGAAGGAATTGCTCAGTGGTTAAAGCGCTTGCCTGGAAAGCGTTAAGTCAAGTGCTAAGTACCCGGGTTCAATTCCTCAGCACCACATAAGCCAGGTGTGTAATCACAGTACTTGGGAGGCTGAGGCAGGAGGACTACTAGGAGTCCAAGGCCAGCCTGGGCTCCACAGTGAGTTCAGGACAAGCCTGGGCTGCAGAGTAAGACCCTGTCTCAAAAAAAAATGGTTTTTTACTTTAATTAATTATCGCATTTTATATACATTATCATAGACATTGCTACTTTTACCTAACATATCTTAGAATGAATCTCAACTAGTACATAATGCAAGATATAATTGTCTAAACTACATTTTATCTCATTAAGTAGACATACTTTGGGGCTGGAGGACTGGTTCAGCAGTTAAAGTGCTTGCCTAGCAAGGTCAAAGCGCTGAGTTCAATTCCCCCGCACCACACAAGCCAGGTATGGCAGTGCACGCCTGAAATCCCAGCACTTGGGAGTCTGAGGCAAGACTACTGTGAGTCCAAGGCTATTATGGGCTATCTAGTGAGTCCAGGGTCAGTCTGGGTACAGGCAAGACCATGTCTCCAAGTAAACAAATAAATACACATAAATAGATAAATACAAATGTGTGAACAAAATTTTTTAAGCTATCTTCACTGGTGAGAACAAGAGTAGGGGAACTCCATAGCAATGAGCACAAGTGCCCAAATCTTGGCTTATAAATTAGCTCTCCAATAAGAGAAACAATGGCTCCTTGAAGAAATTGCTGTTTCCAGGGCTGAGGGAGGGAAAACACAAGGTGGAATATTTTATGTTGCCAAAAACTAAGAAAACCCTAAACAACATATCAAACCATGCTGAAAGGACAAAAGAGCAAATTTAAGGGCCAAATCTTGGCAACAAAATAAATAATGATAATGATGGATTAAAGCTCATAGAATACATGAATATCCACAAATCTACAGGCATTAAATACAGACATGGGGAATAAATGATAGGTCTTACTTAAATTTTCAGTTAACAGATGCAGAAAGAATGATCAAAAGAGATACCATCATCAGTCAAACATCACCGTATGTTACAAAGATTTATAAAGCGATGTTAAAATTAATGGACCAAAGTATAATGAGAAATACTATTTTTTGTACAGCTGCAAAGAATCTCCCCAAAAGACACTAAGTAAAAAAGGGCAAAAATAACTTCATACAGGAGAAATTTAGCATAAACCAACTGAACAAATGATCAAGGCTAACAATATCATATAACTGACCTGACACACTGATTAGCACACACCATTTTATTGATATTTGGCAAATATTTGGCAATAAAATGGAACCAAAAGCAAACATCAGAAAAGCCCACATGCAAAGACATTCTACAAAATAACTGGTCAATATTCTTAAAATGGTACCAAGGTCATGAAAAATAGATAAAAGAATTATCTGATATGGGAAAAGATTAACAAGACAGATCATTCAAGACCTTGGATTGGCTCATGGAACAGAAAAATACAATTACCAAAATTTCAATAAGGTTTCCAAGTCGAATTTTTATTGTTGTTTGTATTTGTGCTGTTTTCTTTCTGTACTACTGAGATTGACCCCAAGGCTTTCATACTGACCTACATACCCAGCTCACCTTCATTTTTTGATTTTGATTTTAAGTCACTAAATTGCCCAGACTGGGTTTAAACTTGTCATCCTCCTGCTTCAGCCTCCCAGATTGCTGGGAGATAGGCCTGTGCTATTGGGCCTGTCTAGTTAAGTTTTTATTAGCGTAAACTTCCTGGCTTTCACAACTGTATTATGGGTACCTAGCTGAAGAGTATCTCTGGGAATGCATTATACTGTGTTCGCAATATTTAAAAAATTTAATGAAAAAGAAATTAGGAGGGCATGAACTAAAATAACTGAATGGATACTCCAAAAATAAAGAGATATTCAAATGGACAACAAACACAGAGAAAGGTGCTGGACTTCATTATATATATCAAGAAATGCAAATTAAAACTACTAAAAAATTCCACTACGCAACCAACAAAATAGTTTTTAAAAGTTACAATATCAAATGATGGAGAGAATACGAAGCAAGTAGAATTCTCACACACTGCTGGGTGATGTAAACTAGAACAATCCCATTAGAAATTGGTTATATCTACTAAACATGCGCCAACCTCATAATATAGTAATTCCACTCCTAAGTATGAAAATTTACCCAAGAGAAAAACATTCGTAAATTTACCAAAAACATGTCAGGATGTTCATGGCAGAATATCTATCAACAGTACTATCAATTAAAATATTGTAGTATATCCCCAAATGTAATAAGATACAAGTACAATTACACTGAATAAAATGGATGAATTTTATAGACATAAGATGGAAAAAAAGAAGCCAAGCATAAAAAAGTGGAAGATGTCCTATGGGCCAGCAATTCCACTGGTAGAGAAATGTAAGCATATGTACCCTATGTCAAGAATGTTCACGGCAACACTACTTATAAAATCCAGCTATGCCTCTTCCGGGTATCATCCCAAAAGAATTAGTCACCACACAACAGCGACATATGCATACTCATGTTCACAGCCACACAACTTATCATAGCTAGATCTTGGAAGTAGCCAATACATCCACCCACAGGTAAGTGGAAGAAGAAAACGTGGTACATTTACACAATGGAGTACTACGCTGCCATAAAGAAAGATAAATCTGAGTCATTTGTATGAAAATGAATGCACCTCAAGACTACCATGCTTGCCGAAATGAATCAGAACAGAAAGTTAAATATCTCATGGTTTCTCTAACATATGAAAAAAAACTTTATAAAAAAAGTAAAGGCAAAATAAAAGAGATATGGAACAAAGTAGGAAGATAGACTTATAGAGAGATAAAAGAGACGTGACAGAGCAACAGGAAGGGGAGGCGGGGAAGCAAAATGATCAAGATGCAGGAAAAAACAACTCAGACGTTCATCATTACTACAGAGGCTGAATAAATGCAGTATATTTCAAAACGTGGAATACAATAAAGATACTCAATGAACTGCTCTTATAGATAATATAGATTAACAAACACATAGCTATACAAATAAACATAACAAAAGGCAAAAGACAGAAGACGGCTCTCACATGAAGTTCTAGAAAGGGGACAGACTAGAGTATAACGCTCAGAAAGGTCTACACGTAAGTGTAAAACCTCACACGCCTAATCACACCCTTACAATGGGGACATTTACCTACAGGAAACCCACACCTAAACCTCCCGTGCCGCACAGCGAGGGACTCTAAAGGTCCCATGCACACAACCACACCTGCACCGAGGCACTCATATCACATGTGCACCTGCTCACTATCACCCACTAACCACACACTATCACAAGCACTGTACAGTATTCAGCGGTACTACCACCTGTGCTGTCCTGCACATGGTTTCAACATCCCACAATCACACACCACGAGAGGCACAAACTCAGCAACAGCCATCCAGTCACGAGCTCCCAGGTCCGCGCACAGTGCTGCACGTGGCTCCGAATCTCTCCCCACAGACGCACCCACGCACACACTCGCACACGGTCTGACTGTCACAAGGGAACATCAAACCCCAGAACAGCCGGCTACAACTCATCACACGCCACCACAAAGACACAATGTGCGATCTCGACTTCTACTCCTCCTCCGCCGCCAGGCGACGCTCGGCTCCCGTCCCGTCCTCCCCGCGGTTCCTCACCTCCGGCCTTCCCGGCTCCGCCGCAGCCGAACAAGCCGAGACGGCACTGGAATTGCTGCCGATCAGACGCTGCGGGTCCCGCCGGAGCGTGACTTTAAGCCCGAAATCCCGCGAAGAGCCGACCAGTCTTCTGGGAAACGTAGTCAGGAGGGTACCGAGGATGGATCTCGATCGACATTTTTTCCTGTCAGAGCTTAGTTGCGGCGACGCCCGGCAGGATTTCGTCCCTCGCTGAAGAGCACAGTGAAAGTCTAACAGATCCCTGGGGTTCCCAGCAGGGCTACTTCAACGCGTTGCAGGTGAGTATACTTTTCCGACCCTCTGAGCTATCCATAGTAGCCGGACATCTTCAGGAAGAGGACAGTTTTACATAGGAAGGTAATTCCCGCCGCTGAGCCTGCCGGGAAATGTAGTTCGAACAGGGAAAGCAGTTGGTATATCTTCACGTCTTCATTCTTCGTGGAAATCTCTGCTTGACCACACCCAGGAGACCTCTGGAAGTGGTAGGTGGCCCGACTGGACTTGATGGGAACTTGACTTCCAGTTTGTGATGTCGTGAGTGAAAGACCCCCAGTGGAGTGTCTTCCCTCGGGAGAGACCCCGGCCCCAAGGATCAGTCGAAACCACTCGAACGGATGCAATCAGCAAGAGGTTTATTTAGTTACACAGGTACCTGGGGCGTTCAGTTCCTCTGAGGGGACTGGCGCCCCGCTGGGTCTGTGCTGGAAGTTTTTATAGGGTTGGGGAGCATAAGCGTGGTTACAGAAGCGAGACGCACGTAGTTACTGGGACTTCATTGGTTAATTTTAAATGGGGCTAGGGTGAACAAGCTCGCGCCCGCATAGTTACCATGGAGATCAGATACGGTGCTGACTTGGCTCATTGTTGGGGACCAAGGACAGTCGTCAGCCATCCTTCCCCCACCTAGCTGCCGAGAGCCGCCGTTAGCCAACCCTCCTCCACCCAACTGAGGTCTGCAAAAGACTTCTAAACCACTAAATAACGGCTTAGCCTTGAGAGTGGAGAAGTGTGATAGCAATGAAGAAAACCCACTTTTGTCCCTGGGCAACAGCCTGAGAAGATTTCTTTATTTTTTCCATTCCTCTCTTGGGCCAGGTGTCCAGCCACAGATATTTCTGTCTGGCAACTTGAGTGTGGACAAGGGAGATATTGTTTATTGTTTAAGCTGGGTATTCGACTTAGGAAATTAGAGTTGGGGGTGCACTACTACTAAGCTATTAAGCTGGGGTCTTTCAGTGAGAAGCTGCCTCCACTGCTGCCTCTGCCATGTACTTCCGTTACTGCCGGCGGCTCCTGAGTGGACTGTACCTTCTGAAACTGTGAGCTAAAATAAACCTTTCCTCTCCTAATTTTGTGGATGTTGGGTATTGAGTCACAGCAACAAAAATGTAACTAAGATACCAGTAAATTGTGATTAACATACCTAGCCCTTCCTCTAGTTTCAACCGCCATTTTCTGCTGAGATATGACGTCTGTCAGTCAGCACTGCAGCCAGCCATCATGACAGCTGCCACCATCTTGGATGCTTCACATACCTTCCAGAAGCTTGGTGCCAGCTTGAATTTAAACTATGCATTTAGCAGAATTAAGTTGTAACCAATGGACATGCTAGAATTCAGACCAGTTCCCCACCTTCTGTGACTCCTCTCACCCTCAGCAGGGCTGTCTAGAAGTGACCCCTCTGTGTACTGACCTTGTGCTGCAGTACAGGCTTGTTTAAATAAAACCTCCCTCTGGAGTCCTGCAAATGTGGTTGTATTTATTTATTTATTGGATAGTTCGAGCTCTGAACATGCTGTAAATCTACCCAGGACTCAATTGCTTTTAAAGAAACAGCAAAAAATACCAGAGGTTACAGGTCCTGGAGAGCTCTGGAGGCCATCCACAGACAAAGACCAGCACCTGGCAGGTCAGCTGATGGGCATCTAGCACAAGCTGGCAATGCACAGTGACAGCCAGTAGTAGCAAAAACTAACCCAGCAATCAGCAACGCCAGATGACGGTTTCTGGCACAAGTCAGCATTGCACAATGGCAGCTGGCAACACCAGAGCTAGTAATTGGCAGTATCATCTGCAACACTCACTAGTGTCAAGTGGAGACTTCAGGGCTGCTAGAAAAGCTGCACTTTCCTGGTTCTGGATGTTTATCTGAATCAAGCAAAAGACACTCATCTGACTGGTGATGTCCAGGCTAAGTTCAAACTTACAGTCTTCCTGTCTCAATACCTGCAGTTGGCTGAGATTATGGTGTGGACAACTGCATTTAGCAATTTATACCATATTCTTCAATGGAAATTCTTTCCATCCTAAACATATTACTTTAAATTAATTTATGAATTTAACACAATCACATTGAAAACAGTATTTTTTAATAAATAAGGGTTATTTTGGAGTAAATCTCCCTGTTAAAAAAAAAAAGCAAGAACAGACAGTAAATCTGAGGAAGGAGTAAAGGTGAGAATGTGAGGCAGTCAAGGTTAGTCTTTCCAGATAACAAAACATATTCTGTGTTTTCAAAACTTAAAGTAAAAAAGGTTTATCTTCTAACCGAACAGACCAATGACACAGAAGAGACTTTTGCTGAATGGATTATCTCACATCATTTGGCAGAAGATGACTTTTCTATGAAGACAATAAAGACAAGTTAATCTTTCTGAAAAAAAGAGAGAATACGGGTTACATTGATACATTATACTGAGTTCTGAGGTCAACTCCAATTAGGTCAGAATTCAAAACTTTAAAAAAAAGAAAGCTGAAAATTTGGGCAAATGACTTTATCACCATGTAATTCAGAAGACCTTATAACAAAATTTAAACCCTGAAACTTAAAAACAATGTTCATCCCTACTACATAAAAAATTATAACACACTTTATGTTAAAAGACACCAGTCTCCTTGACATATAAGAAGCACACAAAACCTTGATATTTAAAAATGACTACAACTTTAAAAGGGAAGAGATGAACAAATAAATCATAGAATAGGGTGTACATGTTCTCAAATATAAAAACGATACATGCCATTTTAACTACACTGAGACACTGTTTCTTAGGGGCTTAAAAGGATCAATAAGTTAAAAATGTGAAGACATTGCTGGGAGGACTAAAGATTGGTATATTCTCTTTGAAAGCCAAGTGAGCAATATCTTTCAAAATCCCAACAAAAATATTTTGAAAACAGCAATAAATAAGCCATTAAGTGTAGCGAACATTCTTCAGTTAGAGGGGAAAATAAGAATACAGTCTGTCCTAACATGAAAAGCCTCCAAGGTATAGCAAGTTAAAAACTTTTTTTTCACCTCCATCCCCCTATTTCTTAAGCCTTTTATTAAAATTGCTAGTCTGGAAGCCATTGCCACATTTCTGCTACTTCTCCTTATTTTACTTCAACCTCCATGTTACTATTTTATAAATGAAACATATGGTAGACAAAATAATAGAAAGAAAATACAAAAAGAAGGGGAAGGGAAACTGAGAGAAAGGAATACAAAGCACTTGGTCCCCAGCCAAGGATTGGTTTAGTTGGGGGTTGGGGGACAGAAGTTGTTGAACACAGCGAACAGCAACAGGGCAGAGGGGAGCAAAGCTTCATCTCCTAGCAGATCCACAGCAGCATCAGAACCTCATAGCAGTGTGCTGAAAGGAGCAGAGCTTTCCTGCTGCCCACCTACGGCTCCCTGCTCATCTGTCCTGGCAGCCTGGTCCTTCCAAGGCCACAGAGAAGCACTAAGGCTGGAAAGCGAGGCTGTTGAGGACTTCTGCACTATACGATATTCAAAAGGAAGTCTCCAAACCCAGAACTCTTATACCATACAGTATCTGCAGTCCGCTTCTATTGATATGTTTCTTTAGATGTATGTGCACGCAAATACTTGTACGCAGCCTCTTGTTCTCTTGCTTCCTGCATACTGTACATACTATTGGCCACCTTGGCTTTGTCTTAGGGAGCTTTACTATACTAATATGCTAATGTAGTACCTTACTAATACATCCATTCTAATCTTTTTTAATGAAAATGTAGTATTCTATCATGTGGAAACATCAGTTTATGTAACCATTCCCTAACAGTGGACATTAGATGATTTCCAAGTTTATGTTAAGATAAACATTTTTGTAACAAATAGCCTTAAGTTGAAAATCCTGATTAACATCCTAAAGTTTTATGATTTATTTGAAGGATGTAAAAGACTTAGATGTTACACTCACTCTTTGGTGAACAACAGCAAAGGTACAGATTGAAATCACCAAAGCAAGCATTGAACAGAGCCAAAGAGGAAAGAGACCGCAGCTTCCAGGTGTCTTCTCCCAGTGGGAGTCAGACTGACAGTACCTAACTCTCCCTGCAGTTATTGCCAACTGGAGATACTCTCAATCCTGAGTGTCCAGCATTTTTATTAGGGAAAAGTATTCTAGGCAGAAGGAACAGCTTGTTGGCATGTAAAAAGATGTTCAACGTCAGGAGTAATTAGAGAAATGCAAAGGAAGATCATGAGATGTCACTTCACACTCATTAGTATACCTATTTTTTAAGGGAAGTTTTGATGAGGATATGGAGAAATTGAAATTGAAACCTTGTCTGTTGTGTTTCCATTTAAGAACAATGTGGAGGATTCCCAAACTTTTACAGAATTGCTGTGTGCTCTATTGATTCTGCTTCTGGGTCTGTACTTAAAAAGAAAAAAAAAATTCAGAACAAGAACTCATGCTTTCATATGAACATCATTCACAATTGTCCAAAATTGGAAACAACCCAAGTCTGTCAATAAATGGGTAAAAATGTGGCATATACATAAAATGGTATGTTCTACCTTTAAAAGGAATAACGTTTTGCCAAGTATGTTGTTGCAGGTCTGTAACCCAGTACTCTGAGAGACTGAAGGACTGAAAGTTCAAACCCACCCAGCCTGGGCCACTTTGTGACTTAGAAATACCCAAATAAATAAATAAATAAATTTTGGGGATGTAGCTCAGTGCAGATACCCTGGATTTTGATCCCCAGTGCAGTAAATGAATCAATATAAATGGAGTAAAACTTTATTCCATGGTTGGAAACATTAAGTGAACATACCAGGAAGTGCCCATTTGAATCACTCTCACAGCAATTCCAACACTTTCCTACCAGCGCCTAATAGGGACCTCCTCCCATGGTTCAAACCTCTTGAGTCAAGAATATAATCATTGTGGTCTAGAAAGTGGGTATGCTTTTCATTCAGTCTCCTAGATCAATGGTTGGTCCCCAACCATTTTGACACCAGACACAGGTTTACTTACAGACAATTCTCCCAAGGACTAGAGGGTGGAGGAGTACTTGTTATGCAGTGGATTGCTGGAAGATAGATTTGAAATGGTCAGCAGCAGGAGAGGAACAGGAGTGAAGCTCTGCCTCTTCTAGCAGCCTGATCCTTCCAAGGCTATGCACTGGTGCCAGTATGCAGCCTGGGGGTTGGGGATCCCTGTTCAAGATATATGGCAAGTCTAGGTTCTTCTTGCATCATAAGATCTGAGACCTTTTCACTTAATACATTAGGTAACATATGTGGGGGTTACTCCTTTTCCTCTCAAGACTTATTATCCAAGACATATGACAAAGAATTAAGACAAACAGAGGTCAAATATCACCTTTATTATAGAGTAAGACATATTGGAGGCTGAAGGTCAACGTGGATGTCTTGCTCCAGTCAGTCACAGTAACTATGACGTTACCACTACCCTACTCACAGCCAAGGGGAGAATCACCAATTTCATAACATGGCTGAGAGCACCAGGTAATGCATGGTCTATGCAAATAGCAGAAGTAGTAGGAGCAGGACTGGTCTCCCAAATGCTCTGTATTAGTCTGGGACCAATCAGAGGACAGAAACTACACAGCAGCTGTTACTTTACTTAATGGTCCTAAAGTACAAAAGTAGTGATGCTAGCATTTAGGTATGTCCAAGCGCAGCTACAAAGTATTTCCCTTAATGGTAATGTAAAAGTTCTCAACACATAAGGGAAAGAAAATCATATTATGAGGTTGCTAGATTCTATGGCAAATTATTACTTTCTTAAATGTATAAAATTATATATATATATAGTATATATATTGAATAAGAAAAAAATATAGTATACAGAGCTGGGTATGCTGGTAATGCCAGCTACTCAGGAGGCTAAGACAAGGAAGACTTTTAAGTTCAAGACATCTGGGCAACTTGGTGAGGCCTTGTTCCAAAATATATAAAGGATAGAGATATAGCTTAATGTGAGGTCCTGGGTTCAATCCCTGGTACTGCCAAACAAATTCAACAAATATAGGATTAAGTTAATATCTAAGGCTTCAGGCATCCACTGGAGACTTTGGAATATATCTCCCACAGTTAAGGGGAACTACTATAACATGTGGGAAAGCTTCATCCTATACAGATTCCCCACACACCTACCTTAAGAAATAGCACCCAAATAAAAGAATATGCATCACCAAAACCCAGGATTAACTTTTCATTGCATTTACCTGGAATCTTCTTTTAAGTGAAAAATAAGATATTTAGTTTCAAATTTGAAGTATCCTTTTTAACTACTCTGCTGGTTCCACCTTTCTTCTTGTTAAAGCCAACCACTTTTGGGAATTAAGAGTATATCCTTCTAATTCACTTTTTATAGTTTTATAAAGTTTTCATAACTAATGCTTTGTACACATGCTAGTGATGATTTCATATGCACAGGTGTCATTACAGTATATTCATCACTTCATTTTTCTTTACATTTTTCTTTTCCTACTAAACATATAGATTTAATTAATTTGTTGGACTTAACTGCTATAGAATATTCCACTGTATGACTGCTGCATTTTATTTATCTACTTCACAAGAAACAAACATTTGTGTCCAAATTTTGGCTACCATAATTCATGCTGCAATGAATAGACTCCCTGTGTAGATGTGTCTTTTTTAGGTGTACCTATATATAATCAAAAAATAATTGTTGAGCCAGATGTGCACAACTATAATCTCAACACTTAGAAGGAAGTGGATCACACGTTCAAGTCCTTCCTGGGCAGCACAGCAAGATCATGTGGTGAAAGTCTTGGGTTCAATGCCCATCCCCCACCCCCAAAAAAACTTAAAAAATAATATCAATTAACTGCTGAGTATTCTGGAATCTAGTTTAGAATTTCCTACCTGCCTCACGATTTAAAAACATTCATCTATAAACTTATATTGTTAAGCTTTGTGACTTGCCTTCTACCCTTCAGTACATTTGTCTTCATAAGAAATAAATATTCCATGTACAATGATGGCTGAGATCTACTGTTTTTCCAAATGAAGAGTCAGTTACCCTGAGAATATTTTTTTAAGTCATTCATGATTTCATTTCCAATCTAGAATATCACTTCTATTCCAGTTTCCCACAAACTCATGCTTAAGTTTCTGGATTCAATATTCTGTTCCAATCTTAATTTTCTATAGCTGCAATAACAAACAATGATTGTTTTACAAATTACATATGCAGCAAAACATGTAACAAAAAGTAACCTTGTCTCTCAACTTCAAATCCTTGTTTTTTTCATACTATCTTAATGCATTTTATATACCCTTCAGGATCATCCATGGCATGTACTTTAAAATACTATATTAGCAACTTTTATTGTGAGTTTTAGAGGTATAAGCTTTCTCTGATTATACTCTGGTACTTATTAAGTACTTTTGAGTTGCAGTAGAATTTTTCCATACTTAATGTCACTTTAATACAAAGGTAGGGAACCTTTTTTCTTTCAATAGTCATTTGGATATTTGTGACATCATTCATAGACCATATAAAATTATCAACTTAAAAATTAGCTTGGGGGCTGGAGGAATGGCTCAGCGGTTAAAGCACTTGAGCAAGCGCTAAGCCAAGTGCTAAGTACCCGAGTTTGATTCCCCAGCACCACATAAGCTGGGCATGGTGGCGCACGCCTGTAATCCCAGCACTTGGGAGGCTGAGACAGAGTCCAAGGCCAGCCTGGGCTCTGAAGTGAATTCAGGACCAGCCTGGACCACAGAGCAAGACCCTGTCTCAAAAAAAAAAAAAAAATTAGCCTGATATATTTAGCAGAACATTTCATTATTATATAATTAACTCGTCCCTAATATGATTGCCTTTGCTGGGCTGGACCAAATGATTTTACAGGCTGTATACAGATTGCAGGCTGAATGTTCCCCAACCCTACTTCACAGTTAAAAGAAAATTTGATATATCATTAAGTGTAAAATTCTGCTGCAGTGGCACATGCCTGTAATCCTAGCATTTGGGAGGCTAAGACAGGAGGATTGCTGAGTTCGAGGACAGACTGGGCTACACAGTAAGTTTAGGACCAGCATGGGCCATAGAGTAAGACCCTGTCTAAAAAAAACCTATGTTGCAGATTCTGCTAAATCCAAGGCATTCATAGAACTTTAATGAGTGTGAATTCTCTGGTGTCTAATGTGATGTGACTTCTGGCTGAAAGCTTTTCCACATTCATTACATTGATAAGGTTTTTCACCAGTATGGATTCTCATATGTAGACCAAGAGTTGAGAACTGAGAAAAGGCTTTCCCACATTCATTACAACCATACGGTTTCTCCCCTGTATGGCTTCTCATGTGTACAGTAAGAGATGAGCTTTGACAGAAGGCTTTCCCACATATTTTACATTCATAAGGTTTATCACCTGTATGGATTCTCACATGTACAATAAGTGAGGTGATCCGAGAAAAGGCTTTTCCACATTTATTACATTCATAAGGCTTCTCTCCTGTATGAATATTGTGATGTTTAATAAGGTATTGCTTCTGCCTGAAGATTGTTCCACATTCATTACATTTATAAGGTTTCTCTCCAATGTGAATTTTCTCATGCTCAGTTAGATTTGATTTGCCACTAAAGGCTTTCCCACATTCCTTACATGTGTAAGGTTTTTCTCCAGTGTGACTTCTCTCATGCCTAATGAGACCCGACTTCTGAATGAAAGCTTTCCCACACCCTTTACATTCATAAGGTTTCTCTCCAGTATGGATTCTCTGATGGCTAATAAGGTTTTCTTTCTGGCTAAAGGCTTTTTCACACTCATTACATTTAAAGGGTTTCTTTCCACTATGGATATTCTGATGTTTAATAAGGTGTTGTTTCTGACTGAAGTCTCTTCCACACTGATTACATTCAAATGGTTTCTCTCCAGTATGAATTTTCTCATGCTCACTGAGATATGACTTGCCATTAAAAGTTTTCCCACACTCCTTACACACATATGGTTTGTTTCCTGGAGAATTTCTCTGCTTCCTGATATGGGTGGGGGTCTGAACAGAAGCTTTCCCATATTCAGGGTTCTCTCCACTATGGTATTTCAGATGAGAAAGGAAGTTTCCCTTCTGGCTGAAGGCTTTTCCACATTTCGTACACTCATACAATATCTTCCCTGTATGACTTTTCAAATGTAGAGTCAGTGATGAGACCTGAGAGAACACTTGTCCACATTCAGTACATTCGTGTGATTTTTCTTCATTATGCTTTTTCTTATGCTCTATGAAGTTCTGCTTCAGGTTAAAGGTTTTTCTACACTGGCCACGTTCATAAGGTTGCTCTCTGGAATTAGTTTCATCATGTTGAAGGAGTTCTGATTCAGGGTGAAGACTTTCCAACATTGTGTCATGCAAGGGGACTTTCTCCTTGGTTCCTGTAGAATCCACTGTGATGTGGTAAAGATGACAGCTACCCAGCACTCACTAAATTCATATGGTTTCTTTTCTTGTTAACTCTCAGATATATAATAAGGCTGAACTGATGATGAAAGACTTTTATCACACTGATTATTCTCAGACACAATGATGAAATAAAGTATTCCCTTTATACTAATGTCTCTTTCTTACACAGCTTCTATATTTTTAAGCATAAACTATATCTAAGTATAAATCATGTTTCAAACTCTTCAACTGAATCCTATGCACAGACATGTAGTCCTAAAGAATCAGTGTCTGTCACTGCAATGTCAGTCAATGCTCAGAGGAAATACTTTCCTCTTACCTAGGTTTTCTAAATTTTTCTATAAGCTATGTTTTCACAGGGAAAGATGAGAATTCATAGGTCTTTCATGTTGTATCCTCATCTGTTTATAAACTTCCCAGGTTTCTTCTAAAAGAGAATACAAAAAAAGTTGAAAAATAGTTAACAAGTATGGTTCCTGGCACGTAGTTATCTAAGTCAACATCACAAATACCTACAAATTTCCCTTCTATCAATAAAATTTCACAAGTATGCTACTGACCAGGGCCTACCTCAGTGGTTAAAGTGCTTGCCTAGCCAGCACAAAGCCTTGGGCTCGATCCCCAACACTGCATAAAGTGATACATGCCTGTATTACCAGCACTTGGGAGGCAAAGGTAGGAGGACTGGCATGAGTTCAACACCAGCCTGGCTACATAGCTCAGAATCAGTCTGGTCTACAGGGAAAGACCATGTCTGAAAAAAAAAAAAAAGATAAAACCAACCAAAAAAACCCAAACTAAAACAGAAATGTGTACTATTAACATATATTATTCAAGCCTGGTCTCTAAGTCTGAAAACATATATGCACACACATACAAACACAAGCACACAGATAAACCAAGAAGCTTGCAAGTGTTGGTAAGCACTCTACTACTGAGCTACATCACCAGCTCTTTTTATTTTTGAGACAGGGTTCTGCTACGCTCAAATGTGCAGTCCTTCTGCCTGAGTCTCCCAAGTAGCTGCAATTATAAGTATGCACTTCCATGCCCACCTATGTGTAGGCTTCACTGTTTTTAAATGAAACTTTGTATATATCATATATCAGTGAAATACAAGAAAAGACTATAAACTAACAGGCTGAAAAAAATCACATAAGACTGGGAGAGCATAGGATGACAGGACAAAAAATAAACAGAATTTTAAATAAATTATTTACATTCATATTTTCCTGAAATTCCATTAAAATGACAATAACAAGGCTCAGAGAGACAAGTACTTAAAAAAAACTAAAGGCATAAAAGATATCAGTGTACAAAAAGTATTAGGAAATTTTGCAAAGCATATAAAAGACTGTTAATTAATAGTGGGATGGAGTACTTAAAAGTTGACAAATGAGGATACCAGCTAGAAACAAGGTTAATTTATTAAATTGCAACATGGATGTCAACAGAGAGGCGGTATAACATCTGCGCATACTGGTATGCAATGGGAATCCCAGCTACTAGGGAGGCTGAAGCAGGATGATCATAAGTTTAATGACAGTCCAGGCAAATTAGCAAGAACCTCAAATTAAAAAAGGGCCAGAGCAAGGCTCAGTGGCACATACTTCCCAGCACTATGGGAAGCTGAGGCAAAAGGATTCACAAGTCTGAGCCCAGCCTGAACAATTTAGTAACTTAGTATCAAATCAAAAATAAAAAACAGACTGGGGATGTAGCTCAGTGGGAAGGCCATGTGTTGGATCTATAGTACAGAAAGAAAAAAAGGAAAGAAGGAAGGTAGCAAGGAAGAGAAAGGAGGGAGCAAAGGAGGGAGGGAAGGGAAAAAAGATAGAAAAAGTGCTGGGGATGAGGTTCAGCACTCCCTAAATTTAACCCCAGGTGGAAAAAAAAACCTGAAGTGTTGGGTAAGAATAAAAAGTATAGTTTAAAAAGATAAATGTAAAATGAGCAGCTAATGCCAACTCTCCTTCCTAGAAGTTTATTATCCCAACTAAAATTGAGAGGCTCCAAATTTGGTAATAGCATGCAAAGTAAAGAGTGAAAAGAAAGGGGTGTTTATATATACAAAACCCTTTCTTCTGCTCAACTCCAGAGTGCTCATGCTTGCCAGAGGTCAAATGATGTATTCTAAAAAATACTATGAGACAAAGTATAAATTAATATGACTGCAAGAAATTGTCAAAGAATAGCACATCACTGTGAAATTTCAGCCAGGGATAAAAAGGGGATCTCAAACATTCATTCATTCATTCATTTGTACATTTATTCATTTAATGGTGCTGGGGATTGAATTTAGGGCCTTTACACCGAGCTATATCCCCATCCTATTTTTCACTTTATGCTATCTATCTAGCTATCTAGCTATCTAGCTAATTTTGAGCCAGGCCCAGTGGTGCAGGCCTTTATTTTCTATTTATTCATTATTTTCTACAGGTGTATCATATGCTCCATGCCCGGCCTACGTGGTGCTGGGGATTTAATTGAACCTGCACTTGCCAGGCAAGAGCTTTTCACTTCTGAACTATACCTCTAGCCCACTAGCTCCCCCCCCCCCCCTTTTTTTTTTCTGAGACAGGATCTTCCTAAGTTGCCCAGACTGGGATCAACTTGCAATCCTTCTGCCTCAACCTCCCAGAGTATGAGGATTACAGGCCGGCACAAGGGGGCCCATCCCAAATAATTTTTCAAACTTATTATATAGTGAGGTGTAGTGGTGCATGGCTACAATTCCAGCAACATGGGAGGTGGAGGCAGGAGAAACTTAGCAAGACTCTGTCTGAAAATAAAAAAAGGTAAGGGATGTATCTCAATGGTACTATGTTCGCTTTGTGTGAAGCCTTGGGTTTAATTCTTAGTAGTAGGAAAGGAAATCACATAAAGAGATGTAAGAAGACTTACTGCCTCAAAAATTGCTTAGTACTAGAAAGTAGCAAGGCAATGGATACATTAGTCACTTTCCTGTTGCTAGGATAAATTACTTAACAACACCAACTTTAAGAGAGATTTATTTTGGCCCTGAGGCTCTAAGGATTCACTCCACAGTCAACTGCCTCCAAGGTAGAAAAGACATGGTGGAAGTAACAGAGGAAAGCCCAGCCTGGGCTACTTAGTAAGACAATGTCTAAGGAAAATAAGAAGGCAGGGGGAAAGAACACAGACTGGGGATGTAGCTTAGCAGAAATCCTGGGTTCAATCCACAATACAAAAAAAAAAAAAGAAAAAAGAAAAAAGAAAGAAAGAAAGAAAGAAAGAAAGAAAGAAAGAAAATTCAAACCCAGCATCCGGGCAACTTAGCAACTTAATGAGACCCTTTCTCAAAACAACACAAGCATACATTAATAACAGAGGAAACAATTTCTCTCAACCTACAAAATCTAATCTATAAGATATATGATATATTTTAAAAATAAGAATAGAGCTAAGTGTGATGGTACACACCTATAATCTCAGCACTTGGGAGGCTAAGGCAGGAGGACCATAAGACTAAAGTGGGCTACACAGTGAGATCAACGTCAACCTGGGCTACCAGGGAGATCCTATCTCAAAAGAAAAAAAGAATGAAGGAAAGAAAAGAAAATATATACCTATGACTAATTTATAACAGATAAAATTTACTCTATAACTTGAAAATAGGTAATAAGCAATTCTTTTCAATGCTCAAAGAACATTCTCAAAATGAGAAAATCAGGCCATATTCTAGGCCTATTCCACAAAGTAGAGAAAGACAAAATAATACAGGCCCACTGGCAGCTTTGTAATCCCAAGACTTTGGGAGACTGAGGCAGGATGATCGTAAGTTCAAGCTTAGCCTGGGTAACTTAGCTATTCAATGAGACACTGTCTCAAATAAATAATAAAAATGGGACAGAAAGGGGACGTGGCAGGGTGGGGGGTAAGAGGGTGGGAAGGGGTAAAGGATGTGATATAAAAATATTTTTTTAATGAAAAGGAGGGGGCTGGGCATGTAGATAAGAGCAATGGCCCTATGTCTACTCCCCAGTTTTGCCAACATTAAAAAAAAGAAAGAAAGAAAGAAAAAGGGCAGGGAGCATAACTGTATAACTCAGTGGCTAGAGTTCTTGCTTAGCATGCGCAAAGCCCTGGGTTTAATTTCTAGCACAAAATTAGGTGGACATGGTGGCACACTCACTTAACCAAAAACAACAGAAATTACAAAACAAAAAAACCCTTTTCACTCACTTGTAAATTTCATAATCTGGCTTTTCCAAAACCTTTGTCCAACAAAAATATTAAAATAAATGTCAAAATATCCCAAAATAAAAATTCATGAAAATGAGGTATATCAGAATGTATGAAACATGTCTGGAAAAAATGCTTGGAAAACTACTTTTAGCATAAATGTTCATATAACTTAAAGAACTATCAACACTTTAATTAAAAACAAAAATCATTTGGAAATGACCAGAAATTTCTCTTTCTTTTCTTTCTTTCTCTGTAGCCAAGGCTGGCCTTGAACTCACAGCAGTCCTCCTGCCTCAGCCTCCCAAGTGCTAAGATTACAGGCATGGCATGTGCCACCACTCCCAGTTTATGTGGTGCTGGGGAATTGAACTTGGGGACTTAGTGTTTGACAGGCAAGCACTTTAATCAGTGAGCCATCCCTCCAGCCACCAAAATTTATTTCTAAAAAGGATTATAGATTTGTTTGATCTCATGCAAATAAATATGAAATAAATTACCTATGAAACTGAAAACAGAATATGAAACATGTAAAAAGTAAACAGAAAAATTACAGACAATAAACTTTTCATTAACTAAAAGCCCAAGGCACAGATAACATGAACTTTATCAAAATTTTAAGAGATAATAGTATCATAAGTCATCTAAAACTTTCTAATAACTTACTAAATTTGAGTAAATGACACACCACAAATGAGAACTTAGGTACTATATTCCTAATGAGAAAAATAAAGTTACATCTGCTCTCTAACTAAATCATCTGTCTTTTTTTTCCAGATCAGCATCTTTCACATATACTTATCAGAACTGATTTTTTTCATAGTGTAAATCAGAGGCCCAACCCTCAGGCCAAGACCAGTACCATCTCTTGCCTGCTAATAATCAAGCTGCACAGATGGTGGTGACAGACCAGCCTGAGAACCTCCTTCATCCGTACTTACCATTACCGCACCAATGCTCAAATTACCACCTCAGCTCTACCTCCTGTCAGGTCAGCTGCAGCATCAGATTCTCATAGGAACAGGAGCCCTACTGTGAACTGCACACATGAGGGATCTATGTTGCCCAATGATGAGGTACAGCTGAGGCAGTGATGCTAGTAGTAACTACCTCCAACCCTGCAGAATAATTGTTTTCTATAAAATCAGTCCTGCTGCTAAAAAGGTTGAGGACTGTTGTTATAAATGACAATGCTGTATTAGGCAACATCATCTGACTATCAGGCAAAATGGTCCTTCCACTAGCATTTATCTCGTGGTTTAAATAACTCCAAAGCCACGCATGATGGCTACTCCTATAATATCTGCAGTCTGTGAGGCTGAGGCAGGAGAATGTGCCCAGTCTGAGCAACATAGTAAGACCCTGTCTCAAAATAAAAAAATAAAAAGTGCTGGAGATGTAGTTTAGTGTAACGGTCCTGGGCTCATTTCCTAGAATCACTAAATTAAATAACTAAAAAGATTAAATATGAATCAGTGCTCCATATCTAATATGCTTGTATTGAAATAGTTCCAGCAGAGATCCTATGACCTTTGTTTCCTAAAATACTTATCTGGCCCTTTACAGAAAGTTTGCTGCACCTTGTCCTAGAGTTGTGAGTCGTCACTATTCCATCTGGCAGAAATAGATATATTGTTGAACTACCTCCAATCAAAACTAGTTAATAGACAGCCTGAAATGAACCTTGATCCTTAAAGATCACAAAAAACAGAGTTACTGTGTTATGCTTTTGATAGACAATGTTGCCCCCAAAGTCTCTTACATTTCAAAAGGTGATAGGACCAGAGAGGCGGGTACTGTAGTCATCTGGAGATTAATCCATTGAGATTGAAGCTGAACGTGCTTTAGAAGCTGAGTAACTGGAGGCTGGGGTGTATCTCTGACTAACTGTCTCTTGCTGTCTTTCTGCTTCCCAAAAGGAAGGGCTGGACACTTTTCCTCTGCCAGCTTCTTCTGCCAGATCATTTCTCCTCAGAAGCCAACTGAACATGGACCGAACCCTCTGAAACCAGGAGCGAAATAAATCTCTTTTCCTTTAGTTGAAGGTTTCAGGTAATTTATCCCATGGACAGAGAAAGCTGACTAATTACCTACTGATATTTCTGTTATGTGAAAGAGAAATCAATTCTTACATTCTTTAAAATGGTACACTCTGAAGGCTACTTCACATTACATGATGAGTACACTCATTAGTCCTGTCCCATTGCTCTATGTATCATGTCCTGAGATACTTAACAAATGCTAATCACCAGCCTGGACCTTTCTCCTCAACAACTGATTTACACAGCCACTTGACTACTCAAATTTTCATTTGGATGTCTAACAGGGGGTCTAGCTTACCCTGACCCAAAGTAACTTCCTCCAAATTCTTCTATCTTTAAATACAACCTTATTTTCCCAGTTAATGAAGCAATACTTCTTTTTCACAACACACACCCATTTTATCCTTTTTTTCCAATTATATGTTTATATATTGTTGGCTTTATCTTCAAAATACAACTAGAACCTGGCTATTTTTCATACCCTCATTGGAAACACCAAAGTCAAATCTCCCTATGTCCAGGATTATTTAATAAGCTTCTCATTAGCCTTGTTACTCACCTTTACATCTTTAAAACAATCTCAACAAAGCAGCCAAAGGAATACTATCAGAGTCAAATCATGACCCTACTCTATTTGAAAGCCTTTTTGTATACACATAAAAACACTTACAAGCACACACAAGTCACTGTTAACAGTGGCTGCTTCTGGAGTTTAAAAATCAAAAACTGAAGGCCAGGAATGAGGATACATATTGTATTATGTAGACAAAGGACAAGTTAATTTTTTTTAATTTCAAAAAAAGTCAGAGGTTGCTAATTCTCATGGAATAACTAAAATAGGCTTTTATCCTATTAGTGCCTGTCAGGTTCTCATTTACTCATCTGGAGAGAACTCTCTTTATAATAAATTTCTTCTCTATCATCCACTGTGCTTCTTGTTTGAAGCACAATTTGTTTGCTGTTTGAAGCAATCTGTGACATTAAGCTTATAAATAGAAAAGTGACAGAGGACTTACTTGTGTGCAATGGTTAAGGGTCAGGGCAGCATCTCTCAGAATTTAGGTCGAGTCCTTAGAACCCTCAGAGGTTTTGAAGGATGAGACAAGTGCAGCTCTTAGGGATGCAGAAGGAAGGTGGCCTGTGGAAAAAAAAAAAGGTGATGGTGAACTGTGGGCATAAATACACAGGTGAGCAAATGGAAATATGTGTACTTTGCATCTCAGGAAAAATCCATAATTATACCACTTAAATTCACCACACATTTCAGATGTATGGAAGAGAAGTACCTTAAGTTACACAGAGAAACTCTAAGATTCAGTTGTTATAAGTCTTTGAGAATTACAACCTGAACAGGTTTCTTTGAACCAGATATCACCTGTGGCTGAATTGAAGTCAAATTTTTGAGTATCATTTTTCTGCATAGACATTTATCGTATAAATGTAAGATCACCAACATTCATCAATACGGATAAAATATATAGGAAATTATTCTGATAGTATTCTTCACTCAAGAACTCTTGAATATTTGAGGCCTGGTATTTTACTTAGGCTAGGTTACTGTAGAAGAAATTAGTAAGTACCCCCACAATTATATTACATTTGCTGACTCAGCAAACTATTATGTGTTATAAAGAAACCTTGGTTTCCAATTTGTAATGGATTATGACAAATCAAAGGGTCAAACTAAACTGAAGCCCTTTCTCTTACATAGAAGAGCCTTAAAACGTAGATAAGCAATGCTAAGAACTGCTGAAAACAGGTAATAAAATGGGGAAATGAATGGAGGCAGATTGCAAGAAGGAGCTATCAGTCTGACATTTTGGACATGAAGAATCTGAAGTTCCTGTGTAATCTCCATTATGTACTTCATTGTATGGATTAAGAGCCTGGAACAAACATGCAATAAAAATGGACATTTGTAGCCAAATGTGGTAGTAAGTGCCTGTAATCTCAGCATTCTAGAAGCAGAAGCAATGAGGATCCCAAGGCAGGACTACTTAGCAAGATCATGTCTCAAAGTAAAAAATAAAAACACAGATAAGGATGTAGCTTAGTGCAAAGGCCCTGAGTTTGGTCACCAATACTACCCAAAAAAAGTAATTTGTTAAGTCATCTGTGTCAGATGAAACCAAAGCAATGAATATTATTACTCATGGAGTATTCAAGTGAAAAGAGATGATCAAAGTCAGAAATGTAAGTCTCCAAAATAAGGGGGGAAAGAAGAAACAATTATTATCTGTACATATTTGATTTTATTAAAAAGTATACTAACTATGAAAGAATGTCTTTGTGGATCGTAGAAAATCTGTTTCACTGCATTTACAAAAAACATGTGGTATGGAGGAAAAATGATCAAATCAGTAATCACTTATCCTCTGATAAGCTGAGAGTATTAAACGGGTTTCTTGTCCTTTCTGTATCAGAAGCAGGACAACTGGCTTCCCGATTTTATCCTGCTTTCACTAGCGGACATTACCTCCTAAAGCAATTCCGAAACCTAACCATTTTTTTTCTTTCTGGGGTCTAGGAGCGGCTGCGGATTTCGTTTTCTATTCAACAAGCCCGCTTGTATATTAATATCAATTTTAAAATTACTTAACCTGCCCGGGACTTTAGAGTCTTACCCCTTTTCTATTATCCAGAAAACACATCTTTGTTATTTTAGAGATGAGAAACGTGAGGGTGAGTGGTTTCTTCCTCACTAATCGGTTCTCACACACATGGGACCAGTTTCTCACTAACTTACAACTCCCAATGCACCATCACACCGCTGGCCACCCACACGCACCCCGCCCCCAAGCACGCGAGCTCGGCAAATCACAGGACACGACCACAACCCCTCGGCTCCACAGCCCCTGCAAGGACGCAGAATCCTCCCAGGAACCTCGCCGGCCAGATTTGGGCCCCAGAAGCCCAGATCCCACGGAGTCACTGCATAACTCACCCACAGACAAAGACGACAGCCAGCTCCAGAGCCGGCGCCTGCGCATTCCGCCGTGACAGAGCTCCCAGAAGTCTCCGCGGGTTCCGGCTCCCAACCGGCCGAACCAGCGGATGACGGTCCATCCGCCGCTTTCGTGACGGCAGACTACATTTCCCAGAAGTTCCAGTGTTTTGAATCAGTGTTCCCCGTGAGCTCTCCGCCGCCACCGCTCGTGGGAATGTCTCCCCAGTCGCGGCACGAGTGTAATCTGGCCGGGAGCCAGTCGGGACGCCGGCGTTCTTCCCTTGCTCACCTCCGGAAGACAATCGTTATGACAAGGGATGTGACAAGCTCCGCGCGTGGCGTCACACGCCTGTAACCTGCACTCTCGGTGGCTGAAGCAGGAAAGGAACCTCGAGCCCATCGTGGGCAACTGAGCGACAGTCCCACTCAGAACGAGGGTGAAGGCTCTTGGCTCAATCCCCAGGACCGAGAAATAATAATAATAGTAATAATAACAATAAATACACAACCCGAACTCCGCGGGCGGCCCAGGAGCTCCTCGGCACAGCCCTGGAAGGGGACCATCTCGAATGTCTCCTGATCGATGGCGACTCGCGCTGAACTACGTTTCCCAGAAGGCACCGCGCCGGTCACACAGACAGCTCCTCAACGGTTTGCTTCAACCGCTACAAACTGACAATATCCAGGGAAGGCTGGAGGTGGTGTTTGGAGCCAAAGGCTGGGCTGATCTGAGTATTTAGTCTATCCGGCCAAAGAAGCTGGAAGATGAGGCACTTGTCAAATTCTGATGACTTGTATGTCCCAGTGTTACATGATTGTGACTGTAAGAGCCCTTGTTCGGTGTGCTGTGGGTTCCCGTGGCGTCCTTGTTGATGTGTGATTTTGCATCACACTGTGTGTGTGTGTGTGTGTGGGGGGGGGGTACCTGTGAATGTCATTGTGATGCATCCCTGCGATGGGTGGTTGGTTGTGATATATGACTATAGGTCCTTCTGTGTGCTGGTATAGAGAGCAGTTGTGACTTGCAGCTGTGATTGTGGCCCCTTGGGAACTGTGACTTTGTAGCGCTGTTGTGTGGATTTGAGGAAGCTGTGACTGTGACTATGTGTCGTGCACAGTTATTTGCGGAAGCACGAGAAAGGTAAGTGTATGCGCACTTGGCTTCTGAGTGTAGCAGAGCGGCACATTTTTTTTTATTTTTCCAGTATCCGTCTATCAAGCCCAAGGAGTGCAGACCTATATCCACGGACGGCCTTGTTTTGTTTTTTTGTTTGTTTGTTTGTTTGAGACAGGGTCTAAATTGTTGGGGCTGGTCTGAAATTTGGCCTGAGAGTGCCTGGGGGATACAAGCAGGTGCCATTTTACCGGGTTTAGGAACATTTTAAAATACAGTTTGAGATAGAAGGCCCGGTTTCCTTTGACAGTCCACCCACGACAGGCGATGGGTAGACAAAATGAGCTTGAATGTGGCCTTTTCTGAGTGTAGCCGCAGACCCATGGGAATTCTGTCTTGTCTCCTTTTTATTTCCAAAAGTCGCTAGAGGAGGAGAAAATAATGGTTATCACCTTTAAAAGTGACGTTTCAGGTGCCATGGAATTTTCTCTCTATAAATGAAATGTCTTGTTTTTTCAAGATGTATTTTCCTCCTTTCTTGACAAATGGCAAATAAAGATCTACTAACTGAACTGTTACTTACTGTTTCTCTTTGAAATGCTCTTCCTTGCACTACCTGACTCTGTTACTAATGTAGAATGATTGTGTTGTTTTGATTTTACATGTGTGTATAACACACATATGCATGTAAACACAATATACATGCATGTGTCTATCTTGTTTTCATTACAATTATACCTTACCCATATGAGTACAAGTTCTTTGAGAATATTTTAAATATTAGATAACTGTTGTTTTGCCTCAAGGATGGCTACTAATTATTCTCTCCTCCTTTACTGCTATATAAAAATCTAGATCTTGTTTGAATGAAATTAAGAAAAAAAGAGGAAAAAATTCATATTCTAGTTTCCCATATAGACAGGGACAACAGGTAGTTAGACTGGGCTTCTGAAGGGTTTTTTTTCCCAGTGGGGAGGGGTATTTTGTTTTCTTCTTGCATACTAGAAGTTGAATTCACAGCCTTGCATATACTAGATAATCTATCACTAAGCTACATGCTTAGCCCTTTTATTTTGAGAGAAGGTGTGACTAATTTGCTCAGGGTGACCTCAATAGAGAATTCACCTGCCTCAGACTCCCAGGTAGTGGGATTACAGGTATGTGCCAGATCATGGGGGTGCCTTATGCTGGTCTTTAAAAGTGTGGGGAGTGGCTTCCAGTAAAGATGGCGACTGAGTAACAGCACGGCACAACATCTCCTCATCAACTCACTTAAAAAGTCAAGAAGTTAGAAAAAGCATGCTTGGTGTAGCTAGAAAAGAGAGGAGCATCCCCCAAAACTGAAAGGTGAACAGCGGGAGGGAAGAAACTCGGAAGGACCATCAAAACCAGAGGGGGAAAAAAAATCCCTGCAGTCCGGGAAGCCGCCGCAGCAGGCTCCAAACGGCAGGCAGTGCGGCCGGAGGAAAGCGTGTGGGGACCTGAACATCTGACGGAACAGAGCTGGGAGAGGACGGAGCTAGGAGAGAACGGAGCACACAACAACGGGAGAGGAGACTGCGGGCGGGTCTGAAACCCTGAAGCCACATCACATGAGGAAAGAAGCAGCTGAATCAGTGCGGCCCCGTGATGCTGGCGTCCACAGATCACAAACAAGGTCCGGAGGCCAGAACCTCAGCCCAAGGTAAGCGCGGACCCGGATAAGTGGGAATTATTGGCAGCGGGCAGCCCCAGCCTCAGAAGTACCAACCCGTGGGTGTGTGTAATACAAATGCAGTGTGGACTCCCCCTAGAAAAGGCCCCGGGATCCCAGATCAGAAACGGGGCTCAACAGCCATCGCAGGCAGTGATGTCAGCAGGAGCCATTTTCTTCCCTGCGCACCAGAGACAGTCAGAGGTAGCAGAACCATGGGGAAACATGGTAACAAATCTTATACAAAAAGATCTGACTCCCCAGGGGATGGTACAAGGGGTGCTGAAAATGCAGAACTCAAAAAAACAGATGGGCAAGAATGATGGTGACTTCTGGGCCCAGATAGCCAGTGAATTAAAACAGGAAGCAAACCAGGAAATAAAACAGACAGAGCAACAGCTACAACAACACTTAGATAAGCAAAAAGCAAGCCTTGAAAAGAAATTAGAGGAGACCAAAGAAGAAACGGGGAAGCGTGGTTACAAATCTACAAAAAGACCTGAAACCCCAGGAGATGATATCAGGGTAAATAAAGATGAATATGGCAAAAATGATGGCGATTTCTGGGCCCAGAAATTCAATGAATTAAAGCAGGAAATAAAACAGCAGAAGAGCTACACCAATACATAGATAAGCAAAAAGCAAGTCTTGAAAAGCAACAGGAGACCAGAGAAGAAATATACCAGAAGATAATGAAGACAAAAGAAAATACAGAAGAACACAACAGAGATATAAAAAAATTAAATGCAGATATTCAGGAAATGAAAAACACGCAGGTAATAATAAGCAACCACTTTAAACAACTTCAGGATAGAATGTCAGACCTAGAAAATAAAGTGACTAAGCTGCAACATACAGGCCATGAAGAACACAAAGCAAATAAAGAAAGCAAATCATTGCAATGGCTGATAGACGATTCAAGGAGAAACAACCTCAGAATTATGGGAATCGAGGAGAAGACTGAGGACAAAACAAAAGGCTTAAAGGACATGTTTAATGAAATAATGGAAGAAAATTTCCCAAATTTAAGAAAAGAAATGAACATGGAACTATTGCAGGTATACAGAACACCAAACAACTTGGATCAGAAGAGATCCTCATCACGACACATCATAATTAAAATTCTAGAAACCCAACACAAAGAGAAAATACTAAAAGTGGTAAGAGAAAAACAGAAGGTGACCTACAAAGATAAGCCCATCAGGATAATGGCAGATTTTTCAATCCAAACTCTAAAAGCAAGGAGATCTTGGAACAATGTCATCCAAGCACTAAAAGAACATAAATGCCAACCAAGACTGATATATCCAGCAAAATTATCTTTTAATTTAAAGGGAGAACTTAAAACTTTCCATGACAGAGAGAGCTTAAAGAATTTGCAGCCACTGAACCAGTATTGCGGAAAATACTTAAAGGAAACCTGGAAAGTGAAAGGGAGACCAGAGACACCAATGATCCCAGAGAAGAAGTGACAATAGCTAGAGGAGAATGAGCTGAGAAAAAACTATGTTGGTAATTAGTGAAAATGAGTAAATAAGATATGAAAGTTAAGGAATTCTGAAATAACTAAATTTGCCTTCATGTCTGTCACTTTATGTGGTATAGATATGACTTCATTTAATGTAGCAATGTGATATAGTTTTAACTTTGTACTGTTGTAGCAATTCGCTTATCAGGTCACTAATGAAAGTTTATCCTAAGGGAAAAAAAGTGTGGGGAGTAAGCCAGGCATGGTGGTGCAAGCCTGTAATCCCAGCATTTGGGAGGCTGAGGCAGGAGGACTGAGGAGGATTGTGAGTCCAAGGCCAACCTGGTCTCCATAGTGAGTTAAGAATTAGCCTGGGCTACAAAGCAAGACCCTGTCTCAAAAGTAAATGAGTAAATAAAGTGGGGTGAGGGGTTCTGGGCAAGATGACAGCCAAGTAGATCTCCTGCATACTATTTCCTTGCAGGCCCATCCAAAAAGTTGAGATATGTTTCAAAAATTGTCAGCTCAATTTAGAGAAAGACAAGAGCTCCCAGAATTAAAAGGAAGCAAACAGGACAGTTAGAAACCTTGAGGAAGCATCAGAGGGTGAAGCACACATCAGACAGGGAAGCTGCCCAGGCCACCTAGGAAGGACTATGAGCAGCAGTGAAGAGCCATCAGCCATATAAGCAAGGTAAGCCTGCACAGCCAGGAATAAATAGCCATACAGCACCTCTCAAAGAAACAGCCTCTGAATAGTTGTGACCTTTGAAGGGACTATGTCAACTTGAGGGGATTAGAAACCACACCTGGATTAGGGTTTGTGAACCATGCCTGGATTGGGAATCAACAACCAACCTGGATTAGAGTGTGAGTGATTTCTGGATTGGCCAATGAGAGCAGAGAAACCACCCAGATGTGGGAGGGCCAACTGGAACTCCAAGGGTATAAAAGGAAGAGGGAAGATTGTCATAGCTTCTTCCTCTGGGAAAGCTCTCGCCTTTGCAATTGTCTATGGACACCAACTTAGTACACGCCGCAGATCTTCAGCACAGATTCGTTCCAGTCTCAGCTTGTACCTGTCTGCCCACTGTTGCTCTTCAGTCACCAATCTTCAGGAAAACAAGGCACAGACAGGAGACTCATGCATGTCTACTACACAGACCTGAGAAGACCTGAGCAAGACAGAAGCAAACTGAAGTCTCTCTGGCTGAAGACAAAGCCATAGCTTATTTAGGAAGAGGCTGCAACAATGCATTTTCTTCCATCCTCTTCTCAGTTCAATGTGCCAGTTAGGTGCCTCTGTCCAACTTCCTGGCCCTGAAGTAAACAACAGACCTGAGAACTATTCCCTGGAGATTCCATAATAGCAACAAGTTGACACAATTTCTGCAATGGCCACACCCCCCAAATAAGTAACCCTATTAAGAAATGGGCAACTTGACTACAGATGACTGGATAAAGAAGATGTGGTATATACACACAATGCAATACTACTCTGCAGTAAAGAATGACAAATTAAGATATTTGTAGGAAAACAGATGCACCTTGAGACCATGATGCTCAGTGAAATGAATCAGATCCAGAAAGTTACATATGATACAGTTTCTCTGAGAAAATCTAGCCATAAAGAAAACTTTAACAGATACAAAGAAAGAAGATGGAGTTTGTAGAGAGGGAAAGTGAAAGTGGTGAGTGAGAAGGTGGGAAACAGAAAGGAATGTGATATGTAAATAAAAATAAAAACAAAACAAAAAATGGGCAAATAAAGAAGTTCCTCAGATGAGGAAGTAGAAAGGCCAACAAGCACATGAAAAATGTTCAACATCTCTGGCTATCAGAGAGATGCAAATCAAAACAACACTGATACTGTATCTCACACCAGTGAGAATGGATTACATAAAGAACTCAAAAAACATTTGTTGGTGAGGCTATGGCGGAAAAGGAATGCTTGTACACTGTTGGTGGGATTACAGTCTTGTTCAACCCCTACAGAAAGCAGTTTGAGAATTCCTTAGACAGCTGAGAATAGAGGGAGCAGAGAAATAGCACAGCAGTTAAGAGTGCTTTCCTAGTGAGCACAAGGCTTTGAGTTCAATTCCCCAGCACCATATAAACTGAGTGTGATGGTGCACACCTGTAATCCCAGCACTTGGAAGCTGAAGCAGAAAAACTGTTGAGTTGGAAGCCACCCTGGACTACCTAGTGAGTTCAAGACCAACCTGGACTACAGAGCAAGACCCTGACCCCGACTCAAACAAAGCTGAGACTAGAAATCCCATTTGCCCCAGCTATAGCTCTTCTGGGCATTTTTACAAAAGAATTAAAGTCATTATATCATAAAGACACATGCACAACTATGTTTTCGCAGCACAATTCATAATAGCTAAATCCTGGAAAGAGCCTACACGCCCATCGACAGAGGAATAGATAATGAAAATGTGGTGTTATATACAATGGACTATTTATGCAGTCATAAAGAAAAACAGATATGAAGCATTTACAAGAAAATGAGGCCACTGAGTCAATAATGCTCAGTGAAATGAACCAGACATGAAAGATTAAATATTTCTTGGTGTCTCTCATATGAAATTGCCATAAATACATGTATAAAAAGATCTTAACATGAGAGAGAGGGTAGGAAGATGGGTGATAGACTGCTAGGAAAAGGAAGAGACACTGGGAAGAGGAGAAAAAGGTAAGAGGGAAGAAGAAGTGGTCAAAAGTGATTCATTAGGGCACAAATTTCCCAAGTTATATGTAATTAACAAGTTACTTATTTGAGTTCATCCATATTCAAATTTTAAAAAAATTAAACCACCCAAACATTTCTGCTCTTCAGAGCTCTCTGTCTCAAGAGTGTTGGCACTGGCTGCTGAGCAATAGCATCTAACGATGTAACTCCTTTCCTGGACTCACCTTCTCTCCTGATAGCTAACTTGTCTCACTGTGCTGCTTCTCTTTTAGGAGAGACTTCCTTCTCATGCAACCCTAGGAAGTGCCGCCTAATAACATTGGCTATATGTTACTGTCTCTTGTAGCCCTGTCTTTTCCTGATAAAATTCCAAAATCTTAGTCCTACTATTCCTATACTGCCTGGCTGCCATATATCCTGCTTAGTATACGCTGACGATTGTAAATTCCTTGTAACAAAGGTGCTATAATATGGCAGTGCCTTTGGGATGTGGTCCTTGGGAGAATTACTGATACTTTTGTCTCCCCTTTCTAATCCTTTTGTGTCTCGCCTCTTTACCTCTGTCACCTCTCTAGCTCATTTGCAAGGTTTAGGACCCTTCACTTTTGCCCAGCACTCTAAATTTCAAAGAGAAGCTGCCCACTTAAAAGGTTGTTAACTGTTAAATAATCTTTCTTTGAATCACAGCTCAGCGCTTCTGGTGACCTTTGTAGTGCCCGTCCTTATTCTTTTAGTTGCATCAACTACGAGAACTAAGCCTAGGAAGTGAAGATTCATTGTTGAATTTCAGGCAAGGGCTGACACATGCCCATGAAGATGAAGATGAAAACCTCATCAGCACATGGCCTTCCAGATCTTCTCCTTTTCCTCTCTAAAAAATCCCTTTTGCCTCTGAGTCCCTGAAGATGGAGCTTTGAGGAGATAGCTCCTCTATATTCTTCAAGGCCACCAGTTGTCATCTTCCAAATATCAGCCTTTGAGTAGCCAGCACCCCGGACATATTCCAGTAACAGTAGTACATGTGCTGTCTGGACAGTGCTTCTCCTGTATGAACTCTAAAATGAAATTTTGCTTTTGTTTTTCCAGTCATTCTGAAAGGAGAGTTCTCAAGTCCAAGTAGTTTTCTTTCCATTGCTTTCCACAAGTAGACATTTTTTTCCCTTAAAAATGCCTTTGCTTCACATCTGGATTCCAAATCTGGAAGAATACAGGAAAAATGTTTTTCTTTCCTCTATATCAGAAAAAAAAAATTGAAGACATAAAAACAAAATTAAGGAATACTAACAATCAAGAGCTAACATATTATAGAATTTAAAGATCAATAAGAAAATGGAATGAAGAGATTATATGCACTTAATTAGCACCCATAGGGAAGGTCCCAGGCATCTATTTTTGTTGTTACTGCACTGCAGGGGATCAAGCAGAAATTCTTGTGCATGCTAGACAAGTGCTATGTACTAGGCTACCTCCCCAGCCCACACATATCTGAATTTTTAATACTGCCACTAGATAGTATTTCTGCAAGTCTAAGTCTCTGTTTAGAATTTTAATGCTTTCTCCTTTTCTTTTAAATAAGAAATAAAAAATTATAGACAACAAACTCCTATTTGTAAGATGTATTTCATTCCATTATGTCCTGTATCCAAAAATCCTCTTCCTTTTTGTTCCTAGATCATATGCTTCTCATCTCTTAAAGCCATGAAACTCTATCATCTCTCAGAGATGGGCTCAATGTATGAACGGCTTTTTAAAATTTATTTTACAAGCACTTGGGAGGCTGAGGCAGGAGGACTGTCATGAGTCCAAGGCCAGCCTGGCCTATATAGTGAGTTCATGACCAGTCCCAGCTACAGAGCAAGATTTTGACTCAAAAAAAATAAAAATTACTTTGCAGCACTTGGAACTGAACCTAGGGCCTTTACAGGGAGCTACATCCCCAACTCTGTCCCCATTTTTAGAGACAAGGTGTTGCTACACCTTGTGCAGGCTGGGCTCAAATTTGGATCTTCCTGCTTCAGGCTCTCAGAGTGCAGGAATCATAGGTGTGTGCCAGTGCACCAACTGTAGCTCCATTTCAGATCAGAATAAAAGCTTTTGCCAATTAGGACAGCAAAACCCACCCACTGGCCTCTCCTCCTGTTATGTATGGGTTATTTTTCTGTTATGCTTACACTAATGCACTTTATTAACTAGCTCTGAGCCTTAGGAAATATCTAGGCTACTGAAGGAATAGACCATTAATTCAAAATTAAGTTCTAAACAGAATATTTGAGAAAGAGATCCTACTCTTGGGACTTCAGCCTATGTACCCAGTAGTCTGCCTTGGGGGCAATCCCAGATCTAAAACTGCCATATTAAATACTAAGGCTATGCTTATTTAGTTAGACCCTTTACTCCAGGCCTCAAATATCCAGCTTTCCCTTCCACAGCCGTTTGACTGAGCACTGTGTCGTGTGGTTACAAAGTGAAATGACACAGGAAATTAAAGAATTTTCACTGCAACAAAGTTCAAGAAACCATGGAATTTACAATTGGTTCAAAGGAACCTATAGTGCATGCCTACTGTATACATAAGGCCGGACAACAGATCACACAGAAAACTAGCCCCCATAATCCTCAAACCTAGAACTGCCACAATGAAACTCTACCCTCCTAAGTTGTTGTTGTTGTTGTTTTTTTTAAGGAAACATTAAATCAGGCAGTCCCCAGCACTGAGGGAGGCTGAGGTAGGAAGATCACAAAATTCAAATTTTTTGCTGGGCAAATTAGCAAGACCCTGTATCAAAATTTAAAAGAAAAGGCTGGGGACGTTGAGCGCTCCTGATGTAGAGGCCCATCTACACTGGATCAGGTACACAAGCTACATCACGGACACCTGTAGGTCCCAACAGCGCTGTCCCAACGTCAGTCCATCCTCACCTCAGTCACCGCTCCCCACGGTCCCACAAACGGCCCCTTCCCCCTCGGTATCGAGTCCAGCCAGAACCGGTCAGGCCCTTACCAACTCACGCACACGCTCACATCACGCCCCACGCTGCGGCAGGGTCACCGTCGCGCGCACGACCCCCGTCACCCTCGCAGGGGATGCCCACCCAGGCCTGAGGCTTCCCCGCCTCCACCCACTCCACTCGCGCCACGCGAAGTCCTCTCAGAAGCCGGTGGCCTGGGACCCTCATCTCACCAAGGCCAGAGGAAAGCGAACCGAAGGACGAGAGTCACCGGCCGGCAGGGGCAGGAGAAACGCCGTCCGGGACCCGCGCGGAGGGGCAGCCCACGGCGCGGCCCACGGCGCGCGCAGCTAACGGGCGCCGCGGAGAGTCCTGGGAGCGCGCGCCGCGCGAGTGCGCAGGCGCGGAGGCCGAGCCCGGCCGGGCGGGGCTGGCGGGTCGCTGGCGCTCCGGGACCGTTGGGAGCGAGCCGGACCCTCCGGACCGTTAGAGCAGCCTGGGCACGCGGACTCCGGGGGAGAGGCCGGGAGGAGTCCGGGAGTCCGAGCCGGGCCGGTCATTCTGGGGAGGGGACCCGGGCCTCGGGCGTGGTCCCGGGCGTGGCCCCCAGGATGGCCTCCTCGTGACCTGCGGAGGGGCGTCGTGTCTGACTTCACGGCAGCTTTGCCGCGGGCGCTGAGCGTGGGCCTGTGCCGTCGAGGTGGGTGGCTCCTGTACCCAACCTGACGCCCTTCGGATGCGTGCCCCTCTGGGGATGCTGCAGCCGATTGTGTGAAGCGTAGCCAGAGTCGCGCTGGTGCAAGGGTGTATCCAGCCTACATGGATGAATGTCAGTGTTTCTCAGGTATTGAGGATGGAACCAGGGCTTTCGCACCGAGATGTATCTCAGCCCTTTCGTTTTTTTTATTTTGAGACAGGGTCACGCCCAGTCTCTAAATTACCCAGCTAGCCTCAAACTCCCAGAGTGCTAGAATTATAGGGTGCACCACCACGCCCAGCCCGCTGCATCTATGTTTAGTTTAGGTGTGAGTCCTGTTTGAGAGTGTATATGGAGAACTGAAAGCGATTTGTGGAGGTGACTTGACTTTACCTGGAATTGTGCGGTGTGTTATCTGTGGTGATTAATGACATGGGGGGTTAATGACATGGGTGATTAATGACATGGTTTTCTGGAAGATCTTTGAGTATGACCATGTATGTATTTGCGTCCTACTGTAACTTCTGATGGTTTTGTGACTGTGGTAGTTTAAATGTTGAACTGGTTGATGAACTCTGTCTGCATACAGCTGTCTAATAATTATCTGAATAGTAGCCATTAAATCAGTCTCCAAAATTGTATTTAGGTTAACAATATAGCCAATAAAATAGAGGTATAGGGAAGGCGTGGTGCTGCACACTTGTAATCGCAGAGCTCTGAGGGGCAAAGAATAGGAATTCATTACCTGGGAGCACTGCATTAACTAAGAGGAAATGTGTTGACTAGTGTGTCCCATGGGGAACACACAGGGGAAAAAATAATTTTTACCCATAGCTACCATTTCCTGTGCTTCTGTAATATATAAGTGAATTCTACAGCTCCATAATAAAATGAATAGTTTCTTCAGGCATTCTAAGATAATGAAAAACATCTGAGCGATCACAGCCTTAGCAACTTAGTGACTTGTGAGACCCTGTCTCAAAAGCAAAAATAAAAACGTGCTGGGGATGTAGCTCAGTGTGAAGGCCCTAGACTTGATCCTTAGTGTCCTTAGCACCAAAAATAAATAAAGTATTTGGTATACTTTTCAGTATAAAACCAGTTTCATTTTAGTAATTAAAGCAGTTTTTGTTAACTAAAATATTCATTTTAGTAATCAATACTTTAGATTTTATTTAGCAAACTATTATTCTCTCTGGCAGGAAGCCTACAGTGGGGAGAGAGTACTTCATGGTTTCTGTGTCCATACCTGTACCACTAAAAGTATTATCAAATATTTAATCCTTTAATTAATAATTTCAATAACTATGTTTGAAGCCCAGGCTGGCCTCAAATTTTCAGTTCTCCTACCTGAACCTCCCAAGTAGCTGGAATTAATAGGCATGTACCACCATGGTGCCACATACTATCCTTAAACTTTTTTAGAGAAGCCTTTTTTCACTCATAATAAGTTATTAATACTCTAGAACTACCATGTTAATCTGATAGATAAAAATTAAAAAGTTCACTGTATTTGTCAGGGTATGGGAAGTTACTGTTATGCACTGCTGGTGACAGTATAAGATGACAGAAAGTCCACAAGGAACAATTTGGAAATATTCAATAAACCTGTGCTCCATGGGAAATGGAAGGTTGAATCGCAGAGTGAAAAACAGAACATTTCCTTTGCGAGCTACAGTTAGTAGTTTGCACTGCTAGGTACCAACTCTGGGATTGAAGAATAATGGTTACAGAAGATTGGAGGAAGATTGTGAAGAGAACAGTTTATTGGGAAAATTATAGCAAGGGAAAGGAGGATAGAAAGGGAAAGAAGGAGGATAAAGCTTCTGCTCCCCAGAAGGGGGACCCAGAAATTGGATTACCCCCTATGGTGCACTGTCTAAGGGTTTTTATAGTTGAGCTGGGTAAGGGGATGTCCTATACTAAGCAGCTTGGTTGTTAAGGCTGGTTGCTAGGTTTTCCACTCTCAAGCAGCTCTGAAGCCCACCCTCTCTTAAGTAGCTCTGGAAGTAGTCTTCCCTTTCACCCTATTATCTATTCTATGTTTATCCATTAAGTAGCTCTGGGGAGTGGTCATCTATACACTGCCCCTAGTTAAAGCCAGCTGCCTTTTCTATAAGCCTGCTTTCTGGTTAATTCTCCATTTATTTCTAGGGACTCTGTATTCCTCACTGCCTCCAACCCCACTATCTCCTGTCACACTATAACTGGTTCCCCAGAATCCATTCTATCCCAGCAAGAGACTTGATTTTTGAGAATGGGGTTTTTCCATTTTTCCACTAGCATCTGTTCTAGATTTCTGAAGTGTACACAGATTGGGCAGGTCCTGTAACAGTGACAGTTTTAATGCAGATTTAACTAAGTTATTCAGGGAGACGTAAATCAGGTATGTTCTTCCTTGTTTTACTGTATGTCTTCATCCTTGACTTTGTAGGACTCTTCCGTTTTCCAAAAGAAGAACTGGACCAAAACATTTATCTCTTACATATCTCAAAGCCATGTCAAAGGTAAGATGTTTCCTCTTTTTTTTTCTTTTTTCTTTCTTTCTTTTTTTTTCTTTTGCCAAGAGAATACAAACCTTTGCTCAACCAAGTTGCTTGAACTTCCTTATTGTTGGGATTTGCTTCCCTGAAACTGTCTCTGGTCAGGGCCCGTATTAGGGTGAAACAAACAAGTGCTGTGAGATACAATGCTGAAGGGCTGTGCCTTTCTAACCAAGCATGCTTGATGCCTCATCTGCCTTAACCTATTTGCAGCCCTGTTCCCAGTTTCTCCATCCCAACCAAATTAATTGAAGCCTTCCCCAAGCACACCTGTGGCAGTTGCCAGGGTTCGTGTATTGATTCGTTCATCATCTTCTCTGTCTTCTCACCAACAGACTACTGGAATAGAAAGATACTGTCTTGATGGAAGGGGAGGTATATTACTTGAATGGATCAATACTGATTTAAGATCTTGAAGTGATGAGAGCTCCGCTGTTGTAGATTTTCCCCGATGTGTGTCCTGTCATTTTTCCTGCATAGCTGCCTCAGTGACCCTGTGACTCATTCTCTGCTAATACCTTGTCCCCAGACTGCTTTTGGAAATCTGGGAAGCAGGCACAAGGTGTTGATTAAATTCAATCACTGCTAGATTCTTACCATTGTCAGTTTATTATTCTGTAAATCTTTTAATTATTCTTTACCCCTTCCCTTTTATTCTTGTAATCCTTCCCATTCCTGTGTTTTTTTCCTTTATAAGTCCCACCACACCCACCCTCCTTGGGAACTAAAATTTCTTTGGGGCGTCAATCCATTCTCAGTCACCTGCTAAATAAAGGACTCCTAAATTTTTTTCTAAAAGTGGTGCTTCTCCTGTGTAATATTGTGTTGCTCAGTCATAACTATCTAGGTTATGAATCATCAAGGAGCAGATGTAGAAAGACTTTGATAATTTTTATTAACCTACGTTTTTTTTTTCCCCCAAGACAAGGTCTAGTTCTGTAGCCCAGGCTGGTCCTGAGCTCACTGTATAGACCATGCTGGCCTCAAACTCACGGCAATCCTCCTGCCTCAGTTTCCTGAGTGCTGGGATTACAGATTTACCATGCCCAACTTTATGTGGTGCTAGGGAATCGAACTCAGCGCCTTCAGCTTGCTAGGCAAGTGCTTTAACCACTCTGCCATTCCTTCCACCCCATTAACCTAGGTTTTAAGGATACAGTAGGAAGTAGAATTTGTTTATGAGAAGATACCCTATTTCACAAAGTTTTGGGGGATAGAAATTTGTGAACTTGTACAGAAAAATAACGTGTTCTTTTTGTTCCTTTTCTCTGACCTTCCTGTTTGGTTTATGTCTACTGGTCCTGCCAGCAAAAACCTTTCCAGTATTTCAATGCTGTTACAGGTTTATTATTCTTTTTTGTGTAGAGTATTGGAGATTAAAGCCCAGGACCTTAACCCTGAGCCACATTCCCAGCCCATTTTTTATTTTTGATTTTGACACAGGATCTTGCTAAGTCATTAAGTTGCTCAGGCTTGTACAATCCTCTTACTTCAGGCTTCCAGACTGTTGGGATTACAGGTCTGCACTACTAGGGTCCAGTGAGATTTATTATTCTTACCTTTATTTCTCCTGATTTGTTTCTGTGGTTTTGCAGTAATGGAGATTAAACCTAGAATCTTTGCACAGAGCTCATCCTCAGTCCGTTTTACTTTCTATTTTGAAATAAGGTCTCACTAACTTGCCTAGGCATCACTTAACATCCTCCTGCTTTAGCCTGCAGAAGTGCTGAGATTACAGGCATCACCACACATGACTTTTCTTATTTTTGTATATGTATGTACAAGAGAAGAAGATGCATATGCTAGTCTACTTTTGACTCAAAAGTGGTACTTTGTCTGGTTTTCTTTTTTATGTCCTTTTTCATGCCTCTCTTGGGAAAATTTCTCATCTCCCAGCCTTTAAAATAATGCTTTTTCCTAGGTGCTAATTGGTTCTTTTTTCTTTGCAGCTTCTTTTCCTCTCTGCACAATCAGATTCAAATGAAGTCTACACCTCTGTGATTCTGGTGACTCTCAAGTACCTCTCTCTACTCTAAGCCAACTGTCAGAACTGTTTATTCAATATCCAGTAGCTATTACCACCTTTATGTTCCATGGGCACTTCAAGTACATTTCCAAGGTTTACTTCATTATCTCTTTAGGGTCATCCTTTTGTTTTTCTTTCTTTCCAAAACTGAGGATTGAACCCAGGGCGTCTGTATTGACCTATAGCCTTATTAATTTTTTTTAGACAGACTGTTCCTAAGTTGCACGGGCTGTGCTCAAACTTGGGATGTTCTCGCTTCAGCCTCCTTAAGTGCTGGAATTACACGTGCTGCACCACCACATACAGCTGAGCCAATCTATTCTTTCTTCTATGGCATTGTTTCATTTTCTATTCTCAGTAGCCACAAACTAGCCTATGCGGAGAAGGGCTATGTCTCTTTATTTCTTTCTATAAGCCATTTGTGACCAACTTTGTCATACCTTCATGTAGGACCCACTAATACCACCCCAATCTGAGGCATCTATAACAGTGCTTACTTACCTTTCACACTTAACACACCTTAAGCCTTCTTTTGTCTTTAATAAAGAGTAGTGCCTCTCAGTATAAACTGTATCATATAGGATGTATGTCAACTTATGTTTCTTCATGTTCAAATTCCTTCTAATATCAGACTCAGAGTAGGGCATGCATCACAATGGAACATACAAGATAGTAGATTAGAAAGGAAGAAAATACTAACAGTTTACACTCAAGAGTAGTTGACAGCTGGGCCTGGTGATGCAGGCCTGTATTCCTAGCACCTTGGGAGATTGCATCAGGAAGATCTTAAATTCAACCCATGCTGGTGGAACTTAATAAGACTCTGTCAAAATCAAACTAAAAATGATCTGGGGATGTAGCTCAGTGTGAAGGCCCTGGGCTAGATCCCCAGTAACATATGCACACACACAAAGAGCAGTTAACAATATAGATTGTCACTGACACCTATTTATGACATATATAAATATAAACATGTAGGAAATATGATCAGTACATGTTTAAATGAGTGTTTAAAGAAAACAATCCAGTACTCTACATTTCCCACTGCTGTGTACCTTTTCCTGTTCAGAGTTGAGGCTTTCCTAACATACTGTACCTTTTACTATTTTCTGAGTTTGCTAATTGCTTTTATTCTCATGAATTTCCAAAAGCCAATGCCCTATATTTCTAGCAAACAAATTTATTGTATGAAACTTTTACATCATCAATGAAGCCGCAGAATAAAAATGATTTTTTTCTTTGTGATGTTTTCTCCATATATATTTCTGTCATCACTTCTGTAATACCTATTGAATTCATATATTTTCATGTATGCAGCTTAGCCTTTAACTTTTTGTTGTTGTTGTTGTTGTTTTTTTGAAACTAGGTCTTGCTCTATAGCCCAGGCTGGTCCTAAACTCACTATGGAGCCCAGGCTGGCCTTGGACTCACAGCAGTCCTCCTGTCTCAGCCTCTCAAGTGCTGAGATTACAGGCATGTGCACCTGGCTTATGTGGTGCTTGGGAATCAAACTCAGGCACCTAGTGCTTGCCTAAGTGCTTTGTGCGTAAGCACTTTAACCACTTAGCCATTCCTCCAGCTACAGCCTTTAACTTCTTATGAGCAAGGTCAAGATTTTATTCATTTTCACGTCCATACAATCCATCACACTCAAGACAAATAGTGTGATTTCAGTGTTTATATTTTAGCATGAGAGAGTAAGTAAATACTGGTGAATGCATTTTCAAAAAGAAATTTCTATAAGACACAGAATAAGAAAAGTAGCCTGAACACTTAACAGTGTCAGAACTAGCTCTTCAATATCTAGTTCTCACCCGTTTCCGATCACTTCAGGGTGAACTAGAGTATGCCCTTACAGGGACCAGTGTCATTCAAGGATGTGACTGTAGACTTCACTTACGAAGAGTGGCAGCAACTGGACACTGCTCAGAAGGCCCTCTACAGGGACGTGATGTTGGAAAACTATTGCCACTTCATCTCTATTGGTAAGGGAACACTTCTTGAATCTTTCAGTGTCATGTATATCCTTCAAAACTTTCTGAAAACTAAGGAATTTTGAACTTTGGGGTTCAGGTGATGAATCACTTTATGAGTAGAAAAGTAGGACGATGTCCTCACCTAGTAGAAGGTGTTAAGTTTGGTGATAAATTAATATGTATCCACAAGCTTGAAGCTGAATCTTTCTCTACCTTAGACCAAGTCTCATGTTTCATTACCAGGGTTTCCCATAACTAAGCCTGATATGATATGCAAGTTGGAACAAGGAGAAGAGCTATGGACACAGAGAATTTTTCCACGTCAGGGCTACCCGGGTGAGTATGTACAGATGAAAGTCCAGTGGGCATTAAATCTCATGTAGTTGGCAATTTTAGAAAACAAATCCCTTCAGCTGAGCATGGTAGATCTGTATTCTCAAGCACCTTGAGAGGCTGAGGCAGGAAGTATCATGTTCAATTCAAGCATGGGCAATATAATGAGACCCTTTTTCAAAATAAAATGGAAGTAAATTTTTTAAAATAAGGACCTGTGATAAACCTTAGTGTGAAGGCCCTAGGGTTCAATCCCGGCTACAAAAAAGAAATTCCTTTAGCGGTAACTTTAGGGATCCATTTTTTAATTGTGGTAAAATACAGTATAAAATTTGCAATTTCTACATTTTTAAAGTATATACTCAGTGACATTAAGTACCTTCACACTGTTTTACAACTATCACTACCATCCTTCTCTAGAACTTGTCATATTACAAAATTGAAACTATACCTCTACTCCCTAGACCTGCCTATGACCTTCCTGCTTTCCAAGAATTTAACTACTGTAGCTACTCTTATAAGTGGAATTATGTAGTATTTGTTCACTTTGTGCCTGGAACCAGCTTACTTAACTTAGTAGAATAGTCTCAAAGTTCATTCATACTATGTCAGAATTTCCTTCCTTTTCCTTTTTAAGCATAGTTAATATTCCATGGTATATATATATTTACTTTGCTTATTCATCCCTCATTGGTTATTTGAGTTTCTTCTATCTTTTGGCTATCATGAGTGAAGGCTGTCAGTGCCAAATAGATGGCAAGTTCTTTCTTGGTAGGAGATCCTACCGGTGCAATTCTATGGCTGCCACAAAATGCCAGGAGGAAAATTATGAGAATATGACCATATTGTGAATTCAACAATGAATTAGGGCTAGAAGAATAGCACAGCAGTTAAAGCATAAGGCCCTGACTTGATTCCCCAGCACCACATAAGCTGAGCATGGTAGTGCATGCCTGTAATCCCAGCACTCAGGAGTCTGAGGCTGGAGGATTGCCCATGAGTCAAGGCCATTTGAGGCTGCCTAGTGAGGTCAGGACCAACCTTGGCTCCAGGGTGAAACCCCATCTCAAAAAAAAGTAATGAATTGTTCATATATGATGTCCGATTAAAAAACATTGGAAAATAATACTGGGCATAGTGTCACTTGCTTGTTGCCACAGCTAGTTGGAAGAGTGAACACAGAAGGATTATTTGAGGCCAGCAAACAGACCTCATTAAAAAAAAATTGTGACATATGCATAAGCATATGCATAACCCATTAACATGAGGACAATCATTCAGTAAAAATCAGTCAATGAAAAAAGCCTGAAAATTAAAAAGGAAGCGGGGCCACTGGCACAGTCATGTAATCTCAGCATTTGGGATATGGATGCAGGACAGTCACAAATTAAAGCTCAGCCTAGGCAACTTAGTGACTTAGTAAGACCTTGATTCAAAAAAAAAGGTAGAATTTTCCAACAAGAATGCTAAAACAGCAGTCATAAATGACCTCAATGTCATCAAGTATATAAAGAAAAAAAAACCACAACAAAGCAAAACATAAAAGACAGAAAAGAAACAAGCAAAACATCTAAAAATGACAATATTTAAAATAAAAAGATCCAACTATTGCTGTATATTCATTCATTCATTTTTTCATTGAGGTACTTAGTTACATCCCCAGCTGTCTCTTAATTTTTTTTTAATTTTGAGATCTTACTAAACTGCTAAATTGCACAGGCTGAGGTTGAACTTGCAATCCTTCTACCTCAGCCTCCTGGAGTGCTAGAATTACAGATGGATGCCCCACACTTTTAAAATGCAAATAAAGACCGGCCCCTTGGTACAGGCCTATCATCCCAGCACTCTAAGAGGCTGAATGGCAATTTTGCATCCATCCTGGGCAATTTACTGATTTAGTGACACCTTGTCTCAAAAGGAAAAATTTTTCAATGAGCTGGGGGTGTAGCCAAGTGTAAAGGCCCTAGGTTGGGGCTGGAGGCATAGTTTAGCATTTACAAGCACTCACATAGCAAGTACAAGGCCCAGGGTTGATTCCCCAGTGCTGCATGAGCTGGGTGTGGTGGCTCATGCTTATAATCCCAGCATTCAGAAGGCTGAAGCAGGAGCAGTGCTGTGAGTCCAAGGCCAGCCTTGGCTACGTAGTGAATTCAGGACTATAGAGCAAGACCCTGTCTCAAAAAAATTAATTTGATTTAATTTTAATTTAAATGAAAAATAAAGGCTCTGGGTTGGATGTTAAGTACCACATACCCCAAAAATAGCATATTAAATATATTAAATGAAAAAATTCATTACATGGTAAACATTGAAAGATGAAAAAAATATTAGCCAAACATGATGTCTCAGGCTGTAATCCCAGCAATCTGGGAGGAGGCTTAGGCAGGAGTATTAAAAATTTGAGCTCAGACATGGCAATTTAGTGACTTAATAAAGCCTTGTCTCAAAATAAAAATTACCTGGAGATGTAGATCAGTGAAAGGCCCTGGGTTTAATGCCTAGTACTACAAAAGAAAAAAAATATGTATCATGATTTCTTATGTTTGCCCAAGGTAAGCATGGAACCAACCCCCTTCCCTTAGAATTTTGTTCAGATGTCTAGCCTAAAATCGGGCAGAATGAGCCCTTCTGAGGACAGCAGAAAAGATTACCATGCTGGTCCTAAAATAGCTTGTGAAACAGCAAATAAAAATATCTTGCTTTAGTGTTTGTTATGATCTAGCTTCAGTGTTTTTTGTGGTTATGGGTAGATCCAGTTGGGTGATCAACATGTGGGCCAGGACTTGTGTGGTTCAAATTCTAGCTGATATCAACAGAAGATGACAGTTGTATTTTGACTTGCCAAGTTATGAGACAAGAAGGTTAAAAAGAGGACCAGATCTAGAAATGGTAAGCAGTAAGCTATCAAAAATGGAGTCAGACTATCACACATGCAAACACTGAGCACAAAAAAAATGAGAGGGATAACTGTAAATTTCACCACATAGGTTATTACAGTGACTAAGAGGAAGACTGCATGAAAAGTATTAACAGCCCTTTGCAGAGCTTTAAAATATATCATTGTTTCTTCATAGTATAATCACTGTCTTTAATCTTTTGGTATTTTTAGAGATTTGCTTCTAAATACATTATTATGTATCTCATTACTTTATGAAATTTTCATACCATAATCTGTTTATGTTCTGTCTTTGGAGGGCAATAGACCATTTTAGTAGTGCAGTTTTTAAAAAACTTTCCCTCAGTGTCTTGGGAGCAATATCACTCCCACTGAGAAATCATGAAATAACATAAAGCAAAACTGACATAATAGAATAAAATAATTGTAGCTTGAGATATAAACACCCTTCCCTAAGTAGGTGAGACTACAAAAAGAAAATATCAACAAGGACATGCAAGACTTGAAAAGCACTGTCAGTCAACTGTACTCTGTTCATCTTTATACAGTGTTCTTCATAGAGCATCATTAACATACATTTTCTGTCATAAAAGCAAGTGTCAATGAATTTAAGAGAAAGAAAAGCATAAAAATACATTCTCAACAGAATAAAATTAAATCAAGAACATAGACATATCTCTAAATTACACAAATATTTGGAAATTAATCACTACGTTTCCAAATAATCCAAACTTCAAAGAAATCCTAAAACAAACTCAGTATTTTGAATAGAATGATAACTGAAATACAACATATCAAAATCGATGGGATACAGAGTTTTAAAAAAATCTAAGTAGTCATTCTAAGTAGCTAGGAAAAAGAGAAGCAAATTAAACCAAAAATGGGGGGAAATTTAATAAAAATTAAAGCAGGAATCAATGAAATATAGAACAAGAACAGTGGATAATATGAATGAAGCCAAAAGCTGATTTATTAAAATAATTAATATATATACATATTAAGAAAAAATGGACACAAATTACTCATCAAAAATTAAAGAGACTTCTTCACTACAGATTCTACAGTCATTTTTAAAAAACAGGAAATATACAAACAATATAATACCAACAAATACAGTAATAGGGAACATTTCTACACTCATTTAATAAGAACAATATTATTCTGATGCAACAACCAGACAGTGACACTTTTGGGAATGGAAAACTAGCAGTTCTGGGTAGTAGAGCACTTGCCTCGCATGTGTGAAGGCCCTGGGTGCGGGCCCTAGCACCACCCAAGAGGAAGAAAATGCAAACATAATATTCCTGGGAAGAATAGAAACCAATGTGAAGTGAGAGGATGGAACAGTTCATCCAGGACCAGCCTCACTTTTGACACCAGCTGTAAGTCCAGGAACCAAAGCCACTCTTATTTCCAATAATTTGCTTTAAAAAAACTCATAACTTGCTGAAAGCTGCTGTAGTTGCAGTTACAGTTTGTTGCACACAAAGGTAAAAATCAGCCAAGGGAAGAAGCACATAGGACAGAGAGCATGAAAATACTACACACCTAGCATCTAGATGCCTTTTCATTGACACCATGAACAGTATTACTTCCCTGGTTAGTGTGTGACAGTAGGTACAGAGCACTGCCAACCAGGGAAGCTCACCCAAGCCTCGGTGTCCTGAGGTTTTTGACGGGGCTTCATCACATAGACATGATGGACTGTCCAGGTGGCTGATCTCCATTTCCCTTATGAGAGGTTGAGCTAGTACTGCATGATCCAAAGCCCCCACTCATGGTCTTATTGTCCAGCTTGAAAAGGCTCCCAGGCAAAGATCCTCCTGTTACGTGTGACTTTCCAAGGGTTTAGAGATTCCCTACTAAAAGTCAAAGGCAAAGATCAGACCTCTCTTTGGGCAAACTTAAATTCCTTACCACACAATACTATATATCCTTTAATAAAAAAATCAAATTTCACTTCCTCTATGAAATATTCCTTAGCTATAGACAATGTCTATTCCTTTTTCTAATTTTCTGTTTAATGTCTCTAACATACAGACACACCGTCTGATAAGATCTAACTATTTGTTACTTGATTCATCATTTTTATCTGTTTTCTTTCACTATTTGGTTAATCTCCCCAAAATAAAGTCCTTTCCTTCCCTTTCCTTAATATAGCTTTTAACAGAACCCAAATATTTGATAGTCACTTTAGTAGTTTTCTGAGGTACTATATAAGAAAACATATAAGAAATCATCCACTCAGAAAAAAAAATTTTTTTTGACACAGGGTCTCACTCTGTAGCCCATGCTGGTCCTGAACTTACTATGGAGCCCCAGCTGGCCTTGAACTCACAGCAGTCCTCCTGTCTCAGCCTCCTGAGTGCTGGAATTACAGGTGTGCATCACCATGCCTGGTTTATATGGTGCTGGGGAGTCACACTCAGGTACTTAGCGCTTGCTAGGCAAGCACTTTAACTACTGAACCATTCCTCCTGCTCCCCCATTCAGAAATTATTTACTCATATATTCTGTTTAGATATACCTGCTGAGATTGTGTGCCTTCACATCAGATAACTATGTATTAACATACAGTCAGGAAGTTTCAGAGAAGATAATAAAATATTGGCTCCCAAAAGTGTAAGTTTTAGTTGGGAAAGCAATTATCAAACTGAGTATTTTGCATACAGTAGTCATGCCACTGAAAGATTTCTTGAAATGGATAGTTCAGACTGTAATTTATTCCATTTTCAGATATATTTAACACTAAAGGGTAGAAAACTATGTGAAAGTTTTAGGAAGAATGGATAGTAGCATGTCTCTGGAGGTGTTTGAGCTTAGTAGAAAGGCAAGGTAACCTATCTTTCCTTAAAAATGAAAACAGTAGGGCTGGGAGCACAGCTAGGTGATTAGAGCGCTTGCCTAGCAAGCCCAAAGCCCTGAGTTAGATTTTCCAACACCACAAAAGCTGGGCATGGTGGCCCAGACCTGTAATCTCAGCACTCAGGAGGCTGAGGGAGGAGGATTGCCATGTGTTTGAGGACAGCCTGGGCTACGTAGTGAGTAGTGAGTCCAGGACCAGCCTGGACTAGAATGAGAACCTGAAAAAAGTATTTCAGCATATTAAAAAGAGGAAAAGTTAAAATTAGTGGTGAGGAGAATTTCATTATTTACTCCCTCTGGACGAATAAATTGACCATAACAGCAATCAGAATATGGCAGTAATTACAGTTATGTTGCAGGTATATGTTTCTTCTTATTAATTTTATAATTTCCTGATGGGGAAATGTATTTGTCTGATTCTCTACTTTCAGTAGAAGATATCTCACAGTCATATGTACAGATAAGATCCATGACTCTAGATTAGCGTTTTTGTAAACACTAAGAGTGTGTTTGAAATAGTACATTTGCCATGGAGGGATAAATGGAACTGAAGAAAAAAACAAATGGAAACATTTTGCAAAAACTAGTAAAGCACAAGGCAATAAATGTAAAAGATTTCATCTCTTCCTAAGTAATTTCCTTGTCATATTGCTTACTGTGGGCACTTCATTATAGCTAAGTCTTCCTGTCCCAAGAACAATCCCTTTTTCATCTTTCTTGGTCACCTGCTCACTTGTCCTTATATTTATTATACCTTCTCTTTGCAACTTATCATTATAGCATGCCAGAGATGCAAGTGTTCTTTATTCACACCATTTTTTTTTTTTACTGGTGATGTAACAGGATTTGTTTTTGTGTTTTGTACATTTTCTCTATCAACAGATAATTTATTCTGGTCTTCTTGTAGACTGCAATAACAGGACAGACACTCTAAGTGTGTGTTATTTGTATATATACATATATATATATATATACGTTATTCATGTATATATTCACTTATAAGTATATATCTAATCTATAGCACCTGTATGAAGACTTACAGTATTATTATTATTTTTCTAGAAGATGGGAAAACTGAAGATGTTTTAGTGAAGTTCAGAGAATACCAAGACAAACATACTAGATCTATTGTATTCACCAATCACAAAAAAACAATGAAGGAAAGAAGTAAAATTTATGGTAAAACACCTGCTCTTGGCAAGAACCGTATTATTTCAAAAACAACATTATGTGAACATAAACCTGATGGAAAAGTTCTGAAAACTATACCAGAATTAGTTATTAGAAATATAAACCCTGTAAGAGAGAAAACTGGAGATACTAATGGATGGGAGAAATCGATCCTCAATACTAAGCATGAAAAACTTCATGTTACAGTAAATCCCCATAAACAAACAGAAAGGGATCTCAGTGGTAAACAAGAGCTTACTCAACATCAGAAGGTTCATATTCCAGTGCAATCATTTGAATACAATGAATATGACAAATCTTTCCTTATGAAAAGAGTTTTATTTACACATACTAGAATTCACAAAGGAGAAAGAACCTTTGAATACAATAAAGATGGACTTGCCTTCATAGGAAAGCCAGATCTAGGTGTCCACCCACATAATCTTATGGAAAAGAAGCACTCTGCATACAACAAATATGGGAAATTCCTCTGCAGAAAGCCTATTTTTATTATGCACCAGAAATCTCAAACAGAAGAGAAACCCTTCCAGTGTCCTTACTGTGGAAATAGCTTTAGAAGAAAATCATACCTCATTGAACACCAGCGCATTCACACAGGTGAGAAACCCTATGTTTGCAATCAGTGTGGCAAAGCCTTCCGTCAGAAGACAGCCCTCACGCTTCATGAGAAAACACACGTAGAGGGGAAACCCTATCTTTGTATCGATTGTGGGAAGTCCTTCCGCCAGAAGGCAACCCTCACTAGACATCATAAGACACATACAGGGGAGAAAGCCTACGAATGTACGCAATGTGGAAGTGCCTTTAGAAAGAAGTCATACCTCGTTGATCATCAAAGAACACACACAGGTGAGAAACCATATCAGTGTAATGAGTGTGGGAAGGCATTTATCCAGAAGACGACCCTCACTGTACATCAGAGAACTCACACAGGAGAGAAACCCTACATTTGTAATGAATGCGGGAAGTGCTTCTGCCAAAAGACTACCCTCACCCTCCATCAAAGAATTCATACGGGGGAAAAGCCCTATATTTGTAATGAATGTGGGAAGTCCTTCCGCCAGAAGGCAATCCTAACTGTGCATCACAGAATACATACAGGAGAAAAAGCCAATGGATGTTCTCAGTGTGGGAAAGCCTTCAGCAGGAAATCAAACCTCATCCGCCATCAGAAGACTCACACAGGAGAGAAACCATATGAATGTAAAGAATGTGGGAAGTTCTTCAGTTGTAAGTCAAACCTCATTGTTCACCAGAAAACTCACAAGGTAGAAGCCATGCGAGTTCAGTAAGTGAAGTAAGATTTTATGAAAAATCATCTAAGTCATAGTAAACCCTGAACCTAGTGTTGCTTGAAAGTGTAATAATATTCAGTGGTTTAAGGTACTGTATGTATTTACTGTTTGCTGTTATGTACTACACACACACAAACACAATCACGAGAGCACATGTGCACTCATACAACATTACTGGATAAATTAAGAATATTTGAAAGTAAAAGTCCAAATTTTTATTATTGAATTCAACACACTAAAACTTCCTCTAATAAATTGCCATAAATGTTTAGACATGCTTAATTTAAATTTCAATACATATCCTTTTGTGAAGCTAGTAGTAAACAGTTGGTTGAATGGCAGTGGTCCATGGATATACTGAGCAGGATTGCTTTAAAAGAAGGGAGATGAACTTGTATTTCTCAGCGAATACAGAATAAAAATTAATTGTTATCTCCAGAAAGTTAAACTCAGTTTTGATTTCTAATATTATAAACAAGTTTTGCATAGTGTACCCTATATAAATTGGATTATGTATTATATAATCTTTCATGTAGAGCTTGTTTCATTCATCACTAGGTCTCTAAGTGGAATAATCAAAGCATGTGCAGGAGCTTGTTTATTTTCTTTCTCTATAGAATTCCATTATCACAATTTGTTCATTCTACTGTTATTGGACTTTTACACTGTTTACAGGTTAGGGTCATAATAAATCATTCTTCTGAGAACATATTTCTCTCGTACTTATCTTCACTTCTATAGTGTGTAAACTTAGTGGAATTACTGGGTCTTAGAACATATATGTTAGTTCAGTCAACTTTGGTAGATATTGACAAACAATTCAGAAATTTCACAGCATGAGAGAAGTTACTCTGAATGGAAACAGCTATAAATATTAATGTGGCAGGGGTTCAGACCACAAAATTGTTTCTAGAGGGAGAATCTATCAGTGTTATTAGGAAACTGGGAATGTGACTAGTACATGTAGAAAGGCTTTTAACTACTGCTCAAATCTGTTTGTTTGTTGAGATAGGGTCTCTGATATTATCATCCAGGCCAGCCTTGAACTTGCTACATAGTACAGAGTGGCCTGCCGTCAAACTAACAATCCTCCTGTCCCAGCCTCTAAAGTGCTGAGACCAAATCTTAATATAATACCAGATAAACAGAATAAATGTGGAGTCGCCTTTCATTACACTTACTATCTTCCTTAATTTAAAAAAAAAATTCTACTAGAGGAAAGCAATCATCCAGCATTTCCCTTGCTAACATCAGAAAATTACAACTGGAGAAAACTCCCATGAGAATATTGAAGTTGGAGGATGAGTGGAAGGGATATGGCCTTTATCCTGATCTGTATGTTAATGTCATACAGAAATGGTGAATATAGGAAAGCTTATAGAAATATTACATAAAATTATAGAATTCACATTGGATAAGAACTCTTCAAATAAAATTTAAGAATGACTTTAGCTCTACCTCATGCCTTTTATGAAATCTGTAAGAATTCATACAAGGCCTGGGGGCATAGCTCAGCAGTAAAAGTGCTTGCCTGGCAAGCAGAAGATTCTGGGTTCAATTCCCCACTACCCCATCAGCCAGGTGTGGTGGCACACACCTGTAATTCCATCACACAGGAGGCTGAGATAGAAGGATTGGTGTGAGTTCTAGACCAGTCTGGGCTACATAGTGATTTCAGGACCAGCATGGATTACAGAGCAAGACCCTGTCTCAAAAAAAAAAAAAAGCCATACCAAAAAATAAAGAATGACTCAAGTTTCTGTTAAGTTTGGTTGATTAAAAGAACTTTGTTAGTTTACCCATTAAAATACACATTTCTCAATTTTGCAAAAATTGAAATAGCCCCTAAAGACCTGCTATGAATAATGCAGTGGGAAGCAAGCCAGTCTTCAATAGATTCTCTACAAAGACATTTCTCATGAAGCCCCATGAACTAAGGTTCAAAGAGAAATAAAGGTAGGGAATCCAATGGAAAGAAGAAGTAAGCCATATCCCTCTAGGAGGTATTTTTGAATGCTTTAAAGAAAGTCTAATTGAATTTTTATTTTGTAACAGCCGTTTACATATAAACTGCTTTTCCTTACAAAATTTGGTCCAGAAGTTTATATTTTGGCATGAAACATCTTTAGGCTCTATTCCAAAATCCTGCTTAAAGATTCTTTTGAAGGATTTGAGAACTTTTTTTAACCTATGTAGGAATTTTCCCTCTATAAATTGATAAGTACATGAAATGAGGACTTTTCATCAAATATATTATTAGTATATAAAGTTTGGGCAGGTCTAAGGAGAAAACATGTTTTTAGAATACAAGGATACTCCTAAATATATTTAATGGAATAAGAATCATTTTGCAAATTCATACTTTATAGACATCCTGCAAGACTAGAAGACATGTGCAAAGATAGCCATCAGTTCCAAAGAGTAGTAAGACTCCACAGAGCAAACTCATGTTCTGATTTTGCATAAAAGGTAATGCTGTGGCTCAGCAAAAGACAGAAAGGATAGGTAAGTGTTGGAGGAGTGCTCAGAATAATCCAGGTGCACGCTCACAGGATCCTTACTCACAATCAGGGTGAACACTGTCTCTAGCTGGAACCACTAAGATCTACATTGAAAGAGGCTTTAGGAGTACTTAAGGCAAAAGTTCTCTGCAAGACTTCTCTGTTTACTGATTATGATCAAATTATCTTAACTGGTTATGTGAGCAGAAAATCATCAGCGAACAAATTCACTCTTGGGGCTCTCCAAGGCATATCAGATTTTAAACAATACCTCATATATCTCATCCAAAAGTACCTCCTATAGATCACTTGCTCATCCCAGCCAGAGTCACTCTTAGACATCAAAGCATCATGGGTGTGTTGGAGCTTTGCTATCTAACTTTGAATCAATCTCATCCTACAAATATGTTTCCTCTGTTTTTGTATATGAATAAGCATGTCGTCTCACTCTCTGTGTACTCAGTTTTAGATAGTGCACAGTGTATATCAAACATGAATCTTTCACGTCAGGTAGTGATTCAGAGTCTCCATTCATTTCTGGTCAGTAGTTGAGCCAGGCTTGCCAGATCCTGCCTCACAAGTAATATGTAATAGCAAGAAAATACGGGCCTCGGCATGGTGTGATGGCACACACCTGTAATCCCAGCATTCTGGGAGCCTGAGGCAGGAGGATCACAAATTTGAGCCCAAGCTAGACAACTTAGAAACTTTGAAATAACCTGTCTAAGTAAAAAAATAAAATAAATGGGGGGTGTGGCTCAATGCAAAGACCCTGGATTCAAGCCTCAGTTCTGAAAAAGTACATGAATGGATATTTTCAACTTTGGTGTTCCCCATACACCTGAGATATTCCAGGTGAACCATAGAGATAGTCATAACTTATAATTGTGGGCTTTTCAAAACCTGAGGAATGGACAATCCCAACTGGTGAGGATGAGGAGCTACTCTCAACATCGCCAAAAGTGATATAAAATGGTAAAGGCACTCTAGAAAACAATTTGTCAGTCTGTCTTAAAAAGTTAAACATCCATTTCCCACTCAACCCAGCAATTCCACTTGAGTATCCAAGAGAAATGAAAACTTGTATTCACACAGAACATGTAAATGAATTTATAGTATCTTTTATAACCAGCCAAAACTCAAAATGACCCAAGTGTTCTTCAGTGGGTAAATGGATACATTGTGATACCTGCACACAGTGGAATACTATGCACAATAAAAGTAATGGAATACTGATAAGTGCAACAACATGAACTTCTAATGCATTTTGCTACAGGAGAAACAATCCAAAAAGTTACATACTATGTGATTCCATTTATAGGACACCCTAAAAAAATAAAAAATACAAAAGATAACTGCTCAGAGGTTGCCAAATGTTTGGGATTTCAGGTGATGTGTCTGTACCAAGGGGGTGCACAAGTTAATGCTTTGAGGTGTTGGAATTGTGTTGTAACCTGTTTGTAGCCATAGATGCAAAAATCTATGCATGTATTAAAGAAAACAATATAAGTACACACAAAGTGAATTGTACTGTTTGTAAATTTTCTAAATATAAAATTTAAAAACTCTAGATCTGTACTCCAGCTCCATTATTCAGCAGGACCTACTGACATTTTTAAACTGACTTCTGAATTTTATGTCTAGTAACCTACAAACACATGCACAATAGTCTTATCCATGTGGTCTCATAACTACTTGTTCTCTGGTCAACTCAACCAGAAACAAGGAAGCCACTGTACTTGTGATGTTTGTAACTCCAAACACTGGATCAGACACATGGAGTGGCAGCCTTGGTGTCTAGAGGATAGTTGGAGAAAGCACCCGTGGAGGATGAAATGTGGGCTGTGTTTCCTGGGAGGCATTCTCCAGCAGAGAACAATGGCTGACCTACCAGCTTTATCATGCCCGTGTGAATTCATACAGTGGGAATGATACAAAGTGGGATAATCTGCTTCTACCCTTTAGTTTTCAGCAGTATTCTTATTTACAACACAGTCCTATGTGCAGGCCTCCTGGTTGTATGTGTATACAGCATTCTGAAGGAGGGTACTCCATCCTGGAAGAATATGACCTCTGAGGCTTCATGCATTGCTGTACTCAGAAGACCACTGTAGTGCTTTAACTGGAGAACTTATGAATGGTGCACCATGTTAACCAGCAGTTTATCTTATGATTGTGGGCCACTCCTTGCTCTTTTTTCTTTCTTTTTTTTTTTCTTTACAATAAAGAGAATTTTCTAATAAGATGGTATGCAACCTTGTGTGAGATAACATACATTTGTATCAGACATTTTTTAAGCACCCAGTTGATGATAGGGGCTGGAAACTTGTGGACAGGAAAGATAAGACCATATGAAGTACAGTCGTCTGTTTCTGAAAACACTATCGGCTCTTGCACAGTAGAAGAAGCTCAGTTCTCTCAGCCCAACTGATACCACATGATTTTCTCCAGAGTAGTGCCCACTGGAGTTTCAGCTTTGGTTTCTCCTGCTGGAAGACTAGACATTTAGAAGTAGTAGTATCTACAGAGTCTATGACACTGACGTCATGCACATGTATTCATCCTTCATTGTAACTATTACCAACTAGTATTTGTGTGATAATGCCCACACTAGAGCTCAAATGAAATGACTATGGCTGAATAATAACAATGACCTAAGTAATTTTATATATTTTCATGTAAAGTAACACTTTAAGATCAATGCTGGGTTTTGGGAATTAATGTATTACAAAAATCTTCATACATCATGCCTACTATTATGCGGTCATCTACATGCATTTATACCTCATATTCTATTGTTGTGATAGTTTTATGTGTCCATTTGGATAGCCTATATTCCTGTTATTCAAATACTAATACAGGTATTGCAATGAAGATACTTTGTAGGAGGGATTAAATTCCATAATCAGTTAATGCAAATAAGTGACTGATTATGGACTCTCTAAGAGAAATTGACTTATTTTTAAAGTACAGGCTCATATGGTTGAGGAGAATGTCAAATCCAAAATTTGCAATGTAGCTCAACAGCCTGGAAGAAAAGTGCTTATGTTACAGTTTAAGCCCAAAGGCATCTGGCAGCCCCAGCCTCCAAAAAACCAACCCACGGTTAGTGTGTACTACAAATGCAACATGTGCTCCCCCTAGAAAAGGCCCCGGGATTCCAAATCAGAAACAGGGCTCAGCAGCCATCACAGGCAATGATGTAAGTAGGAGCCATTTTTAAAAGAAGAAGGAAAAAAAGCCCAAAACTGAACCCTTTAGAGTAAAAGAAAGCTCAGAAGAGCACATCAGGGCTTTTGGGATCACCCTTAAACAGTGCCTAGGAAGAAACTGCCACAAGAGGCAGAGAGAGGAGAACAGAGGGGGGAAAGGCTGCTGATCTCCTGAACCCAATACCTTGAGCTTGGAGCTGCATCCCCAGGCCTCTTTTGTCTTTAGGCTGCTCTTAGACTTCAGTACATCTGATCTCAGGGAAAGGTCAGGAGCATAGGCTGAAAAACCTCCGAGCCTCGGGAAATCAATCTCACAGTGTCACTACCACCATATTCTACTGGTCAAAGCGCATTACGAGGATGCATCTTGTGGTATGCCATTTCCACTTTTCAGAAAAACAACGAAACTGAAAACTCCAGAAACACTGACCTTGACCTTAGCTTTCACATAAACTAAGTAATGTTTTACTTGCCTCAGGCTCTTAAGGAAAACTTTAAAGAAATGAGGAAAAGGGGAAGAGAAGGGTAGACTCATGAGACATTAGATCCTCCCTAAAATACAAACTAAATTTGAAGAAATACACCACCATACAAATCCTCATCCCCTCTCTCTCCCTTCCTGCCTTCCTCCCTTTCTTCAGGATCTTGCTAAGTCATAGTCTGGTCTTGAACTCAACATCCCAAGTAGAGCGGCCCCACGTGCCTGGCTACAAGCTCTTTCTTTTTTGGGGGGAGGGGGGTCGCTTTGTTTTGTTTTCCGACAGGGTCTCGCTCAGTCCAGACTGCTCCATGTAGCCCAGGCTAGCCTCGGACTCAGGGCAATCTTCCTGCCACAGCCTCCCGAGGCGTGCACCCCCACACACACACCCCCCGCCCGGCCTATGTGCTGCTGGGAAATCGAACTCAATGTCTTGTGGTTGCTAGGCAAGTGCTTAGCCGCTGTGACATTCCTCCAGCCCCTACAAACCAGTTATGAATGCAGGTGGCAGTGAAAGGCAGGTGGGAGTACTGCTAAGACTCAGTAGTATCCAAGAGAAAGGCCAAGGTCACGTATATCCCATAATATAACGGAAACTTTCTGTAAATTCACTGCAGTTTCTTGGGGAGGCAACTCTGGGAATGATGTGGTTCAGAAGCATGAAACTTGACCTCCAAGAATTCCCACGGAAGATTCTCTGAAGAAAGAATCCCATTCCTAGTTTCTCACCAATACTTTTTAATGGAACTCTGTCTGCGAGAGTTCCAACCCCTTTAAAAGCCTTGTTCCAAAAATCAGGTTTGTCCTTTCTGTTTGCGACCTGTATTCTACCACTCAAATATCTGGCTTCCTTTTTGATGATCGTTTCTCTGCAGATGGAGTCCAAAAAAGTACAAAGATGGAGAAAAACTAAATACAGAGAACTTACAGATACAGATCCCAAGGAACCATCGACCTAAAATACTGACACCTGGGCAGGTAAGACCCTTTGATACCCGCTGTTGTAAACATCAGGCTGGACACTGCAAAGCGACTCAGTTGAACATACACATACTTCGCTTGTAGTCCTCACAGCACAGACACACTCTCAGGGAAATCTTCCTTCAACATACCCTTGCTCCCCAAATTAGCCCAAATCTGCAGAAATTAAACTCTACCCGATTACACAGTGGACATCACAGAGCGACAAGTCTCTTTCATCACAGAAAGTCACAGCTGAGCTACGAAACAATGGATGTTCTCAAACCCTACAGTGTCACGCACTCCGTATCACTGCTGGTCACCTCTAACCCTACGGTCCCTCATCCGAGCAGGACCACAACGACGAGCACAATCACGCAACTATCGCCTCGTAGCCACACAACCTAGCCTCCTCCTATCCACAAACACCCATGAATACACGCATACACGGTTTTGAGCTCCAGGTTCTGCACAGGGCGGAAGTCGGAGCCTCCACATTCCGGGTGCTCTCGCATTCAGTGCCACACTACTGGGACGACTGGAAACTCGAATCTGCGACCTGAGTTTGAGAGCGGCCGCGGGGCTCTGTGGGAAATGTAGTTCAAGGAGAAAAAAGCCCGGATGTCAAGACGGCGAAACCGACCGCTCAGAGAAATAAGCCGCGGAGACCCCTGGGAGACAGCAAGCGCCGGGGAGTGCGCAGGCGCGGACTGCTGGTCAGCGGCCGAAGGTGAGGCCGCTGGGTCGTCTGGGTGCGCAGGGGTAGGGTGACGATGGGACCCGCTGCGGAGGCCGAGGAGGGAGGCGGGATCCCGGGTGGGAATCAAGAGAGAGAAAAGAAGACCCGGGCCACGAAAGAGGCGGCAAGCAAGAGTCCGGGCCCCTGAGAAGACGAGGAGAGAAGCAGAGCCTAAGCGAAGGAAGGACCCGGGTGGCCTCCTCGGGAGCGTCAGAGGGGACTCGTGCCCGGGCGATTGTCCGCTCGTCATGGCAGGAATTTTATGCGTTTCTTTCACCGCTAGGAGCTCCCAGCGCCTGGAGCGCAGCTTGGTGCACATTAGGCGCTCAGGCTTCTCACGCCTTTGTGGAGAGGAGGAGCATTATGATACTTGCTGTGATGTGGCACCGATCATGTATTAAAGTGCTAGGTCTATGTGTGTATGCCTCAAATGAGAGTCCGACTTGCAGCTTCTGAGAAGAAACTGGATTGTGAATGAATTTTTGATGTGTGTAGAAGGATGTCCAGGCCCAGAGATTGCACGTGACACGGTGGACTACAAGATAATGACTCCAGCTGGTTATGCAACTGTGACAGTGTCTGAGTTTTGTAATTATTTTCTGTGCACCATCCATGATAACCCAGAATATGGTTCTTTTTGTGATATTAACCATTTTGTATGTGTGAATACTTTGACCCCATGGCAATCAGACAGGTAACACCAGAGATGGTAAAATTATTTTCTATCTGGGCTCTGTGGTGAATCCCAGCACTGAAACCCAGAGACAAGAGATTGTAAGTTGGAGCCTAATCTGGGAAATTTAGCTAGACTCCGTCTCCAAATAAAAATAAAAATTAAAAAATGGCTAGGGTGGTAGCCCAGTGCAGAGGCCCCAGTATTGAAAAACAAAACTTTCCCAAGTGGCAATCTCACATTTTATTTGGGTGCATTTTTTTTCTTCTGATGGATGAATTCCCCCAAAACACAATACTTTTCTTCAGACATTTCTAAAATAATAAAAATACTTGTTGAGCATTTAAACTTAAGATCAGACTTAAAATTCACTTAGCTAATTAAAATGTTGGCTATGGAATTCAAACTTGTAATTTGCACTAAAAACAACAGTGTTTGCAGGGCTAATAACTCAAGCCTGAATTCCTAGAACTCCAGGAGAATGAGTGATGAGAATCGTAAGTTCAAGCCTATCCTGGGCAACTTAGAGGATTAGTGACACCCTGTCCCAAAAACTGAACTAGGGATATAGCATAGTGTGAAGGCCCTTGGTTCCATTTCCACCACACACACACACACACACACACACACACACACACGCATGCACACACATACACACAAAACTGAAGTGAAAGCTATGTTATTCTTCCCAGAAGTCTATAATGCAAAAGGGTAATGATCAGATTGTTTTCTCTAATTCTCCAACCTTTATTTTGTCTCCTTATTCCTTATAGGTGAATAATCTCCACAGTTTAAATGGATTGGGAGCTCGTAAAGAGAAATGTCAGAATTCAGGGACAAGAAAAGGCCAGCATGACTGGTATCACTATAATTTACTGTAAGTCATCTTTTAACCTTCTAAGAGAACCTTCTGGGAACCTCCAGATACATTTCCCTTCTTATGGATGTAGCCTCTGCTCGTGGCTCTGCATGTCTCCATGCTTCCTCTAGGTATGCAGTGGCCCACTGCTCTGGCAGATTTGTTTGTCTAGTCAGTTTTCTTGTACAGGATCTGTAACAACCCAGGTCTTCCTCTAGATTTAAGGCAAGAATTATCCTCCTCCATGACTTTATCTTCCCCAATCCCAGAAGTGTACTTTTTGCCAAGGATTGTTTTGCCACTTTGGTGCTAGTGGCATCAGCATGTGAGGGACCATTTGTTGCAAGAAGAAGCACCATTTTTCTTCTCCCTGGAAGAGAGTGCTCAAAAAATAATTTTCTCATCAGGCCAAGTGGCACAGACCTGTAATCCCAGTCCTCTGGGAGAATGAGGCAGGAGGATCATCAAGTTCTAGCCCATCCTGGCAACTTAGCAACCTAGTGCGACCTTATCTCAAAACCAGAAGTAAAAATGGGCTCAGGATGTAGCTCACTGTGAAGCTCCCAGGCTTGATTCCCAGTAACACACATAACTCTCTACCTTAAAGAAACATTCTTCTCCCTCAGCATCCTGAGGTAGGAATTAAATTAATGGTTGCAAACTTCATAGTCAGAAGCTTTAGAAGACCCCATTCTATTAGAGAATGAGGGACTCTTAGAATTTTGTTTCACTCACCATCTTTGGAATATTGGCTAAGACTGGGGCAGACTTCTGTGTTAAAAATGAACGGTAAAAACAATTTAACTTGAGAGTTGTTGGAAACATTAACATATCATTAGCAATGTGTTTGTGTGTGCATGCGCACATGCATGTGTACCAGAAAACTGTGGAGGAAAAGAGATATGGATGGTGACCATCAAAAATACCTGATGAAAAGTAAGCAACTTTACTAATTGCACGATACGTAACAAAAAGGCACAATTTAACAATTAAGACAAAATATAATAAAAAGGCAAAACTCCATGTTAGTAGCTTAGAGTGTCGTTAAAATTTCAGTAAGATTTTTGAGCTGCTAAAGTTCTTAGGAGAAGCTGGGCTTGGTGGCACAGGCCTGGAATTCTAGCTAAATGATCACAAGTTAAAGCCAAGCCTGGACAATTTAGCAACTTGGCAAGACCCTGTGTCAAAATCAAAAATAAAAATAGGCTGGGTTTGTAGCTCATTGTGAAAACCTTGAACTCGAGCTCCAGAACTAGACACACATACACATTCTTAGGAGAAAATGAAAGGGGAAAGGAAATAACCATAGTAGATATGAAAATGTTTTAAAACTGTAATAATTTCAGGATGGTCCTGGTAATTACATGAACAAATCAATAGAACTAAATATAAGTATACACAGACCACTGTCGTTGTTACCTTTTTTTTTTGTGGTACTGGAGATAGTTGGCAGATGTTCTATTGCTAGTGACAGTGCAGATGGCACAGCCATTAAGGTAGCTGAGACCAGCTTCGGGGGAGGAGTCAGTACCAATAGGCTTCTTAGGAGAGAAAAGATGGTGCCTGAAGGGAGAAAAGCCCACCCCAGGTCCATCCTGCTGCACCAAAAGCCCAAGTCTCTACCTTTGGATATAAAATAGGATATGGCTAGCTTCTTGTGCCCCTCATATTTATATAGGATGTATAGAGTGAGCAAGGACCAAAGAATGGAGGCAATTACAGTTAAGTCATGTCATACAAGACCTGTTAAGGCATGTGTAGTCTCATGTGGCTTTTTTTTCTTTCCTCTTGGCTTTACTGTCTTAGGAGCTGCCCCTTTGCTGAAGAGGAGCCCAAAGGAAAGACTAGTCATCTCAACACCATGGCTCAGGTGAGGTGATGGTCCTATTCCTTTCTTAAAGTTCTTTTCTAAAAGGCTATTTGGTGGGGTGGGAGGCTGGAAGAATAGCACAGTGGTTAAAGTACTTGCCTAGCAAGCACAAGGCTCTGAGTTCAATTACCCAGCACCACATAAAGCTGGGCATGATGACACTAGCCTGTAATCCCAGCACTCAGGAAGCTGAGGCAAGAGGATTGCTGTGAGTCCAAGGCCAGTCTAGGCTACAAAGTGAAAAAAAAAAAAAAGGCTTTTTAGTCATTTGTTTTTCATGTCCTAAATCCAGCTTTTAGTCTTCCCTTTCAAGAAACTTTTCCCATTTCTTCCTTTTTCAGGCTTCTTGCAGAAGCTATCCTAGGCAGAATATCAGGCTACCTTGAGATTTCCTCCATGAGATTAGGTAGTCCACCATCCTTAATCAGTTTTAGGCAAAGTCTCTGGATAAGGGCAAAATGACAATAAACTTTCTATCAGAGTGTAGTATGTGTGGTTTTTAGACCACATGCCAATACAGTTCTTCCCATCCAAAACTTCTTGAACCTGGCCTTTCCAATCCACACTTCTACAGCATTCTGGTATTCTGAGCTCCAATGAGAATCTCCCATCAAGCTTGGCTCAGAGCACTCCAAGTCTTCACCAGCCAGCATCCTCAAACCTTTCCAAACTCCTCCTGCAAACCAGTTCCAGTGGCTTCCAAACCACATGGTTGGGTAAAGTAATAGCAAGAACCTCACTTCTGCTACAAATTTCTGTCTTAGTTACTTTTTCATTGCTGTGACTCAATACCCAACTTTCACAAATTAGGATAGGAAAAGTTTATTTTAGCTCAGAGTTTGCTGGGTGGCCAGCAACAGTGGAAGGGCATGGCAGAGGTAGATGTGGAGACAGCTCCTCACAGCATTGCAAGCAGGAAGCCAACTAAGCCAAGTCCAGTCAAGGCAAGTCCCCAATGGAAAGCAGGAAGCAGCATATATCCATCCCCAGTCCCATCCCAGTGTTCTGCCACTTTTGAGTCCAGCCTCCGTGTTCTACCTGTTCCAGGTTTAAGCCCCTACCATGTTCCTGTAATCCAAACCACACACCTGCACTCAGCCTCTCCAGACCAGGCCCTAATCTCCCAGTAGCACATGGTTCTATTGACAATCCATAAATACAAATACATGAGACTTTTAGGGGACATTACAGATCCAAACCACAATACTAGACGTGCCCAGAAACAAGCAGAAGTAGCTTTATTATTTTCAGATATTACAGACTTCAAGCCAAAACAGATCAGAAGAGACCATATGGTTACTATATATTGGTAAAAGGAACAGTTAACAGGAAGAGCTCATAATCATAACCATATATGTACTCAATATAGGTGCATCCAATTATATAAACAGAATCTACTGGACATGAAGTGCCAAATAGATCCCAATGTGATCATTCTGGGGGACTTCAATACCCTACCCTCACAAACAGGCCAACCAGACAAAAAACCAACAAAGACACATCAGAGTTAAATCACACCATAGAACAAGTGGATGAAACAGGGCTGGAGGAATGGGTCAGCATTTAAATTGCTTGCCTAGCAAGCGCCAAGTCAAGTGCTAAGCACCCAAATTTGATTCCTCAGCAACACATAAGTGGGATGTGGTGGCACACACCTGTAATCCCAGAACTCAGGAGGGGAAGGCAGGAGGATTGCCTTGAGTCCACAACCAGCCTGGACTCCATAGTGAGTTCAGGACCATCGTAGGCTACATATCAAGAGCCTGTATCAAGAACAAAAAACAAAACAAAAAAATCAAGTAGATGTAACATATCTACAAACCGTCCGATGAACATCAAAATATACATTTTTCTCAGCATCATGGGGTAAAACTAGAAAAAAAGCAAAACAAAGCACAGAAACTATACAGATATATGGAGATAAAAATACATTATTAAATAAGCAGTGATCACAAACGAAACCAGAAATCAAAGACTTTCTAAAGTCTAATTACAATGGAAGCACATCATACCAGAATCTATGGGACACAATGAAGGCAGTACAAAGAGGGAAATTTATAACTATGAATGCAAATACAAAAACAACACAGCAATCTCAAAGAATCTAATGAGGCAGCTCAAAGTCCTAGGGAAGCAAGAACAAGCCAATATAAAAGCAGTAGAAGAAAGGAAGGAAATTAGCAGTAGAAGAAAGGAAATTTATAAGAATCAGAGTAGAGATCAATGAAATTGAAACTAAGGAAACAGTACAAAAGACCAGCAGGTCAAAGAGTTGGTTCTTAGAAAGGATTTAAAAAATTGACAAACTTCTAGCCAAACTTACCAAAAGAAGAAAAAAATTCACACCAGTGCAACTAGAAATGAAAAAGGTAAAATGAACTGGAGGAATGTCACAGTGGTTAAAATACTTACCTGGCAGGTGCAAGGCCCAGGGTTTAATTCCCCAACACCACATAAAGCTGGGCATGGTGGTGCATGCCTGTAATCCCAGCACCTGAAAGGCAGAGGCAGATGGATTGTCCTGAGTCCAGGGCAAGCCTGGGCTATACTAGTGAGTTCAGGCCCAGCATGGGCTACAGAGTGAGACCCTGTCTCAAAAAAAAAAAAAGAAAAGAAAAGAAAAAGAAAAAAAGAAAAGAAGGGGCTGGAGGAATGGCTCAGTGATTAAAGCACTTGCCTAGCAAGCACCAAATACCCAAGTTTGACTCCTCAGCACCACAAAAGCTGGGTGTGGTGGTGCACCCCTGTAAGCCCAGTACTTGGGAGGCTGATGCAGGAGGATTGCCATGAGTCGAAGACCAGCCTGAGCTCCATAGTAAGTTCAGGATCTGCCTGGGCTTCACAGCAAGACCCTGTCTCAAAAGAAGGAAAGAAAAGAAAAAAAGGTAAAATTACAACAACAACAAAAAATGCTGCTGAAATCCAGAAGAATATGAGAAATTTTTGAAAATCTATATTCTAATAAAGACCCAAAGAAAATGAGTAAGTTCCTAGACACATATGAAACACAACATTGAACCAAGAAGACATAAATACCCTGAATAGACCAATAACCAGGGATAAAATTGAGGCAGTAATAAGGGGTCTATAAACAAAGGAAAACCCAGTACCTGGTGGATTCATCAGAGAAGTCTATCAGAATTTTGGAGAAGAGTCTAATGAATCTAATGCTTTTCAAACTCTTCCATGAAATTGAAAGAGAAGGAACATTGCCCCACTCCTGAAAGCAAATATCACCTTGATCCCAAAACCAGATAAAGACCCAACAAAGAAGAAAATTACAGTTCAATTTCCTTAATGATTATAGATGCAAAAATCTTTAACAAGATACTTACAAACAGAATGCAACAAATTATTGAAAAGATCACACACCATGGTCAAGTTGGCATCATCTTGGGGATACAAGGATGGATGAACATACATAAATCAAATAATGTAAAAATAAGTACATTAATAAAAGAAAGGATTTTTAAAATCACATGATGGGGCTAGAGGAATGGCACAGCAGTTAAAGTGCTTACCTTGCAAGTATAAGGGCCTGAGTTCATTACCCCAGCACCAAGTAAAGCCAGGCATGGTGGCGCAAGCTTGTAGTCCCAGCACTGGGGAGGCTGAGACAGGAGGATTTCCTTGAGTCCAAGGCTGTCCTGGGCTACAGAACGAGACCCTGTCTCCAAAAACCAAAACAAAACAAAAATCACATGGTCATCTCACTAAGTTCAGAAAATGCCTTTGGTAAAATACAACATCTCTTACTGATCAAAACTGTGATGAAAATAGCTATAGAAGGATCTTACTTCAAGCTGATAAAAGCATTTTAAGACAATACTACTGCCAACATCGTACTAAGTGGGGAAAAGCTGAAAGCACTTCCTTCAAATCAGCAACAAGACAAAGGTGTCCACTCTCCCCACTTCTGTTCAGCATAGTTCATGAAATCTTAGAGTGTCTTAATTACTTTTTCATCACTGTGACTAAATGCCCAACATGCACAGATTAGGGTAGAAAAAGTTTGTTAGCTCTCAGTTTCAGAAGGTTGCAGTCCATTCATGGGTGGCTGGCAACAATGGAAGAACATGGTGGAGGTAGAGGCTACTCCTCTCAGCATTGCAAACAGGAAACCAAGTCAAGTCAAGTCCCTGAAGGAAGGCAGGAAGCAGTATATGTCCTTCCAGGTCCCATCTCAGTGGTCCTCCCCTTGTGGATCTAGCCCCAACTTCAGGTTTAAGTCCCCAACATTTGCCTGTAATCTAGTCCATACACCTGCATCCCACCCCTCTAGACCAAGCCCCAGTCTCCCAGCAGCACATGGTTCCATAGACAATCCATAACATCCAAATACATGAGACTTTTGGGGGACATTCCAGATCCAAACCACAGTACAGTGCAATCATGCAAGAGAATGGAATAAAGGGATACACATAGGAAAGGAAGAAGTCAAACTAACATTATTTGTGAAACATGGACCTTTCCATAGAGAAGACTCATAAAACTTCACCAGAAGACTCTGAGAATTAATACAAATTCAGCCAAGTTGCAGGATATAAAATCAATGGACAAACAGCAATAGCATTCTTCTACAGCAACAGTGAAAACAGAAAGATCAGAAAAACAATCCCATTCACTGTAGACTCAAGGAAAATTAAATATATAGGATCCAACCTACCTAAGTGAATGAAGGACCTCTACACAGAAAAGTAGAGTATTCTGAAAAAAAAGAAGTCAAAGAGAATATTAGAAAATGGAAAGACATTCTCCCTGCATTAGTAGAACTAACATTGTTAAAACAGCCATACTACCAAAACTGGTATTTAGATTCACTGTAATCCCAATCAAGATACCAACAGCATTTTTCATAGAACTAGAAAAAAACACAAGATTTTATATGGAGCCAGAAGTGACCCAGAATAGCGAAAATGGTCCTAAGCAACAAAACAAAAGCATAAGACATCACATTATCACATATCAAATTATTTTACAAAGCAATAATAATAAAAACTACATAGTTTTGGCACAAAAACAGGTGAGTTAGTGGAACAGAATTGAGAATACAGAGAAAACCCTGAATACCTCTGATCTTCAACAAAGGAACCAAAAATATTCACTGGAGAAAAGGTAGCCTCTTTAACAAATGGTATTGGGAAAGCTGCCTAGCCATATGTAGAATAGAGAAACAAGAGCTACATCTTTCACCATGTATGAAAATCAAATCAAAATGGATCAAAGACCTGCACATTAAAATGGAAACACTGGGAGCTGGAGGGCATAGCTCAGTTGTTAAAGTGCTTTCTTGGCAAGTGCAAGGCCCTGGATTCGATTCCCTAGCACCACATAAACCAGATATAGTGGTATGTACCCTTAATGCCAGCACTCAGGAGACTGAGGCAGGAGGATTGCTGTGTGCTCAAGGCCAGCCTCGACTATGTAGTGAGTTTAGGACCAGTCTGGATTACAGAGTGAGACCTTGTCTCATTCTAAATAAATAGAATGGAAATACTGAACTTGTTGGAAGAAAAAATATGCAAAACCCTTGAAGACCTAGGCATAGGCAAGGACTTTCTCTATAAAAACACTTGAAGCACATGAGATAACACCAAGAATCAACAAATGGAATTATATCAAATTAAACAGCTTCTGTATAGCAAAGGAAACATTCAGCAGAGTGAAGAGCAAACCATAGGGATACGGAAAATCTTTGCCAACTATTGCTCGGACAGAGTACTATTATCAAGAATGTACAAAAAGAAATTGGACCCTCCAAAATAAAAGACCAGTCCAAAAATAGTCAACTTAAACGAATAGACAGTTCTCAGAAGAAGTCTGAGTGGATAATAAATACATGAAAAAAATGTTCAGTATCTTCAGCCATCAGAGAAATGCAAATCAAAACGACACTGAGGTTCCAGCTAATGCCAGTAAGAATGGCTAGTCCTAAGAACTCAACAACAAATGCTGGTGAGATCGTATGAAAAAAGGAACCCTCCTGTGTTGCAGAAGGGCCTGTAAACTGGTACAAGCACTACAGAGAGCAGTGTGAAAATTCACCCAAAAGCTGAAAATACATATCCTCTTTGATTCAGCTATACTTCTCCTGGGGATCTTCCCAAAAAAGTTAAAGTCATTACACAAGAGTGATACATGCATACCCATGTTTATAGTAGCATAATTTGTAATAGCCACATCTTGGAAGAAGACAGTATGTCCAAAAGCAGATGGGTGGATAAAGAAGATGTGGTATATTTACACCGTGGATATATTTGACTCATTATAGGAAAATGGATATACCTTGAGACCTTTAGGATTAGCAAGATAAATCAGACACAGAAGGTTAATATTGTATGGTTTCTCTAATAGAGAAAACCAGACCATAAAAAAGTAAAAGAGATGATGTGGAGAAGAAATGGGAATGTGGTGGGGGGCATGGTTGAGGGGGTGGGAAGGGGAAAGGAATGTGGTATGTAAGTTAAAAAAATAAAGTGCAACCAAACAAAAGGTGTAGTGAGGAGGGCAGCATTTTCCTGTTTGCTTCCTTTCATATTTTGGAGGGTGGGTAACTGAGAATTGAGCCCAGCGCCTTGCTCATGCTAGGCAAGACCAGTGCCACTGAGCTATATTGATTAGTAGGAAGTCCGAAAAGAATTGAGCCTCATGGGATATGAACCAAGAGAATATAAGGGTTGGGGACGGCAGGATGCAAGGGAATAACAGCCTCGTTGATTAGCCTGAGATCTTGGACTAGCCTCCACTTGTTTGGTCCCTTCTTAACTCCCATGATAGGGGTATCATAAGGGCTTGTACAGGGACAGAGGAGTCCTTGTGCCGATAAGGAGCTAATAATAAGTTTTAATCCTTCCTTAAGTTCTAGCCATGTAAGATTTTGTTTTTGATGAGGAAAAGAGGATGGTCTTTAAGGTTTATGACAATGGGAGTTGTCTGTATAGCCCCATCACCCTGGGATCCATCTGTCCATAGCTGGGGCTCAACATCCTGCAAGATTTCTTGTGGAGTTAACAAAGTGTGGCACCCTCTGGCAGGAATTTCGATGGGGTCAGGTTGAGCAGGTCCCACCCAGGAAGTGGGGCTGGGGTTTCTGGAATTAATCAAAATTGAATGGTGGAAATGGAGGTCTCCCAAGAACAAGGCACTATTTATGCAAAATATCTTTCAAGGGGTTGGCCAGACACCCCTTGGATGGTTACTTTTGCAAGAGATAAAATTGTAATATGATGCTAAAATTGAGAGATCCCCCTGGGGTCAGGGCTCCTGATTTTTCAGAGAATACTTAGGCCAAGCACAGATACAGAAGAATATGAGAGTCTTCTTCAGAGACAAGGGGTCCAACTGCGTCCAGTTCTTTAACATGCAGGCCAAGGGTGAGCAGGGTGGAATCCAGGACTGTTACCCTTCCATCTATGAGAGAAATAAGGATCCTCTAGAGGGCATCCCCAAGTCTCGAAGTCTTAGGGTCTTGGAAAGGACAAGACTCTACATCTCTGTCGTTGGGGCTGACCATTCCTTACCCATGCAAAGGCAAGGGGCTGCCAGGGAGAGGTCTCTAGTCCCTGTCCCTGACACCCAATTGTTAAATGCTTCTAAATACTCAAAATAAGAAGGGTTCCAGAAGTTCTTGCAGTGAGAGTGAATGGAATGTCCCCTGGGGCCTACAGCCATCTGGGTCTGATTGCTGAGCAGCCACAAATGAGTTCTAGGGATATCCCAAACCACTCTTTACAGAGAATATCAGCTGCCCTGCTCTGAGAACCTCATGTGTAAAGGGGAAGCTGGGACACGAAACAACCTACCCATCATTCCCTTTTGCATCCCTTAAGTGGGGCTCGCACTAATGGAGAAGGCCAGTGGAAAAGGAGGTGTAAAAATCAGGCCGATCTACCACTGGGGAAAGGTAGTAAAGCAGCAAAGGGGTCCCATTGAGGGAACAGTAAAGGCATGGTCTGGGTACCGAGGCAACTATGTAATTGTCCCCAGGGACAGAAGTTCATCCTGGAGGGCCACAAAAAAATCTGCCACTTCTGTCTAGGACAAATCTTCTCCCGCTTCTGCCGGGTTCTCTGGGCTTCTCTTGGCAATAGGCTGGCTGCTATAAACCCATAGCTAGGAGATTGGGGGTTCCCCCTGGTTCTGCCACTTAGTCAAATGTAAAGTTGAAGCCCGGATATTAGCGGCCCCTTCCTCACCTATCATCCAAATGTGGGGCCTAGCCCAGGGGCTCAGGAGTGTCAACCATGGCTAATCCATGGCCGGAGGTACTCCCAGATGACAGGGTTACGGACGGTGGATCCCCCAGTCACATCTCCAGCCACTGCCACCTGTTTAGGTTAGGTAGACTGAACTTATCTGCAGTCTTCCAAATCTCAGACAGATTTGTTGATGTGTTTCCTCTGGTGTTGCCTGACATCTGGGTTCGGGAACTCATGATACGATTAAGAATAATCACTTGGAGTTCACATGGAAGATTTAAAGCAAGAAAGGATTTATTGAGAAAGTAAAGCTCTCAAAGAGAGGTTGAGAGGGGGCCTCAAGTGGGGAGCCTGAGGAAATTAAGTACTTGAGCCCTTGATAAAGCATTTGCTCAGGTGTTTCAAGCATTCCTCCTGTGGTGGGGTTGTAGAATGTTGCTAACCCACTGATTACCTTAGGGTGCCTAGAAGAAACTGGGAGGGGGAGGACAAGCTGCTTGTCTTACTTAGCTACAGCTCCTTTTTGTTTCCTGAGGGACCAGGGCCTTGACAGGGACCTTAATTCCACTTCTGCCCCCATGGCCACTGACCCCCTTGTCTTTGTACTGCCTGTCTCTCCTAACCTGCTCTCCTACCTAACAGGGCTCACTCTTGAAACTGCATATTTTCTTGGTTTTTGCAGATATGACATATATTCATAATTACTGTATCACAGAGAATAATTTCATTCAAGCCAGGTGGTACAGTCCTGTAATCCCAGCACTCTGGGAAGCAGGCAGGAAGATCCCAAATTCAAGCCTTAGTTATAGTCTGTCAAGAGAGAGAAAGAGAGAGAGAAAAACAGAGAGAAAAAAAAGAAAAGTAAAGTAAAAGAAGAAAGGCTGGGGATGTAGCTCAGTATGAAGGCCCTAGGTTTAAGATTTAATCTTTACTATTGGAACAAAGAAAAAAAACAAAGTGATTTTCTTGCCTTTTCCAGAATGTCATAGTTGGACTCATAGTATGTAGATGTAAGGTTAGCTTCTTTTTCACTAAGCCATATGCATTTAGATTTCTCCTAACCTACGTTTGTACTTCTATTCCAACCTCTTGTATGTTGTATCAAATACATTGCAGTAATTGGTTTTAAATCCTCTCTTAGCTTTTTTTGGTTTGGTTTGGTTTGATTTGGTTTGGGTGTTGGGTTTTTTTGTTCTGTTTTGGTCTGGTTTGTTTTTGAGACAGGGTCTCATTCTGTTCCATCTGGTCCTGAACTCATTATAGCCCAGGCTGACCTTGAACATCTAGCAATCCTGTGGCTGGGATTATAGGTGTGCGCCACTATGCCCAGTTTATGTGATGCTAGGGAAACAAACTCTGGGGCCTAGCACTCTAGCTCCTATGCTATTCCTCCAGCCCCTCTTTCAGCCTGTTGGTTGTATCTTTGTGCATTAATTTTATGTTGCTTTAGAAATACTATATCTACATTTACCATGATACTTGGGATTAAATTGCTTCAAGTAAAATACATCAATTTTACAACATTATAATTTTATTTCAGATACTCCTTTTTTGTTTACTCATAAAATATAACCAGCTGCCTCTTTTTCCTTTTTTGGGGGGGTGTGGGGGGTGGGGAGGGAACAGAGTCTCATTCTACAGCTCAGGCTGGTCCTCAACTCACTATGTAATCCAGGCTGGCCTTGGACTCACTAAAATCCTCCTGCCTCAGTTTCTCAGTGCTGGGATTACAGGCATGTGCCACCACACTAAGCTTAAGGGGTACTAGGTAATTGAACTCAGGGCTGTGCACTTGCCAGGCAAGCACTTTAACCACTGTGCTATTCCTCCAGCCCCTAGCTGCCTTTTTATATACAATGTATGGTGGCTGAAAGAATGACTCAGTGGTTAAAGTGCTTGACTAGCAAGTGCTAGATCAAGCACTAAGTACTCAAGTTTGATTCTCCAGCACCACATAAGCTGGGTGTGGCATGCCTGTAATCCCAGCACTCGGAGGATTGGAGGATTGGAGGATTGGAGGATTGGAGGATTAGAGGATTTTCGTGAGTCCATGGCCAGCCTGGGCTCCACAGTGAGTTCAGGACCAGCCTGGACTACAGAGTGAGACCCTGCCTCAAAACACACACACACACACACACACACACACACACACACACACACACACACACACACACACACACACATTTGGTTTCTGGGTTTTTGTTTTTTTCAATGCTAGGGATTTAATCCAGAGCCTGGAACATGCTAGCCAAGTCCTTTACCAGTCATTGCTTAAGAATGGTTTTGATGTTTTCAATGCTTGAAAAAATTCAAAGTAAAGTATTTCTGATTATGCTCATTATCAACAGCACATATAGAAAGTATTTCTGGCCTGCAGATTTTATGAAATTCAAATTTCAGTATCTGTAAATAAGTTTTATTGGAACACATTTTGCTTACTAATTTACATAGCTGCTAATATGCTAAAGTAGCAAGAAAAGTTCACCAAGCACTGCTTAAAACAATCATCTTTAGGGTGGAAGAATATCACAGTGGTTAAAGCACTTGACTAGCAAGCATAAGGCCCTGAGTTTGATTCCCAACACCACATAAAGCTGGGCATGGTGGCGCACCCGTCAGACGGTTGAGACAAGAGGATTGCCATGAGTCCAAGATCATCCCAGGCTACCTAAGGAATTCAGGAGCAAATTGAGCTACAGAGCAAGACCCTGTCTCAAAAGAAAATCATCTTTTAAAGAAGAAATAAGTATTTAGATAATTTTTCTCATTTTATTTCCTAAAAGCCTTAATACTTTCTTATCTTCAGCCTAAAGATCTTTATTAACATTTTTGGTGAGGAACATCTGCTATTAATGAATTATTTCAGGTTTTACCTGAAAATATCTGTGTTGATACACCGAACTCTGATACTTCAATAAAGACTTAGTTTTCTTCTGCCTGATCTGTGAGAAGATTATAGAATGCAACCAGTCAAAAAGCAGAAATTTCTGGGGGCATAGCTCAGCAGCTAGAGTGTTTGCCTAGCATTCACAAGGCCCTAAGTTCCTTTACCTAACATCACAGGTGCTGGGCATGGTGGCACACACCTGTAATCCTAGCACTTAGAGACTGAGGCAAGTGGATTTCTATGTGGTCAAGGCCAGTATGGGCTACATAATGAGTTCAGGACCAGCCTGGACTACAGAGTGAGACCATGTTTCCAAAAAAGCAGAAGTTTTAGAATCTCACTAAGTACACTTGTGTTTTCAAAGGCTATGTTGTGGTTTCTTTCTGTCTGCTGCCAGGGATATCTCTAATACATGCATAGCTTGTCAGGCAGGAGAGTAGACAGTTTATACTCAGATACTGAGTGTTATCCTTTCTGTCCTTTCTGTTGGTCTTTCAGTTTCAAACTTAACCTGTTTCCAGCTCATTTTCCAGCCCTCTTTCCTTTTAGGAAATAAGCTATGGTTTTCTGCCTTGAAAACTTTACAGTTTTAGGAATCCTCAAGCAAATGCCACAAAATTAACATCTTACCCACTGCAGCTGCTGTTCATCAAGGATAAACTGTCCTCCAGTTTCTGCCTGTATTGGTTTCTTTCCAGTGCCTTCCTTTATTGTTCATTATGTATTGTGGCTAGATTTTATAACGATTATCTTAGAGAGATTTTTGTTTTTTGTTTTTGATTTTCAGTACTGGGACTCAAACCCAAGGCTTTGTGCTTGGTAGGCAAGTGTTCTATCCCTGAGAGTGTTTTCCTTAGTAATTTACCTTTTTTGTTAGATGTTGAAAATCCCATCATACACTGTAGAATCAGTTTCTTCCTGCATAAAATAATCACTTTCAAGGGAAAAAATTATTTCCATAGTGAAGTCGGAGAAATTGTTTTGTAATACGCTCTATCTTATGCATACTTTCAGGTTTTGTAATCATATAATTTTTCCATATGTTACATGCCTCTGAGGAAATAAATTTTTTTGAGCAGTAGCAGTGTTTTGTTTTGGCCTCCCTGGCAAACCAAAACAGGTTTTATACACCAAGTGACTTCATATTGAATATTTTTAGAATACATTAAAGTGGTTCTTTAGCAAGTGTTTCTACTTTGAGTATTTTTTTCCCCACAATGTGAAGCATAAAGCAGAAAAAATCAGTCTTTCTGTACATTTTTCATGAGTGCCACAAAAGACGCAGGGTGAAAAGTAGTCCACAATGTGTAGTCAGCTTGGTTTGATCACAGTCCCAATCCATTCCAGGGATCAGTGTCATTCAAAGATGTGACTGTGGATTTTAGTCGAGAGGAGTGGCAGCACCTAGATTCCGCTCAGAAGACATTATACATGGATGTGATGTTGGAAAATTATTGCCATCTAATCTCTGTGGGTAAGAAAAACTCTGAAACTCTTCCTCTCAAAAGTATCTGAAGTGTGTGTAATATTGAATTTTGGGAATAAAAAATGATAAATGACTTTCTATTAGCAGAGAAGTGACTGTGTCCTCACCTGCCTTGTACAGAGTGCTAAGTTTAGCATAGCACATGAAAATCTTAACTTTCAGTACTGAAAATACACTTTATACATGTTTGAAAGGTACTGAAGACCAGCTTTCTTTATTAAGTCTTCTTTTCTCTTGCCAGGGTGTGACATGACCAAACCTGATGTGATCCTCAAATTGGAAAGAGGAGAAGAGCCTTGGACATCATGTGCAGATTGTGCTTGCTTAAGTAAGTTTCTGACAAGTAGAAAGTAAATGGTAAAAGAGTTAGATGACGGATGGTGCCTGTAAAGTGTCTTAGGAGTGTTTTTAAAAGATTTCTAACATTTGAAATGAATTTTGTGTCTGTAAAACTTGAAACCAGAATTTTGAACCACACCATAGTCTCAGCTACTCGAGCCACAGCAGAAGGATCTTTTCAGCCCAGCAGTTTGAGGGCAGCCTGGGCAAGATAGTGAGAAGCTTGTCTAAAAACAAACAAATGAAAACTCACCAACACCAACAATAAAATGATGGACTTCTGAGTTACTCTCAGCCAGTCCTGTGAATGCAGGCCTGTAATTCCAGCACTCTGGGAAGCTGAGGGAGCAAAAATAGTTTGCCATTCTGCTATATTCTCATTTTCTACTGACATATACAAAATGAAAAGTTGGTTTGGCTTTTTTAATTTTGTCTCATTCAATTTATGCTGTTACCTTCCTAACAATATACAGTAGCATTACTTCTCAAAATTGAAATTTCTGTTCTTTCTGGAGCTACCATAATAAGTGCTTACTTAGTCTTTTCAAATTTCTATCTCATAGAAAAGTTTTGGCTAATTTCTACTTTCTTTTCTTTTTATAAAATTCTCAGTAATAATCTTTTAGCCTCCCAATTTTTCCCCATAAATGGAGATTTTGTCATTATATAGGTACTTTTCTTCTGTTGTAGGTTTTTCTACCTGTATTCCTAATAAGTCAGATCTTAAGACTTACCTTCACAAACTATTCCTTGATTACTTCACGTATCTGCTTTTCATTTTTCTTTCCTTTTGTGGTACTGGAGATTAAACACAGGGCCTTTTCTCTGAGACGCATTCCCAATCCCTTTTTATTGTTTATCTATTTATTGTTTTGCTTGACATAGGTCTTACTAAGTTGCTGGATTGCCTAGGTTGGGCTTGAATTTGTGATCCTCCTATCTCTGCTTCCCAGAGTGCTGGGATTACAGGCCTGCACCATTAAGCCTGGCTCATTTTTCTGATGTTACTACCACTGATAATAGTGTATGTTATAGCAATACACAGTATTACTAATAAACGTACTCACAATTCTCAAATATGATCATAAAATTTTTTGCAATCAAAGCTTGAACCCAGGGGTTTGTACATGATAAGGAAATACTCTACCACAAAAGCTAACTCCTTCTGCCTTTTTATTTTTTGAGATAGTGTAACTATGTTTCATAAGCAGGCCTCAAATACCACCTACCTGTGATACACAGTAATTATGTTAAGCATTATTTTCTTTGAAAAAGGATTGATATCAAGCTTGTATCTTTTATGAAATATTTATGACAAAGTACAAAATTACTAAAGTATTTGTTTTAGCCATGGTGCAGGTCTATATCCAGAACTATGGGAGAGAGTAAGGAGGATCATGAGTTTGAGCCCAGGTTGGATAAGTTAGCAACTTAGAGAAACCCTGTCTCAAAACCAAAAGTAAAAATGGGGAGGAGATGTAGCTCAATGTGAGGGCCCTGGGCTCAGCCTCCAGCACCACAAAAAAAAAGGAAGAACCATCTTAGTTATTTTTTCATGGCTGTGACTCAACACCCAGCATCCACAAATTTATGGGAGGGAAGGTTTATTTTCACTCACAGTTTCGGAAGGTCACAGTCCATTCAGGAGTGGCCAGCAACAGTGGAATATATGGACGAGGCAAAGATGTAAGCAGCTCCTCAAGACATTAATAATAGGAAGCCAAGTCCCGTCAAGTCCAGTCTCATCTCATTTGAGAGAAAGGCAGCAGCATATCTGTATTTCCAGGTCCCATCCCAGTGATCAACCCCTCCTGGATCCAAGTGTGGAAGGTATGGTAAGCCTACATGCCTGCAATCCAATTTATATGACTGTAATTCACCACTCCAGATTAGGCCCCAATCTCTCAACAGCACAGGGTTCCCTAGGCAGTCCATACCATTCTAATGCATGGACTTTTGTGGGACATTCCAGATCCAAACTATGATAGGGAGATACGGAAGGAAGACAGAAAGGGAGGGAAAAGCAAGCAAGCTAGGTAGTTACCTTAGAAAGGTGGTAGGGGAAGGAGTGTGAAGAGTTATTAAGAGCCTAGATGGTAGAATTTATTTGAAGTTTATTTGAAGAAAAAACACAGATTAACACACTTAGAAATGAAAAGGGTGAAATTACAACAAACCCTGCAGAAAGTCATACATGATGAGAAATTATTTCTAACATCTGCATTCTAATAAGTTAGAGAATTGAGAAGAAATGGTTGGCTTTCTGGACATATACAAAATACCAAAATTGAACAAGAAAGACATAAAAATCTTGAACAACCCCATTACACACACAGAAAACAAAGCAATAATAAAACTCTGCCTACAAATAAAAACCCAGGACCAGATGGATTCACAGAATTTTTTCAGTATTTCAGGGAAGAACTAACTCCAATCATTCTCAAACTGTTTCATGAAGTTGAAAGAGAAGGAATACTACCAAACTCATTTCTGGAGGCTAGCATCACCTTAGTTCCAAAGTCAGACAAAGACTTAACCAGGAAGGAAAATTACAGACCAATATCCTTAATGAATATAAATGCAAAAATGCTCAATAAGATTCTGGCAAATAGAATCCAACAAGTAATCAGAAAGATCATACACCATGATCAAGTGGGCTTCATTCCTGGCATGCAAGGCTGGTTCAGCACACATAAATCAGTAAAAATAATACATCATATCAACAAAAGCAAAATCAAAAACCACATGACCATCTCAAGTGATGCGTAAAAAGCCTTTAATAAAATTCAACACCCTTTCATGATAAAAACTCTGAGAAAAATATGTATAGAAGGGCCTTATCTCAAACTCATAGAAGCCATATATGCCAAACCTACTGCAGATATCATAATAAATGGAGAAAAAATTTAAAGTGTTTTCCCTTAAATCAGGAACATGACAGGGCTGTCCACTCTCACTACTGTTATTCAACATAGTCCTTGAAACACTTGCCATAGCAATCAGGCAAGAAAGTGAAAAAGAAGGGAATATACATCGAAAAGGAGGAAGTCAAACTATCCTTATTTGCAGATGATATGATTATCTCCAAAGAAGACCCCCAAATCTCCACTATGAAACTCTTGGAGATAATAAACAAATTGAGACAAATTGCAGGCTGCAAAACCAATACTAAAAAATCAATAACTTTTCTCTGCACCAACAATGAACTCACTAAGAAAGAGCTCAGAAGAATAATCCCATTCTCAATAGCCCAGCAAAAAATTAAATACCTAGGCGTATACCTAACCAAGGAAGTAAAGGACCTATATAAAGAAAACTACATTACATTGAAGAAAGAAATTGTAGACAACATCAGAAAATGAAAAGATACCCCCTTTTCTTGGATAGACAGAATCAATACAGTCAAAATGACTGTACTGCCAAAACTTATGCACAGATTCCATGCAATTCCTATCAAAACATAAATGATTTTTCACAGAACTTGAAAAAATTAATCCTTATATTCATATGGAATCCAAGGAGACCTAGAATAGCCAAAGCAATTTTAATTAACAAAACTACATCAGGAGGCATTACAATTCCAGACATCAACCTTTACTATGAAGATAGAGTTGTAAAAACTATACAATACTGGCACAAAAACCGACAGGTAGAACAGTGGAACAGAATTGAGGATGCAGAGACAAACTCATATACCCTCAGCTACCTAATCTTCAATAAAGGAGTCAAAAGCATATACTGGAAAGAGGACAGCCTCTTCAACAAATGGTGCTGGGAAAATTGGACATCCACATGCAGAAGAATGAATATAGACACCTGTCACCGTGTACCAAAATCAAACTGGGTCAAAGACATAGATATTAAAACTGAAACACTGAACCTCCTGATAGACAAATTAGGCAGATATGTAAGACATAGGTATACATAAGTACTTTTTTTAATAAGACACCAAAAGTACAAGAAATATCCCCCATTATTAACAAATGGGATTATGTCAAATTAGAAAGTTTCTGCATGGCATAGGAAGTTATCAACAGTGTAAAAAGAGAACTGAGAGATTGAGAAAAAAATATTCACCACCAATACATCAGATAGGAGGCTCATAACCAGTATATACAGGGAACTGAAGAAAAGTAAGCCCCTCAAAATCAAAGACCCAATTGAACAATGGGCGAAAGAAATGAATAGACAGTTTTCACATGAAGAATTTCAAATGGCCAATAAATATATGAAAAGATGTTTGACATCCTTAGCCATTAGAAAAATGCAAATCAAAATATCACTAGAATACCATCAACTCCAGAGAGAATGGTGTATATCAAGAATACAAATAGCAATCAGTGCTGGTGAGGCTGTGGGGAAAAGGAATCTTTTTGCACTGCTGGTGAGAGTGTTAACTGGTACAACCACTATGGAAAGCAGTATGGAAGTTTCTCAGAAGACTGGAAATAAATATCCCCTTCGATCCAGTGATTTCTCTTTGGGAATTTTCCCAAAAGAGTTAAAAACAACATATAGCAGAGACACATGTGTACCCATGTTCATAGCAGCACAACTAACAATAGCTAAAATGTAAAAGACACCAAAATACCCATCAACAGACCAATGGATACATAAATTGCGATATTTATGCGCAATGGAATACTACTCATCTATAAAGACAGATAGGCTGGAGGCTTTTATATGTAAATGGATGCAACTTGAGACTGTCATGCTTAGTCGAGTCAGAAGCAGAAGGAAAATATCATATGGTTTATCTGATATGAGAAACCCAGATCACAATTATTTCATATAACTTACTGTGGGGAATAATGGGAAGTGGAGGGGAGAGGAAAGAAGTAGGGGGGTCAAAAAGGGAGAGAAGAAGGATTTATAATTTTGCCATGATATGTATATGCACAGAATAATCAAGATCAATGTAAACTTTATGTATTGCACTTATATATATCAACAAAGGGGGGGATTAGTAAGCTAATGATGGTTACATGAAAAAGAAGGTAGGTAGAATAACTAGCAGTATTTTACTACAGGGATATGTGAATACATATATATAAGTGTAGATCTATGTCCTGCAAAAGTAATCCTTTCTATAATATTTTTCCAGAACACAAATTTCTTTTTTTTCTATCTTGCAGTTGTAACGCCCTGAATAATTCACTTCACTGTTTCTGAATCTGCTTTTCCAGCCATTCCTCCTTCTTCCATCATTCTATAACTTCTTGGCTTGTTGTTATTTCAAGTTCTTCAAGGCACAAAAATTACTAGAAGCTAAGTGTGGTGGTAAATACCAATAATCCCAGCATTCTAGGAGGCTGGGACAGAAAGATCACATGTTCAAACCCAACCTGGGCAACTTACCAACTTAGAGAGGCTCTGACTTAAAATAAAAAATTTAAACATTAGATAATATTTCTCAGTGCAAAGGCCCTGGGTTCAATGACCATCTCCCTCCAGAAAAGGAGGAGAGACTTAAAATGTCCATTAGCTTGTTTTTATTTTTTAAATTCTTTTCAACACTAAAGCAATCTTATTTAGATTCTCTGGTTTTTTTGTTTGTTTCACAGACAGGGCATAATTTGACTGGGGTCTCTTAGCCTCATATGCTAAGCCATAGTGTTAATTCCTTTCCTAGCAAATGTGTGAAGATTGACAAGTTGTTATTGATTCTTTCCTAGAAGAAAACTGGAAAGCTGACGACTATTTAATGAAATTCAAGGAGAACCATGATAAGTATTCTAGATCAGTTGTATGCATTAACCACAAAAAACTGACTAAGGAGAAGACTAACATATATGAAAAGACATTTACTCTAGTCAAAAAGCCTGTTAATTCACAAAGTCTACCTCCCGATTATAACCATGGAAAGATTTTAGAAAATGTTTCAGAGTTAAATATAAGTAATCTTAGTCCTGCAAGAAAGAGACTTCATTTGTATAATAAATTTGGAAAGTCACTCCTTAATACTGAGCAAGAAACAGCTCCTCCTGTTTCCCATAGCCAAAGCAGCCGAGCTTTTAATCATAATGATGGTCTTCTGCAATATCAGAAAGTGGTAACTCCACTACAGCCATTTAAATACAATGATGGTGAGGAATCATTCTCTACAAAGGGTAACATAATTACACATAATAGAGTATATGGAGGGGAAAACCCCTCTGTATGTAATAAAAAGAGAAGAGCAACCAATATTGAAAAAAAACATACATGCACTGAATGTGGGAAATCCTTTTGCAGGAAGTCAGTACTGATTTTGCATCAAGGAATTCACACAGAGGAAAAGCCTTATCAATGTCATCAGTGTGGAAATGCATTTAGAAGGAAGTCATATCTTATTGACCATCAAAGAACTCACACAGGCGAGAAACCCTTTGTTTGTAATGAATGTGGTAAGTCCTTTCGCCTAAAGACAGCCCTCACTGATCATCAGAGAACACACACGGGGGAGAAGTCATATGAATGTCCACAATGTAGGAATGCTTTCAGACTGAAGTCACACCTCATTCGTCATCAGAGGACTCACACAGGAGAAAAACCATATGTGTGCAGTGCCTGTGGGAAGTCCTTCCGCCAGAAGACAACCCTGTCTCTACATCAGAGAATTCATACAGGGGAGAAACCTTATATTTGTAAAGAATGTGGGAAGTCCTTTCACCAAAAGGCAAACCTTACTGTACACCAGAGGACTCACACGGGGGAGAAGCCTTATATTTGTAATGAATGTGGAAAATCCTTCTCCCAGAAGACAACCCTCGCTCTTCATGAGAAAACTCATAACGAAGAGAAACCTTATATTTGTAATGAATGTGGAAAGTCCTTCCGCCAGAAGACAACCCTCGTAGCACATCAGAGAACACACACAGGGGAGAAATCGTATGCATGTCCTCACTGTGGAAAAGCCTTTAGGATGAAGTCATACCTCACTGATCATCACAGAACTCATACAGGAGAAAAACCATATGAATGTAATGAATGTGGGAAATCATTCAGTCAGAAGACAAATCTCAATCTACACCAGAGAATTCACACTGGGGAAAAACCCTATATCTGTAATGAGTGTGGGAAGTCCTTTCGCCAGAAGGCAACCCTCACTGTCCATCAAAAAATACATACAGGACAGAAATCCTATGAGTGTCCTCAGTGTGGGAAAGCCTTCAGCAGGAAGTCCTATCTCATTCATCATCAAAGAACTCACACAGGAGAGAAACCATATAAATGTAATGAATGCGGAAAGTGTTTCCGCCAGAAGACAAATCTCATTGTTCATCAAAGAACACACACAGGTGAGAAACCCTATATGTGTAATGAATGTGGTAAGTCCTTTAGTTATAAGAGAAATCTCATTGTCCATCAGAGAACTCATAAGGGAGAGAACATGGAAATGCAGTAAATTATCTCTTTGTGAAGTCTTTCCAACTTATTGTAAACATTTAGTTTTTTTTAAAAGCACGCTCAGATGTGTTAATGAATCCTTAATCACAAATGTAATAATGGTTATTAATTTAAAGTCCCACACTACATAACACTTTATCATTTGCTGGCATATGGTATGGGTACGTCCATTCTTATTGAACTTCATCATGAAGCTAATTTTTAAAGTTTTAACTGTTCCTGCTGACCCAAATGCTTTATGTAAAATATTTATATAAAGGGCTGGAAAAATAGCACCGTGGTTAAAACTCTTGCCTAGCAAGTACAAGGCTCTGAGTTTAATTCCCCCAATCCCATATAAGCTGGCTATGGTGGCATATACCTGTAATCTCAGCACTCAGGAGGCTGAGACAAGATGATTGCTGAGATTTTCTGAGACCAGCCTGGGCTACATAGTGAGTTTAGGACCAACCTGCACCCCAGAACGAGATCCTGTCTCAAAAAATAATAATTTATATAATACATGCACACAAATTACAAAGATGTTATCAGGATTAAGCTGAATAAGAAAAACGCTATGAATTCTAATTCTCATTGTGTTCTGTATAATAAAGTGTAGTTAGTGGTTACTTTCCCCAAATGTTACTATTTTCTTCATTTATAAAATAGTTTGGCATGTTTTAAATTTTTTATATATATTTTGTCATACATCATGAATTCTTTTATCTTTTCCTTCACTGAATATTTTAAAGATTTGTACATTATTGTATGTGGCAGTAGGGTATTTTTATACTATTCCATTTTAAGAAAATACTACCATTTATCCTATTAATGGATATTTGTATTTTTATAATTGTGTTATATTAAAATATTACTATAAATATTCTTGGTTATGTCTTTCTGTGTACATGTATTTCTGTTGATATTATACCTTAGACTGGAATTATTCATCCAGAGATGTTGCCTTAGTTGTCTTCTCATTGCTGTGACTGAATGCCTGACATCCACAATGTACGGAAGAAAAGACTTATTTAGGACACAGTTTCAGAAGGTAAGTTGGAAGCTCTGCCAGAGCACCCCCAAGTCTCAACAAGTTGACACAATCCCTCCAGGTCAAATCCTAAGCAGCCATCCCTTCCAGCCAGGCCCCATCTCCCTACAGCACATGGTTCCATAGGTATCCCACTACATTCCAAATACATGAGACCTTTGGGGTACACTCCAGATCCAAACAATAGCAGGTATATGTGAGTCTAAGTAATACCAACTATTTCAGACCTTTCTCAACATTATTCATTTTGGAAAGAAGCAATTTTAAATGCAATTAATGTAAAAAAGGTCTTTAGTAGTCATTTAAACTAGAAAATTCTCACTGAAAAGAAACCTGGTAACTTAATAATTTTGAGAGGCTACATGAAAGCACTAAGTGTAGAAAGGCCTTCAGCCATGACTAACTCCTTGCAAAAAAAATACCCCAAAAATTCATATTAGAGGGAAACACTATAGAAGTCATGATTGTATGGGTGCTTTTAGCCTTAGTTTATACCTTACTCAGCAATAAAGAATTCATACAAGAGAAAAGGATGTTAGCTGTGTCCAGTAGTACAGGCCTGTTATACCAGCACTGTGGGATGATACATATCTTAAACTCCTTTTAAAAATTTAGATAAAAGTTTCTTGGTACAATGAGACACTCTTATTACCGAGACCATAATATAGTTAAACAATATTCAGTTAAGTGAATACTAGGTGTTCAGTAAATGCAGGTTGTTCCCTTCCTGTATCCATTGAAGCATCAAGTATTTTGAAAAAGATTTAAATATAAAGTCAGGCATGGTGGCACATGCCTGTGATCCCAGCATTCAGGAGGCTGATGGTTAGCGTAAAAACATTGCTCACCTGCAGCAATACAGAGGGCTCCTGCTGCATGAAAAGCAGATTTAGACCTCTCCTGTTTTGTAGGATTATGTCTGCTAAAGAATCCAGAGAGGAGGTCAAGTTGTAAACTTGCCCAGTAATAAGATGAGAGAGTAAAGGGGACCCAAGAATAAGTTAAATCTGAAATAGTGCAAAACAGCAGAGATTAAAACATTAGCAGTCTTAGATACGGGTCATTCGTACCTTTAGAGGATCTGGTCCAGGCTTGCACTTCCCTGTGGAATCTGTGGGGTCCTTAGCAGCTTTTATTCAACAGTGGTGAGTCCAGGTAGGCCTTTCAGTGACTTTGACAGCTGTTTCAGTCTATCCATAAATACACTTATCCATTCCCAGCTCCCTTTTTCTTTTACTCACACATATCACTTGCTTATTCTTTCTTTTACAGGATACCCATCTACCTGTTTCCTTTTCCTTCACAACACTGTACACACACATTTATCTACTTGCCTGTTCTTTCTGTAAGGACTTTCCAAAAAATGGTTGGGGAATTTTTTTGAACATCTGGGGAAGCCAAGTCCAAGTGAACTGCTGGCTGTCTCAAGTAATTGAGATCTTTTGCCAGGGAGCCCTTTTAACTTTCTCCAGATGTCTGGAACTGCCTGGGCCACAGAAGCCAAACTAAGAGCATAAGTTTTCTGAGGCCAAAGGATCAAAATGGAAATTATGTATAAAATGCATCCTGGAGACAATCCAGTGAAGTTCTAGTTGATTCTTCTGGTCCCTGAATAACCCTGGCTGTCTTAGAGATTAATGGATTTTCAGACCAGTCCCCCTCATACCTGACAGTAGGTGATAATGATAAGTGGTCAATGAACAGAATCCTCTTTCTGAATTAGGATTCAATCAGGACAGGAACATTTCACTCAAGTGGCTGATTTTTTTTTTCTGGTTTTCCTAGAACCAAAGCCAGAATGGCTTTTTAGCCTCTGACAGGATGTGTTCCCTTTCCAGCCAGATCTTTAAGGGATCCCTCATTCATCTGACAGTCCATTGTTGTGGGATGTGGTCCTGGTTGGCCTTCTTTATTTGAAAGCGGTGAATTTAGTGATGGTGTCCAGCCACCTTTACAGCAGATGGTGTAGTCAAGATGATGGCGTAGGGTCTAGTCCACCGAGCCTCAAGGTCTGGGCATGAGTGGCACCGCATCCAGACCTAGACTCCCGGTTCGAATTCCTGTTCAGATGTCTCTTGAACTACAGTAGTTTCAGCTTGGGCTTCTTTTACGAGGCTTGAATTGCAGGAAGTGTGAGCTGCAGTGCATGTAAGGACTTACGGATGTTATGATTAGAAGTTTTAACTCATTCTTCCCCTAGTTTAGGGATCGAGGGGGGAGGCCTTCCAAACATGATTTCAAAAGGAGTTATTCCTTTTACATAAGGAGTGCATCTCACTCTTAAGAGGGCAAAGGGAAGGAGACTTGTCCAATTTTCACCAGTCTCTGTAACTAATTTAGTTAAAGTTTCCTATAGAGTCCTATTCATTTTCTCTATCTGGCCTGAACTTTGGGGAGGATAGACATAATGCAATTTCCAATTGATCAGTAAACTTTAGCCATTGTTTTAGACATTTGGACTATGAAAGCCAGGCTGTTGTTAGACCCCAGACCAATAGGGATGCCAAATCAAGGTACCAATTAAGTGATTTTTTCATCATTATCTGAACTGTGTCCGTCCTGGTAGAAAAAGCTTCTACCCATCCTGAGAGGGTGTCTACAAAAACCAAGAGAAAATGGTATTCATATTGTACATATTTTATTTCTGTGACATCAAGTTTCCAGATCTTTCCAGGCATATGTCCTCGTAGTCTCTGCCCTGAAAACTTAGGAGAGGTATTAGTCTGAGCACAAGTCTTACATCTTCAATAATGTCTCTAACAACTTTATTTAAGTTTGGAATGAAAAAGTCCCTTTGAGCCAGTTCAATCAATTTTAGTGGTTTCTAAATGCATAGTCATAATTTTGCTGAAGCCAGCTTTTTCCTACTACTCTTCGTAGAACTAGATGTCTATCTTCAAGGCAGTATCAATACTGGGAATCCTTTTTGGCCGATAGATACTTAGCCAAGTGAGTTCTTCCTTAGTGTAAGGTGGTTCCATTGAGAGGAAGCAGGGTGGTAGCAGGGGCAAGATCTTAATCTGTAAAACCTCTCCCTCAGGTCTTCAAAGTTCTTGCCCTTCACTTGTGGGAAGTCTGTCCTCTGATGGATCTTATAATGAATAATTGCCACAGCCTTGGGCAACCAAATGGCTTCAAGGAGTGTTAAAAATTCTTCTTTACTTTTGATTTCCTTGACTCCTGAGGTTAGTAGTCCCATCTCCTTATATAAGGCCCTGTGTACATGGGCAGTAGCAAAGGCATGCCAGCTGTCCATGCAGGTGTTTAGTTTTTCTACCTAAGGGCCTGGGTTAAGGCTATCAATTCAGCCTTTTGGGCAGCTATGTTTTGCCCCAACACCTGAGCCAAGATGATTTGATCTTGTGTTACTATAGCCACACCTGCATACCTAATTCTTTCCTTTTTGAAACTGCTCCCATCAGTGAAAAACTCAGTCCACATTTGGCAGAGGCTGGCGCCACAAGTCTTCCCTCAGACCCGTAGGGTACTCACAACTTCCAGGTAGTTATGAAGCGGTGCTTCTGAGTTGTCATCAGGTAGCAGGGTGGCAGGATTTAAAGTCTCTGTTTCCAGGGAAGTAATGAGAGGCAGGTCCAGCAGCAGCACCTAATAGTGGGTTATTCGTGCATTACAAATCCATCAATCCAGTGGAGACCTGAGCAGGGACTCCACAGCACGGGGTCCTATAGTCTGAATGTCCTGACCAAGCATCAGCTGGTGGCTTCCCTGACCAGCAGGGTGGTAGCCACAATCGCCCTTTGGCAATTTGGCTATGCTGTTGCCTCAAAGTCCAGTTGTTTGGACAGGTATGCTACCAGTCTTTTCTAGGGGCTTAAGTTTGGGTGATGACCCCTTTTGTTATTCCCTGGACTTCATGCACAAACAGCTAGAATGGCTTAGTGATATCAGGCAGGGCTAGGGCTGGTGCTTGGGTTTATGCCAGTTTGAGTTGGGTGAAGGCCTGGTCTTCTTGTTCCCCCCAGGTCAGGGTAGCCTCCTTGCCTCCAGTGGTGTCATAGAGAGGCTTCATGATCTCATCAAACCCTGGTATCCACAGGTGGCAGTAGCCTCCCAGAATTCTCTGATCTCCCTTCTGGAGGTTGCCATGGGTATATCTAATATAGCCTGAATTCTCTCAGGCCCCAGTGAGTGCTCCCCATCATGGATTCAGTATCCCAAGTAAGTCAGTTTCCTGGCAGTTTTTGAACTTTCTTAGCAGACCCTCTGCAGCCTAGGGAGTCTAATTTCTTTAAGTCCTCAGGGCCCTCCAAGCAGCTCTCCATAGCGTCTGCTGCCAGAAACAGGTCGTCTACATATTGAAGCAAAGTAATATCAGAGTGAGTCTCTCTAAAAGGTACCAACTCCCTTCTCTTTACATTACGCACATTGATCTTTCTCCGGTTTGCGATTTGTCCCAGGTCCTCTGAATTGCTTATCTCCATGGGGTTGGGGCCTGCTTGGCAGCTTTCCTTGGGCAGCTACAAGAACATTTCCCATCTCTTTTTCTTGTTCCTTTGCAGGGCTGTCTCACTCATTAAAACCTTCTGAGCTATTTCTGTCAGTTCAGAGATCAGTTTTCCCTCAAACCTTTCCAATCTCTGGACTTTCTTCCATATGTTCAGAGCTGACTGAGAAATGATAGCCATATTAATGGTCTTCCCACTCTCTGGTGCCTCTGGATCTATAGGAGAATAGAGGTGACAGGCACTACAAAGTCTTTCTAAAAAGGCATCAGGTGATTCATTTGTCCCTGGGAGCCTGCCACTCACCTTAATGAGATTAGTTGTTTTTTTAGCCACCAGTTGCAATCCCTGCAGCAGTCTTGTGATACCAGCTTAAGTGCCCCTCACAGTAGTCAGTGTTAGCCCCATTGGGGCTGCATCAAAGGAAACACATTCTCGATTACATCCATGTCCCGAGATGGCAGGCCACCAGGTCCCATAACTGACTGGGCTGCTTCCCTCAGGCCCCAGGCTTTTTCCTCTGAGGTTAACAGAACCTTCAGACGCTGATGACAGTCTTCCCATGTGGGCAGGTGTGTAGTGAAAACTGAGCTAAGAAGGTCCATAAGCCCCTGAGGGTTTGCAGAAAAAGGAGGTGGAGGGGAGATCATGACCTTTCCAGTTGTACAGGTCACTAGTAGAGAAAGGAGTACAGACCAAGACAGGATGTGCTGGAGCCTCCCCGGTGGTGGTGGTGGGGGGGGGGGGGGCGTCGACCCACCTCACAGAGAGGAGGAGCAGGAACAGGTGCTGCTGCTGAGGCCGGCAGGCCCAAGAATGACCAAGTCACAGCCAGGTGCCAGCAAAGCTGTGGTGCTGGACCCACCTCCTGGAAGAGCGTAGCCCTGGCCAGGCCTATCCCCATTCCCACCCTGCACCACCTCCTGGTCCTGTCGCTGCCCCGGCCGCTGCAGCAGGAACACTCCTTTGCCCCACCCCACCCCCACCGTTGAGCCGGGGTCGAGTGGGAGTTGGCCAGCTGGTACAGGCAGTGCTGGGACCCCGCGGGGGAGTAACATGGGTGAGGGCTCACTAAGGGGTTTGGGCTCCAAAGTTGGAGTACCAGGGAACATTTCCTTCTTCTTTTGACACTTCAGTAGCCAGTTAGGGGGGTTTTCCAAGAGGTCGACCCAACTGACAATGTAAGGCAGTTGATCTGAATGATGTTCGTTACAATTCCTGTGAATGACATAAGCAAGGTTAAGATCATAGGAGCCCTCTTGTGACCAATCAATCTCCATCTCCAGGATTGTTGGCCATTCTAACTCACAGAAAGTCTGTAGGGGGAGAAAAGGGCTTTGACTCAAAAACTAAAACCTTCCCCTCTCTTTCTGAAATCAGAAAAGTTGTTTCACATACATTTAAGGGGAGCAGGAGACAGAGAGGACTGAGACTGACCCATGACAAATGTTAGACAAAAGGCCACAACAAAAACAATGACAGCAAGACAACAACAACAACAACAACAACAACAACAACAAATAGTCCAAATATCTGGACTGTCCAAGTCCAAACCTTCCAAATGGTTCTGAGGATGCCTCCTCCACAAACCAGCTAGGGAGAGTACTGCCACATACAGCCTCCCACCTAGTCACAAAACCTGGCCAGGAACAGAAACAGACTGGAAAAAAGTCTGACTAGAAGCAGAAACAGAAAAAAGATAAATTGGCACTGCTTACCTTGCTTGTCATTGGTAACCAGGACCAAGGGAAGAAAGCCAGCACTGAGGAAAGTCTCTCAGCAGCCTTCCCCCAGCAAAGAGTGAACTCTGGGAGACACTTTCTCTGAACAGTAGGAATCTCGGTGGGACCTCCAAATGTTATAGACTGAAATTAAGAGACCACCAAATGCCAACTGAGGCAAGGTAAGGTTTTTATTGTGGCCGTGTTGCTCCTGGATCCCAAGTGAGCATGCAAGGAACAGCCCTGAGTGAGCTTAACAAAGGTTTATAGAGGAGTGATTTAAAGGGGCGTGATTTTACACCATTACATAGCAACCATCCACAATTACATAGCAACCAATTGTAATTTAACAAATGAACATTAATTTTAGGTGGACTATTGTATCACCATGAAGTAACCTATCAGATTTGTATTTCTTTGTGTCTCTGGGCTCATTACATTATTACAGAGTGGCCCATCATAACCTGTTACTTTGGGCAGGATGTGACTTCTGATACTCTGGCAGGCTGCTACATGTCCAGCCCAGGGACCAGGGCAAGTTACATCCTGGGGGCCTTATTGCAACACTAGGAATATCCTATTTTATCAAGCCAGGAGAGTTACAAGGGTAGATAAAGTGGTTGGTAATTCCAGGAATTCACTGGGTCCAATTTATCAAACAATGAACAGAAAGCAATTTGAAGTTATAGAGAAGTTATACAGAACAGAAGTTATACAAGTTTATCTAACTTACACAGAAAATTCACAAAATGGAGTCACTTTAGTATATTAGCAGTTAGAGCTTTACCATCACAATAGTCTCTACTTTTATGCTTACCCAGAATCCTACCTTTTTTGTAGCCCTCTGTTAATCTCCAGTCCTCTTTCCGTTAGGAATGCAATGAGGCTATAGGTTTCAGGTTGGGAATCCCCATTGTGAACCATTTGGCATTATTCAAAACAAATCTAGAACCTCGTCCACATATTTACTCCCAGAGGTACCTGACTGATCTCTGGTTTTATTAGTACAAAGCTCTTTGATCATGCATTTAATTTCACTCCTATAAAAATTCCAGCAAGGTAAAAGATCTTGTCATCAGTTGAAGTGAGATTAGTCAGCACCATCCCATAAACTGCGTGGCTTTCAACCTCAGAGCTGTGGGTTTGATGCCACATGTGCACCAATATTACCTTCAGCAATTCAGATGTTGTGACAAATGTTCTTACATTTGCCTCAGTAGGCCAGCAGGGATCTTAGAGGAGGAACTGCCAGATCAACACTGAAGTGGAAAGGAAATATGGAAGCTTGGTTTGTAGGTCTAACCCAGGTCTCCATTACATAGGAACTACTATCATGCACTTGGCTTTCCTCGGAACCCCAAAAGCACCTTGCCTCTTTCCTATACAACACATACTTATAACGAAGATCAGGGAATGCTGGAGAGTTCATCCCACTGCAGTTAGTCACAAGAAAGGGCCAAGCTGAGTGTGGTGGCACATGCTTGCAATCTCAGCACTCGGGGAGACTGAGGCAGGATTGCAAATTCAACCCTGCTTGGGCAACTTACTGAGATCCTGTCTCAAAAAAATGGACTGGGGTGGGGTAGGGAACACGAGAGGGGAGACTGGAGTAATACCACAGCAGTTAGAGTACTAGCAGGGCCCTGAGTTCAATTCCCCAGCACCACATAAACCAGGCATAATGGCACATGCCTACAATCCCAGCTGAGGCAAGAGGGTTGCCATGACTTTGAGGCCAGCCTGGCCTACATAATTAGTTCAGAACCAGGCTTTACTATAATGTGAGACCTTGTCTCAAGGGGGAAAGGGTTGCTGAGGGTGTAGCTCAGCTATTAAGTGTTTGCCTAATAAGTGCAAGACCCTGGGTTTGATTCCCCAGTACCACATAAATTGAGCATAGTGGCACACACCTGTAATCCCAGCACTTAGGAGGTTGAGACAGGTGGAGTGCCACATGTTCAACACCAGCCTGGACTACATAGTTCAGGACCAGCCTGGACTGCAGAGTGAGACCCTGTCTCAAAAAAGGGGGGTGGAGAGCGAGGGGCTGGAGGTGGGGATATAGCTCAGCATGAAGGCCTTTAATTCAATCCTCCAGTATCAAAAGAAAAAAGAAGAAAAAAGTCAGAACATATTAGAAGCTTAGATGTTTCCCAGAAACTGAGTGGTGACATTCAGCACACACTTTAACATGCACACATAGCGCTGAGCCAGATCTGTTGATTATATATATTCCCACAAATACACCAGTGGGACGCACAACCTACACACAACTGCATAGACGGACCTCCCCACACCATTTTGCCATTGCCTCCCAGACAGTCACATCTCTCACACACACACCCCATGAGGACACAGACGGTGTCTACAGAGCCATGGGCATCCCAACATCACACACCTCCAACTCCCAAACGGTGTTGCACACATACACAAACGAAAACACACAGTTCCAACTACACACTGATACTCCACATCGTGCACATTGCCATTCATGTGGGCAGTCAAAATCACATACATGCTCTGAGACCACAGTCACAAACACAAGATGACCAACCTAAGTACCACCCCAGTTGCAATTGTACACCACGTAGACACACACACACACACACACACACACACACACACACACACACACACACACAATCTCATCTCTTCAGCTCACTGAAACTGAAAAGGACCCGAACCAGACTCAGGCCAGGGCAGGGGCCTAGCAGACCCAATGCTCTGTGAGCTACTCACCTCAGAAACAATTTCAGTTGACACTTTCCCTTGGGCGCTCAGGAGTCTTCTGTCCTCTGCCTCACCACTGCCTTAGCCAGTTTCTTGGCACGTCTATCTGATAATCATTCAACCAGATCCGGAGTCAGGCATGCTCACCATGCCCCCATGCAGCTGGGCAAATGTCAGGGAGACAGAAGCAACCGAAGGTTGGCTGGATCCAGTCCTGAGGACAGGACAGCTGAGGCTCTGCCCTACTGCCCGTCAGCACACTCTCCCTCCCTCTGCCCCACCCAGCCTGAATTGCTGGAGTTCAGACGAGCATACGCCTGCCTCAGGCATCGTAATGACCACCTCAGTTGCTAGGGATGTGTCCATGACACGCCGGGAACAAGATCCTTCTCTAGCAATGTGTCACATTTAAGGTCCAGCCTGTCCACTCCAGGGGGTCATTTCAAAGGTTGGAGTTGAGGAGGGCTGATTTTACATATATGTATTGGGATCATGTCCAGCACTTTCACACTGAGCTACAGCCCCAGCTCCCCCTCCCTTTTTTATTAAGATGGGATCTCACTAAGTCATTAAGTTGCTCAGGCTGCACTCAAACTTGCGATCCTCCTGCCTCCGCCTCAGAGTGCTAGGATCACAGGCTTGCACCACCAGGCCCAGCCCTCACATATTTCTAAATGACTAAAAACATGTGATTGCTAGTCTTAGGTTTCAGGGTCCTATGCTTGTAAGATAGTTCTTAGCCCCAGTACTCAATCAATAGACCATATATAATTCATACAGGATGAGATGTAACCACCCAGTCTGGCAGTTCTGTTTGTTTTTATTACATTCTAGTGATCCAACTAAGGGCCTTCCCACTGTATATCCCCAGCTCATTTTTATTTTTTTGAGATATAGTCTCACCAAGTTGCCCAGTCTGGCTCTAACTTGTAATCCTCCTGCCTCAGCCTCCCAGAGTGCGGGAATTGCAAGCCCTCACCACAAGGCCTGGAGAACGCAGCACCTTCACACTGAGCTACATCTCCAGTCCACTTTTTTGATTATGAGGTAGGGTCTCACAATGTTGCTAAATTGTCCAGGCTGACCCTGAACTTGCAATCCTCTTGCTTCAGCCTCCCTGAGAGCTAGGGTTACACCATCAGGCATGGTCTCTTTATCATTCTTGAATGATACCTAGTTCTGGTTTCACTGTGCATGTTATGTCTACCAGCATGAATCTTCTGCTTCTGACTTTTACACTGAGCAGATGAGACTGGGTGGGGGTTAATGAAGATGGGGTGCTCTGAGGTGCAGCAAATGTCTCTTTGTATGACTTCTTACTACTCTGCAACCTTCAAAGAAGTTGGTGTGGCCCACAGCACAGCCTCTCTGTGGTCCCCTGAATGACTTTTGGTTTCTGTAGCCTTGTTGGGCTCACTGAATCTCTTTAGACGCACACATTGGTATCACTGTCACTGTTTGGAATAGCCAGATATTGCCTCTACGTCACATTTTCCTTATGCCCTTCTGAGAGTCTCAGTTTCCACACGTGGTTCACACCACCTTTCCTGTATGTGGTGCGGCAATTGTACATGGGTTAACATTCCCTTGAAGGCACTGCTTGTGAGTGTACCTTACAGGCTTGGGGCTTGCGCGCTAAGCCAGGGCAGCCCTCACACCTGCATTCTTCCTGGTGACCTTGACTCTTGTGTACCTGTTCTCTTATGAAGGCAGGTGTGATTTTCCTTTTCCCATTGTTTTCCGCCTTGTGATGGGTTGCATGAGTTGTGTGGCTTCTTTGGAGTAGCAAGAGTAGGCAGCCCCTCTTCATCCTACCACCCACAAATAAAAGTGGGGAATCAAGTTTAGACTCTGTGAAGAGGTGCCAATGGAGGTCAAAGAAGGTCCTTATACCAATTTACTGTTCTTTAAATGACTACAGGTGCAGGCGTGTGTTGTGGTTAGGATCTGGAGTGTCCCCCGAAAGTCTCATGTATTTTAATGGAACCATCTGATGTTGGTGGATTGGGGTCTGGTCTGGAGGAGTGGACTGCAGTTAAGTTAGGATTAACAGTGTGTAGTGGCCACACCTGGATGCAGGAGGGACTGGTTACTGGGCGGAGACCTGAAAGGGTACATAAGCTGCACCTGCCTGTCTGGAGAACGGGGATTAGTCTCAACTAGCCTCAGCTTGTCTTCCTTTTTGTCCGGGGAAGCTGTCTCTGCCGTGTGCTTCGATTGTTGCCAGCCACCCTGCATGGACTGTGACCTTCGAGACTGTGAGCTAAAATAAACCCTTCCTTTCGTAAGTTTGTGGGTGTCGGGTATTGAGTCACAGCAACGAAAAAGTAACTAAGACAGTGTGTAACCCAAGCACTGAGAGGCTGAGGCAGGGGGATCATAAATTTGAGGCCAGACTGGACAATTCTGTGTCATCCTGTCTTAAAAATAATAAAAAAGTTTGGGGATGTAACGTAGGGATGTAACATAGTGTGAAGGAGCCAAGTTCAATTCCCAGCAGAGCAAACATAAAGAGAATCACATGTTCTTCACAACAGCTTGTAACTGTGGGAGAAAGGAGCAGAGGGGAACAAGTTGACCTAAATAAATGGCAGGCTACTAATCAGCATAACAAAAACATAGCTTTGCTGTTTTGTCAGTGGTTAATTGCAAAGTTTCAAAGGTATGATAGCCTTTATTTCATAATATTGTGAAAAATAAAGACCTTAAAATGTGATTTTTTTTTTCAAGCAGAGAAAAAAGGTATGAGGACAAAGGCTGGGCATAGTGCTGCCCACATTTAATTCCAGCATGTTTGGAGGCTGAAGTCCAGTCTGAGAAATAAACCAACTTAATGAGTCCCTGTCTCAAAAATAACAAAAAATTAAAAATAAGTGCAAGGAAAGTTGAAGATGTGGCTAAGTGCCCAATAACCAATACCAAAATTAAATTCACCTAAATATTTTATGTAATTCAGCCATTCCTCCAAATAGAGTAAGATGACATAGTTGCATTAAATGAACTCGATTTTTTGAAGTTTTGATGACCAACCTCACATGGAGTACATGATGACATCCATTATTTTAGTACTTAAAGAGAAAATAGTATTTAAAAGAAAAAAACCTTAGAGCTGGAGAAATGGCGTAACAGTGTAAGCACTTGTCCTGCAAGCCCAAGGCCCTGAGTTCAATTCCCCACCACCACATAGTTGGGCATGGTGGTGCACACCTGTAATCCCAGCACTTGGGAGGTTGAGACAGAATGGCCGCTGAGTCCAAGGCCAGCCTGGGTATTGTGGCTTGGATCTGGAACGCCCCCCAATAGTCTCATATACTTGAATGTTATAGATTGTCTATGGAATCAAGTACTGTTGGGAGACTGGAGCCTAGTCTGAAGGGGTGGATTATAGGCATGCAGTGGGGATTTACCAAAGCTTCCACACCTGGATCCAGGAGGGGCTGATCACTGGGAGGAGACCTGGAAGGACATATAAGCTGCTTCCTGCCTTCCTTGGGAGACTAGTCTCAACTTGCCTTAACTTGGCTTCCTGTTTGTGATGTTGAGAAGCTGCCTCCTCCTCTGTCTTTGCCATGTACTTCCACTGCTGCCGGCTGCCCCTGAATGGAGTGTGACCTTCTGAAACTGTGAGTGAAAATAAATCTTTCCTCCCCTAAATTTATGGATATCGGGTATTGAGTCATAGCAACAAAAAAGGCACTGGGCTACAGAACGAGACCCTGTCTCAAATAAATATAAATACAAAGAAGAAAACTTTAGTAAAGCTGCTTGTGGTGAAATGTGTTCATGATGAAGGCTAAAATTTTTAAGCCTTCAAGGAATACTTTACACAATCTAAGTGTTCAGGATTTGAGCCACTTTTCCCACTCAACTAATCCTTTCTACAAAATAAAAAAGGTGTGCCAAGATAATGGGAATAACCTGTAAGTGGACACTGAACCTAAACCAGATGTGCTAGGCACAGTGCTCCTATAGTCTCAACACTCAAGAAACTGAGGCAGGAGGACTGCAAGTCTAAGGCCAGCCTTGGCTACACAGTAAAATCATGTACCAAAACAGAAAGGAAGACTCTAGTGTTGACGTCTAATACACTTTAACTGTGGAAGCTGCAGGTGTTTTTCAATGAAATTATCACCTAGTCCAGTGGAATTATGTGTATGGTATCACAGATGTTCAAATTAAATGCAGCTATAAGTAAACTGAGACCATGCCTTGACAGCTATGCTGTCACAGCATCCCCCAAAAACAAGATCCCAAAAGCCTGCCACCAGTTATATGTGAGCACAGGCTGTTTAGTCCACTAAACCCTCAAGATGTCCTAAGGGGAATGAGTGAGCTATCTTCAGTATACGGCCCTGAAGTAAGAATACATGACTAGCACTTTCATGTTAGTAACCCCCAAGCGTTATGGGCCTGGAGCAAAAAGAGAGATCCCTGTCTAGTAAGCTGATGGTTTCACAGAATATGGCAGATTGAGACCAAGGTTGAGTGAACTACATATGGAAGACAAATGATTTTACTAGAATGGGGAATGCAGGCATGAATAAGTCTGTGCAGAACATGCATTAGCTGTTGTCAAGAACCACCATGAATATTAGAGGGGAAGTTAAATACCATGTTTGCTATACAGATGGAATTACATACTTATGCTTGAAAGCATAGTGGCATACAACTGCATGTAGACTAAGCAAGTTCAACCAGGCCCTAGCTCAACTCCCCAGCACCACATAAACCGGGGATGGTGGCATATGCCTGTAATCCCAGCACTCAGGAAGCTGAGGCAGGAAGACAACAAGGTCAGTCTGGATGACTTACTGAACTACTTCCAAAACAAGGGGGGTGGGGAATGCTGGGCACAAACCCTTGGTTAGTCCCAGCTCTTGAGAGGCTGAGGCAGGATTCCTTAGTTCCAGGCGAGCCTGGACTAGAGCAATACCTGTCCTCAAAACAACAAGGCTGAGGATATACTTCAACAGTGGAGCATTTGCCGAGCATGTTTAAGGCCCTGGGTTCAACCTCAAAAGCAAGTATATTTTTTTTCCAAGACTGCCTGAAAAAAACAAAGCAAAACAATTTTTTTTTTAAATCTCTAAGCACAAATATGTTAAAAATATTTAGAGTAGAACATGCCTATAATCCCTACCATACTGTGAGGCTGAGGCAGGCAGGTGTTGAGTTCAAGGCAGCTTGGGCAATTTAGTGACCTATCAAGATACAGTCTCAAATTTAAAAAATAAAAGAGATGTAGCTCAGTGTGAAGGCGCTAGCTTCAATCTCCAACACTGAGAGAAAAATACTGCAGACAGACAACATATAGTAGACACTGTAACATCTCAAAATAAAAGATTTGGAAAATGTTGCTATTTTAAATTTTAATAAAATAGATAATTCATATTACATAGTGAGCAGATCCATCCATTCACTGATAAAATTTTAGAAATCACTTCTATAAAAAGCTTAGTATTTGACTGGGAATTAATTCATTACAACAAGACTTCTACAGGTACAGAGCTCCCATCCCTCACCCCCCCATTCTTATTAATTATGAGAAATTTTAAAAATACAGAAAAGTACAAAAAATAAGATAGGATATCATATGCCACAATCCAGAATTAGCCAGTATCTTCATATATTTGTTTGTAGTCTTTAAGAGAAATGAGTATTTATATAAAAGCTGAAGCCCCCACCCCACCCCAGCTCCCACACTCATTCCTGTGTTCTCCCACTCATTACAGGCCACCACTATGAAGTTTGGTCTGTAATCTTACAATTAATTTCAAAAACATGTATATACATATATGGATCCATTACCAATATAAAGTATTGTATTTCATGAAGGAAGCCTTAATGAAAATTTACAAAATATCACTGTACTTTATGTATGATTCTGCAATTTGACTTTTCTCTCGATTAGATCTTTCAATACATGCAGATTTAATTTGTTGCATTTTTAGATGTATTTTAATTCCACCTAAAATTTTTCCATGTTCTTTCTGATGGTCGTTTAAAATATTTCCACTACAGATCAAGCCACAGTAAATTTCCTGAGGATACACACAAGTAGAACTAATATGTATTTTTGAATTTGTTACAAGGAATGCTTCCCTACTCCCAAGATCACAACCATTTCAGTATATAGCCTTTGCATACTTCTGTATTAAATCCCTGTGGGTCTTACTTTATATATAATGCATGGTCTATTTTCTACCCTTCAGAGAACAAATTAACTTCAAATAATTTTTAATAGTCCTATTATTTCCTCATATCCTGTCTTTCATATTTTGAATTCTAACAAATGCATAGGTGTCTTCCTGGAATCTCTCCTGTTCTGCTGAGTCTGTTATCACAAGTTTATTATTTGTAGGTGATCATTTATCTGTTTACTTTCTTCCTTTCCAATACTTATGCCTTGTTTTCCTTATTACACGGGTGGAAATCTTCAGATCTATACTGAAAGCAGTTAAGAGATCTGTTTGCTGTTCCCAATGTTAGGGAAGTGAATCTAATGTTTCAGCATTACCTCTGCTGCAGGTTTTATTGGTTCGGCAGTCTTGTTACCATGCGACAAATGTCTTCCTCTTGAAGTATGAACTGCTGGTTTACTCGAGTTTTTAGCATTTGTTGAAGTTCACCTCACAAATGGTACTTTGCTTCAAATTAACTATTTCTGGTTTACCATGAGCTTACATTTCCTGGTGTATGTATTCTCATTTTGAATGTATTCACATGCCTCTTAATGAGTATGAATTTTCTGGTGTCTAATATGGTGTGACTTCTGGCTGAAAGCTTTTCCACATTCACTACATTGGTAAGGCTTCTTACCTGTGTGTATTCTCAAATGCAGAGCAAGGGTTGAAAACTGAGAGAAAGCTTTCCCACATTCATTACAACCGTAGGGTTTCTCACCTGTATGGCTTCTCACGTGCACAGTGAGAGAGGAACTCTGAGAGAAGGCTTTTCCACACACATTGCATTCATAAGGTTTATCACCTGAATGAATCCTCACATGCACAATAAGTGATGTTCGTTGAGAGAAGGCTTTTCCACATTCATTACATTCGTAGGGTTTCTCTCCAGTGTGAATGTTTTGATGCTTTATGAGGTACTTCTTCTGCCCAAAAGCTGTTCCACATTCATTACATTTAAAGGGTTTCTCTCCAATATGAATTTTCTCATGCTCAGTAAGATTCGATTTGCCACTAAAGGTTTTCCCACATTCCTTACATATGAAGGGCTTCTCTCCCGTGTGAGTTCTCTGATGTCTGATGAGGTTCGACTTCTGAATGAACGCTTTCCCACAATCTTTGCACTCAAAAGGTTTCTCTCCAGTGTGAATTTTCTGATGGGTAAGGAGGTTTTCCTTCTGGCTAAAGGATTTTCCACAATCATTACATTCAAAAAGCTTCTCTCCAGTATGAGTATTTTGATGTTTAATGACATATTGCTTTTGGCTGAAAGCTTTCCCACATTCATTACATTCAAAAGGTTTCTCTCTAGTATGAAAATGCTCATGCTCAGTGAGATTTGATTTGTGGCTAAAGATTTTCCCACATACCTTACAGGCTAAGGGGTGTCCCCCACTACAATTTCTCTGCTGACTGAGGTGTGACATCTGAATGGAAGCTTTCCTGTATTTACAAGATTTTGCTCTGGTATGAATTGCTTGAAAGAGAATTTACTTTCAGTTGAAAATATTTCCACATTTCTTACATTTATAAATCTTCTCTGTATATGATCCCTCAAATGCAGGGGAACAACTAAAGTTTGAAAGACAATTTTATCATATTCAGTACACTTAAAGCTTTCCCCCTCCAATATAAATATTTAATATTTAGTGAAGTTACACTATATTCACTGGATTTTTTTTTCTCCAGCAAATCTTCTGCTACTCTGCGAGATCTCTCATCTAGCTAAAGGCTTCTCAGTATCCCTTAGAAGCACAGGGTAGCTCAGCATGACTTCTGTGTTCAACGAGAAAGGATTTCTAACTAATAAAATTGGTGATTCTTGTCTATATATCCTTCCTCGTGTGAAAGTGTAAATTGTGTCTCAAAATCAAAAATTTTTTAAAAGTGTTGCCTTAAGAGAAATAAGGTCTGTGAGTAAAGAAACGGTTTTTCCAGTTTCTTACAGTCACTGATTTTCCCTCTGTCCTTCTTTTATTGATGATGGATGCAACTGGACTCCCAAGTCTTACTATTTGCTCATCGTCTTCTTAGGCTTCTTTCTAAAACATAGTACAAAGAACTATCATTTAAAGGAGTAAAAGTGCTCAGGGCTATGGAATATAGAAAAACATGGTGAACAATAAATACTATCTTTAGGCTATCATTTATTTTAACTAGCAATAAAATTTCAGATGGTATGTTTTTGGAGATTAATTTGGTAATCCATATTTCAGAATGAAAGAAACCATTACCAATGTCTCCAATTAAATTTTGAAAAGAGAAATATTGCAGATAATTTTTGGGTAAAAAAAATTAACATTCATAGCTTTAACCTTTCCCATTTCACGATTAATCTTTTTTTGAGACAGGATCTTGCTCTGTAACCCAGGCTGGTCCTGAACCTACTATGTAGCTCAGGCTGGCCTCACACTCAATGCAATCCTGCCTCAGTCTCCCAAGTGGTGAAATTACACGCAAGCACCACTATGCTGGTTTATGCAGTGCTAGGCAATAAAACCCATTTGCTGGGCAGGCACTCTAACTGCTGTGCTATTCCTCCAGCCCATTTCACAATTTTAGCAAATTGCAAACCCATGTGGAACTGCTGAACAGGATTAAGATGAACACATAAAAATGACAAATCAAAAAAAAGACACATCAATCCATAAAGCATAACACACTTAAAAAAAACCTGACAGTACTGGGAACTAAATCTAGGATCTTGTGCATGCTGGTGTTAAATTCCTAAAGCCAGGTACGATGGCACACACCTGTAATTCCAACACTCGAGGCTGAAGGAAAAGGCTTAGTTCAAGCCCAATCTGGCCAATTTAGCAAGAACCTATCTCAAAATAAAAAAGGGCTAAGGATATGTTTCAGTGGAAAGGCTCTGGGTTCAATCTTTAGTACCTCCCCTCAATATACATAAAAAGGCAGGGGGCCAGGCTTGGAGGTACATGCCCATAATCTCAGCACTTGGGAAGCTCAGGAAGGAGGATCTTGAGTTTGAAGTCAGCATACCCTATATTGTGAGACCTTGAGGGGAGCATACCTGAGAAGGAACAAGCAAGTGGCTCTGTGGAAATTAGAAAACACTACAGCTAATCCCACAAGCTATTTTGCAGAGAAAGAATAAAAGGGTCTTATAAATAAGCATTAAGAAAAATTTCCCATATAATTAAGATCGGGGAAGCATACATACCGAAGTAGGCTGTTTCACTACTTAACAACAAGATATCCTTACTTCAAAAGGATTTTATTACCTTGCTCAAGAAAGTTCAGGCACGGCCAGGCATCCTGCTTGACAAATGAAATACAATCACAATTGACAAGTGTAAATTTCCTGGGAGAATTCTTAGTAACAAAACCAGAGGTTAATCCAAAGTTAAATACAATTATTAAAAAGTTATTTTAAAAGTTTTGAAATAATACAAATTTCTACATATGAATGTGTAAATTCACTTAAAATAATAAAACAATAAATTTTTTAAAAGGCTCACAAAGGCAGGTATGATGGTATATACCTGTAATCTTAGCACTCTGGGAGGCTAAGGAAAAAGGATTGCAAAATCCCCCCTAGGCAGGGGGACTGCAAAAGCAGTGGCACTGCAAAAGTCTCGCAAATCGGCAAGACTTCGTCTCAAAATACCAAAATAAAAAGTACTGGGCTGGAAGAATAGCACAGACGCTAGAGCATGCGTAGCAAGCACAGGCCTTGAGTTTGATGCCCCAGTACTACATAAACTGGTTGTAGTGGCACATGCTGAGATCATAAACAGCAAGGACTACAGAGCAAGACTGTCTCAATAAATAAACAACAGACTGACTGAATGCACTAGCTACACATTTTTTAAAATCTGACTACATATTATCAAACTGCTACTACTTTCTCACCTCAACTACTGCCAAGGGTCTGCCAAGGGTCTTCAACTGATTTTCTCATCCTGCTAGGCCTTATGGTACAGGCCTATAAATAACCTTAACATTCTCGAAGGATGAGGCAGAAGGATCAAAAGTTCAAGCCCAACTTGGGCAATTTACCAACGCAATGAGACCTCATCTCAAAATAAAAAATACTATGGGAATATAATATAGTTCACTGTAAAGGCCATAGGTTTGATACTCAGTACAGAATCCTTTTCTCAGCCCTCTAGACATACCTTTCAATACAATTTCATTTAAGAGTAAATTACAAAGGCTGAAGGAATAGCAGTGATTACAGCACTTGCATACCAAGTGCCATACCTGAGTTTAATTCCCCAGCACTATATAAACAGGGCATGGTGGTGCACACCTATAATCCCAGCACTCAAGAGGCTGAGGCAGGGGGATTGCTATGAGTTCAAGGTCAACCCAGGCTACAGGGAGTGAGACCCGTCTCAAAAAAACAAAAAACAAAAACAAACAAACAAAAAAAAACACTACCTATGCAGCTTAGTCTGCATATCACAATATGCAAATATACGATCAACATAAAGCTCATTAATAAGAGATGACATACAAAATAGAGTATGTAATATGCCACCATCTATATGAAAAGAACAATGAAACCTCACACAGACATATCTGTGGCAAAGATACATTCACAGACTATCTCAACCCAGATGGCTGTATGCAGGAAAGGGCTGAGGAATACACCTCAGTGGTGCAACCAAAACAAAACGAGTCATTAAAAGTGACAGTCTTTGAAAAGAAACTGTAGTTTGTTGTATCTACTGGTGTTCAAAAATAATGAGTTCATGTGTTAAAAAAAATAAAAACACTTACACAAACGCACATAAAAATGACAGAATGGCAGCAATGATTTCTGCATCGGCAACTTAGAGAAGAGACATTTGGGAGCAGAATGTGAGGTATGCCTACAGGTGTATAAGTCTGAGGTATTTAACCACTAAAAGAATGAAACAAGGTGGTAATAAAAAGAAACCTAAACATCATATATGCAAAGATTTAAGATCTATACAGAATAATGCAGGAAGAAAGGCATACATATGAAACCAAAGGAAAACAATCACAAGAGTAGTAAAGAGAAGTATGATGTATTGACATCAGAAAAGAGGTGAGAGACATCCAATTCTCCTGAATCTGATAAAATAAGTAAAGTACTGCCTAGATATGGTGACTCACACCTGTAATCCCAGCTATCTGGGAAGCTAATGCAGAAAATTCACCAATTTGAAGTTAAACCAGGCAACTTAGTGAGACCTCACTCATCTCAAAAATAACTAGCAGTAGCAATAACAGAAATCTGAAACAAAAAAACAGAGATGTTGCTCACTGCTCATGAAATTCATAACGAGTGATACCCCAAAACTAGGACTTATAAGAAAATCTCCCCCACAAAAAAATATTTCAGAGACATCAATGTTGATTAAATAACTATGTCAGCATGGATGCTACTCACCTTAGTTAAACTCTTTCCCCTTCTTTTTCTACTATCCAATCTGTCTTGCTTCAATGCAGGATCACATGCAGTTTGGCCTCTTCATAACCTGACACTGGAGAAAATGACACAGCACTAGAAAGTTAATGCTGTGGCCAAAGTACCATTCTAGAATTCAGGGTAAACCCTGAGGTCTCTGGGCCTTCTGAACGATGAGTAATGTGTAGTTTCCAGGGATGCACAAAGAAGTAGCCCTGTGAAAGAGAACAAAATAATGATCTTAAACCTTAAAGACTACAGCACATATCTGCACGCAATCCTCAATTTCAAAGTCATACTCACTAAGCCATTCAAAGTCTCCACACATCAAAAAATGAGGAAGGAAAGGGAGAATTAACTTTCAGAATTTTACCTACATAGGAAACCGATTCATTTCTCACATGACTGGTTGGTGCTGTTCTCTAGCACCACATTTCTGCCCAGGTTCCTGAGTGGACCTTCACTATGGCCTTTATTTCTGCACAAATTCAATACTTATTATCTCTGACTACTGCTACAAATGCTTATCTGAACTAAGCCACATGGTCTAAGTGTAGAAACTGTTTGAACAGTATTTATGGATAAAAACTCAAGTCAAATGTTTCCGACAGTCCTCTTATTTATCTTGTTTGTGCTGTATTATGAGTAAAACTATACATTAGAAATGTCCTATGAATACATGTTCATTCAACTGATAAACTCTAAAAATAAAAATACTTTGGATTAAGTAACAAGATATCACTATCAAATTTTCTGGTTTTGATCACTGTACTATGAACATAAAATAGAACAATTATTTTTCTAAATCATGCTAAGTACTTATAAAGGAAGTCTGTCTACAACTTTGCCTACAACTGATCCAGAAATTCTTTACACATTCATGTATTTGGACAAAGAGAAATAAAAAAACATAAAACAACAAAGTAAAAACAAATGCAAAAACAGAATACAAAGAAATGGTAAATCTGCCTAATACCACATGGAAATTCTTTGATACTATGCCAAATTTTTAATTAAAAAAAATTTTTTGAGACAGGATCTCACTCTATAGCCCAGGCTGGTCCTGAACTCACTATGTAACCAAGGCTAGCCTTGGACTCAGAGCAATCCTCCTGCCTCAGTGTCCTGAATACTGGGATTACAGGTGTGTGTCACCACACCCAGTTTATGTGGTGCTGGGGAACTGAACTCAGGGCTGTACACTTGCTAGGCAAGTGCTCTGACAGCTGTGTCTTCCAGCCCTATTATGCCAAATTTTTTATCAAGTTAAAATCATACAAAAGGGTAAAATAATAAAAGTGTCACTACTTATACAAAAACAACATTTACTACGTGTACTAAAGAAAGCTTTAACACCAATCCATAACTGTGTATATCAGAAATGAAAAGACTGAAACAATGTACATGGAGGGAAACGAGACAGGTGAAGCTATCTAGAAACAACCTGCAAGACAGAGCTCAGCTCTGATATTCCTCAGAGTATCAGCACTCAGAAAAATGCAGATATGTGTCAGGGAGTCAGCTATATAGATCAGGAGTTCAGAAGAGGTCAAGAATGAAATGGAAACTTAACAGTTATCAGAATTACTAACATCATTATCACCATGGCTAAGGAAACAGGATATCGGGGCTGGAGGAATGGCTCAGGGATTAAACTGCTTGCTTCAGCAAGACTAAGTACCTAAGTTTGATTCCCCAGCACCACATAAGCTGAGCGTGGCTGTGTATACCTGTAATCCCAGCACTCGGGAGGCTGAGACTGGAGGATTGCTATGAGTCCAAAGCCAGCCTGCGCTATAAAGACCCTGCCTCAGGAAAAAAAATAAAGAAATAGGATGTCACTATGCCTGCTTGTAGAGAACATACACAGTATGTGAAGAAGGTGGTCAAGGACAGAATCCTAGAAATGCTAAGAGCTAGAAGGCCAGAAGAGGCTTCACAGAAGCCTCCAATCTTAGTTCTAAATCTTCCAAATACTTCTCCTACGATGTAAAACATGGAAACTAATGCAGATGCAGGCCCAGATAATCCAGTCTTATCTTCAGTGAAACCAGTAGAAAAAAAAAAATGTTAACTCCAAAACATCCAAAAGAGAAGATACAGGAACCACAAGTTGGGTTAAGAGTAGCCAGAAACAGGAGGTAATAGACTGCAGAACTATCACTATCCATTCTCAGAATGAGGAGCCTGCCCTTCGTGAAAACTAAGTGATAATGAACAACAAAAACAAGAACAGAAAAAACTCCAAACTCCATGTACCAGCTCCATGCAGGAGACCTAGACAGAAAGCTAGTTTCACAGAAGTCCCAGGAACAAGCAGGAATTTGGAGGGTTCTAAGGACTTGAGTTCAGAAATTTGGAGCTGATTGTTTCCTTATAGAATGAGATGATGGAACTAATGAAAAGACTAGATTAAACATAAAAGGACTGTGAGGGAAGCAGAAAGCATGTCTTGCCTGTGTAGGAGTGAACTCCAGAGATAACAAATTTAGCAACTTCTAAAAGTCAATGTATCAAGCACAGGCCTGGAGTTTGATTCCCCAGCACCACATAAACTGGGCATGGTGACACATGCCTGGTAATCCCAGCACCTGGAAGGCCAAGGCAGGAGGACTGCTGTGAATTCAAGGCCAAACCAGACTATATAGTGAGTTCAAGATCAGCCTGAACTAGGTAAAGAGAGGCTGTCTCAAAAAAAAAGTGAACATATCATATATGGTGAAGAATTAAGAGAAAGAAGGCTACAGAAAAAAGCCTCATCCAGGTTAAAGTCTGTGAGACACAGGAGAAGCTTTGCTACAACCCTAAAGGGAGGTGAGGTTTGATACAAGGAATGTCATTATGCCTCCTTCTGCTTAGCAGAATCTCAAGCAAATGTAACAAATAACGTTGCCCATACAAGAATATGTAAGAAAAACAGTAAGAATGAAAATATTATTTCTCAACAATTAAATTAATTTGAAAATCATCAAAAAGCAGATGAAAACAAACACAACCTAACAAAATCATCTTAAGACACAAATTTTAAGAAACAACTATAAAAAGAACATGTAAGATACACAGGAATTAAGTGCTCACTTAAAAGAAGCAAACAGCAAAAGACTGGGAATGGCTATCTCGTTGAGCATCTGATTTCAGTTCTAGTCAATTTTATTTATTTTGGTTTTTTTTGAGACAGGTTGTTTCCTTATAGAATGAGATGTAGTCCAGGCAGGTCCTGAACTCATTATGGAGCCCACGCTGGCCTTGGACTATCAGCAATCCTGCTGTTGCAGCATTCTGAGTGCTGGGATTACAGGCATGCGCCACCACACCTGGCTTATGCGGTGCTTAGGAATCGAACTCAGGTACTTACCATATAGTCAATTTTTTAAAGATAGTAACATAACAGATTTTGAGGGAGATTTTTGTTTCCTTTGACTAAGAGGGTTTTTTCTGGTTGGTGTATTTGGAGCACACTAGTAGCCTTAGATTTTAAAATTTTATTTCTAGTAACTTCGGAGGCACAGTGAGCATGGGCAATTTACATGTATGTGGGTCATCATAATCTGAATCTGCCCCAAAAGCTAGGATATGTTGAATATGAAAACACTGCAAACATTTCTATTAACTCTAAACAAAGACATGGAGTCCTCCTGACTCAATTATTGTATCATCTAATTAGAAATAACTCAGAAAATTAAACTGGAAATAAATATATAGAAATCAAGAAGCTTCATATATAACAATGACATTAATATATAATAAGGGTGCCCCAAAGGTTGTTATATACAGGAAAAACTTAAAAACTTTTAGGACACTGTATAAAAGATAGAACATCCAGAAATAATCTTTGTAAAAAAAAAAAAGTTTAAACCTATATAAACAAAATCTAGTAACACTACAGAGGATCTAAAAGAAAAAAATTTGAGACAGTGTCTCTCACTTTGCAGTTGAGTCTGGTCTTGAAATCACTATGGAGCCCAGGCTGGCCCAGAACCCAAGACAATTCTCCTGCCTCAGCATCCAAAAAGTGTGCCACATCCATCTTATTTAGCGCTGGGGAACTGAACTCAGGGCCTTGTACAGTGCTCTAATTGCTGCGCTATTCCTCCAGGCCCACAGAGGAAATCTGAACAAATAAAAAACATGTTATCCCAGCTATTAAGGAGGGTTAAGAGTTCAAAGCCAAACTAGGAACTTAGTGAGATCCTGCCACAAAATAAAATACAAATTATGTATATGAATAAGGGTATTTAACATCCTAAAGATGCCCCTTTCCTAATTTATTTCATAATTTTAATATAGGCTCAGTAGAAGTTTTGGGGGTTTTGTTTGTTTCTGGAACAGGTTGATTCTAAAGATTACACAGAAAAATAAAGCCAGGCATAGTATATGCTTTGCAATCCCAGCACTCCAGGAGTCTGAAGAAAAGGATCTCAAGTTCCAATCTAGCCTGGGGTGACTTAGGGACTCAGAATGTCTCAAAACAAAACAGTCTGGGGAGGGGGTTCAATCCCTAGTTCAAAAAAGAAGTGAAGTAAAATATGCAAAAGCCAGGAAAATTCTGAATGTAAGCTATGCTAGGTATCAAAATATAATCATAAAGCTCTGATAACAGGGGTTGGAAGAATGGCACATCAGTTAAACCACTTGCCTTGCAGGCAAAAGGCCCTGAGTTCCATTTCCCAGTACCACATAAATAAAGCAGGGCATGGTAGCACACATCTGTAATCCCAGCACTCAGGACACTGAGGCAAGAGGACTACCCTAAGTAAGTCCAAGGACTTGGACTAGTGAGTTCAGAACCACCCTGAGCTACAAAGCAAGACAAAAAGCTCTGATAATAAAAAAAAATGAATAAAATTATGAAGTCTTAATAATAGTAATAAATATGAACTCTGGCTGATAGATGGATGAAAACATAAAGTCCAAGAACAGACTAAATACATGTGAGAACTCAGCATGTGATCAAAGTGGCATCTTCAAACAGTAAAGATAAAACTCTCAAATCATGTTGGAAGAACTGGGTAGCCAAATGGGAAACATAAACCTGTATGCTTATCTCAAAGGACACACCAGGGTAACTCTGCAGTGCCAAATTGGGGGGGGGGGGGGGGGGTATGTGAGGAAAAATAAACTCTCTGTAAATGAGAGCCTTGTAAGAATTGGAAACATGGTGATATCTGGAATGGAAAAAGGCTTTTACTGACAATGATCATAAAAGAATGATAAACTGTATTAAAACCAAAACTGCCTATTCTACATGATATAAAAATTATTACAAACAATGTCAAAATACAAATTTAAAACCTGGGGGGGGGGCTTTCTAACTTATTTCTCATGGGCTACCTTTGTAAATGTACATGTTACTGAAAAATGGAGAAAGGATATGAACAGTCCCCAGATAAACACATGTGGCTCTTATCCATGAAAAGATACTCAATATCCCATGCATAGTAAATAACATGTATTACAGTGGATATGCTAATTCTCACTTATGCCTTGGCAAAAAAATTAAAAACTCGACACCACAATCTGATGCTGAAGTTAAAGGGGATAAGTGCCTTTGGAGATTCCTAGTGGGAGTGTTAAGTACTTACCCACTGGGCAATTCCACTTGGAGAAATCTATTTTAGAGATATTCCTGCTTAAGTACAAAATGACACAGACAAATTACTCATTAATGAAGTTAGACAGAACAATAAAGACAGGTAGAAAGTAGCCAAGACTGTAATTTAAAAATTGCAGTTTTAAAGACTGCAACTTTAGGACACCACTACTCAGTTATCCATATCTTTACTCTATTTTTTTTTTTTTTTTTTTGGAGACAGAGTCTGGCTCTGTAGTCCACACTGGTTCTAAGCTCACTATGTAGCTCAGACTGGCCCTGAACTCACAGCAATCCTCTGGCCTCAGCCTCCAGAATGCTATGATTACAAGTGTGTACTACCACGCCCCACTTATGTGGTGCCCTGGTGCTGAGGAATCAAACTCTGAACTCCTTTACTTAGGGCTAAACACTTAACCAGCTGAGCTATTCATCCAGCCCCTAGACTTGCTTTTTTCTTTCTTTCTTTCAGGTATATCACACTCAAATCCCTTATAGTAGGGGCCCCAAGCTCTGGACTGCTCTGTGACCCTGGAAGGACCTGGTCATCAGAAGGCAGAGCTTCACTCCCAGCTCCCCTCCAGTTGCTGCTGCCATCTCAAAGCTATCCTTCATGAGGGCCATGAGTTTACGGCCAACTTGGGTTACACAGTAAGTCCAGGATCAATCTAGACAACAAAGTGAGACCCACTCTTTAAAAAAAAAGAAAGAAAGAAAGAAAGAAAACTAGGGCTGGAAGGACTGCTCAGTGATTAGAGCGTTTGCCCCAGCACCACATGCTGGGAGTGGTGGCACAAACCAGTAATCTCAGTACTCAGGAGGCTGAGGCAGGATTGCCATGAATTCTATGGTAGCCCCAGGCTATGTAGTGAATTCATGACCAGCCTGGATTGCAGACACCCCGTCTCAAAAACAAAACTGTTTATATATCATATATATATAAAACACACACACACACACACACACACACACACGTGTGTGTATCAAAACTATTCTCAAACAATCTACTACATAAAAGTATCCCACCCCATCCATCCATTCTTGGAAGAATAGTCTAATTAAACCAGTCACTGGTGCCAAAAAGGTTGGATGGGGACTATTGCCTCAAAGACACAGAGTACCCAGGAGGCTGAAGCAGGACTGCCATGAATCCAAGGTCAGCCTGAGTACACAGTGAGTTCAGGACCAGTCTGGGCTACATACAAGACCCTGTCTCAAGAAGAAAAAAAAAAAAAAAAAGGCATTATGAGTAAATAACTTAATTCATTCAGTTGGTAAATAAAAGGCAACAACCTGACCTAAGACAGAGAAACAGATTCGAAGAGTTCAAAAAAATTTTCAACAGAACTGCTTAGATCATCCATTTAAAAAATACAACAGATTAGGCCAGTCTTTTTTCTCCTGCAAAACAGGCCTTTCACCAGTAAATGGGACACACCACTTTTCATCCGTGAACTGAGCCCTGGCTTTTCATAAATTCACAGTTCCAGATTTCTACCTACCCCTCAAAACATTCCCAGCCCAGACCAAAACACATCTCTCTAGAGGGTCCCCCATTCTGTTTTTTTCTGAGTGTGTACTTCTTTATTATGCCTAATAAAACTTTTCTATGCCTCTCACTGAGAGTCCTGAAATTCATTTTTGCAGAAAAGAACACACACACACACACACACACACACACACACACACACACACACACAGATAATGATCAAAAGGTCATATTCAGTACAAGACATGATGCTAAGAAAGTGAGGTATAAAAAACATGGCATGCTACCTTTTATGTAAACAGAAAGGAGTAAAAACTACATACAGTAGCTAAACAACAAAATAATAATAAATTGTACTTATATGGGACAAAAAAGAATATGATTAGGAGAACCAAGTAAGATGTTTTTGTTGGATATTTATCGCATTGCTTGCTTTTTAAAAGTAATCAAATTCATTTTTTAAAAGAACAGTTCTTTGGGCTGAGGGCATGGCTCAGTGGTTAAAGCAATTACCTAGTGTATGCAAGGACATAGGTTCCATCCCCCAGCATCACATAAAATTAGCCTGGCATGGCTGTAATTACTCAGGAGGCTGAGGAAGGGGATTGCTGTGAGCTCAAGACCAGGCTGGACTACATTAAGAGTTCAAAATCAGCCAAGACAACAGAAAGAGACTCTGTCTCACAAAAAAACCAAAGGGGGCGGAGAGGACAAGCAGTCCCCTTGTCACTTGTCACAGGCACTGAGGCATATGCAGCTAATTCCAGTACTCTGGGAGACAAGGCAAGAGGACTGGCAAGTTCAGCCCCATCTGGGCAACGTAGGTAAGACCTTCTCAAAAAGTAAGAAAGAACTGGGGATGTAGTTTGGTTAGAAGGTGACTCCAGTTTTAATCTCCAGTATTCAGGGAGAGAAAGAAACCAAAAAAAGCAGTTCCTTAACTTGAAAACAAATCAAAACAAATGAATACAACTATTACCTTGGTCGCATAATTCCTTAGAGAAAGGATTTCTTTCAAACGACCTTAGCTCACCAAGCTCTGACTAGCATTTTCAATGACATTTTTTCAAAGGACAAAAAGTGTTATATGCATTATTAAATGTCAAATTTTAACGTGATACAGTGTTTATGATTACTAATGTTATTTTGAAGCCACTTTTTATACTGCAAGAAAACAAGTACTGATACAAATTTGTTTCAAATTTTTAATTAGAAACTACAATTAGGAGCTAAGAAACTAAGTGAAAATACTAATCCACTTAAGCTGAAGTTTATATTAATATGAACTCAAATGCCTAAAAGAGCATGGAGGGCTGGGCACGTCGCTAAATGACAGATCATTTACATGGCATGTATGAGGCCCTGGGGTTTGATCCCCAGTACCACAAAATAAAGCAATATTTAAAATGTACAACTAAATAAAAAGATTCATAGAGCTTCATTAGTATCAATTCCTGGATCTACACAATAACTTTGTGAATTGAAACCTTTTGATGAGAAGCTGTAGTACTAAGTTTAAGTACCAGCCTCAGGTAAAGAGGTACTGGCTCATTTCCTGACTCACACCTTGAAGTAGCTATTTTTCAAGGGACCCTCTTCCGCCACCCCTTCCTCCCTTTTTAAAATTACTTTCCCAAATGGTATTTGGAAGCCACAAGCAGGCTTGAAGATTAGTTCATGCTCCTGGTTGGCCATTTATTTTTAGATTTCATCCATTTAAGTAATATTACAGACACCAGTTAAGTGGCTTCTGAAAAATCATACATTTGTACATCTACCTACAACAGAAGAGATATCACCACCGCACTCATCCAACCCTGCAGAACACATTTATTTTGAATGTATGTGAAAAAAGAAAAGTTGCTTTTAAGTTGTATTTCTTTAAGACTAATCTTTATTATTATTTTTTTTTTTTTTTTGAGGCAGGGGCTTACTCTGTAGTACAAGCTAGTCCTAAATTCACTATGTAGTCCAAGATAGCCCTGAACTCAAAGCAATCCTCCTGCCTCAGCCTCTCCAATGCTGGGGTTACAGGTATGTGCCACCACAAGTTTCTGCAGTGCTGGACAATTAAATAAATGGCCTATGTTCCCAGCCCTTTATGATTACCTAGATTACTACTTTTTTTTTACATATCTGCAGACCTAGGATATCGCTTTTAGCATGGTACTTAAAATACAGGTGTGCTCAATAAATATCAAGTAGAAAAGGTCACAACACAGCAGGGGAAGAAACTGATATAGAAGTCTGGTTCCATGGCCTATGGTCTTTAAAAAATAATAACCTTAATATACATATATTGATACAGTTAAAAACAAAGGGGTATGTATTTGCCTTTGCTCTCTCTTTCTACTGAGACAGGGTCTAGCTCTGTAGCCCAGGCTGGCCTTGGACTCACAGCAATCCTCCAGACTCAGCCTCCGAAGTGTGTGCACCACCATGCCCGGCTTACGTGGCGCTGGGGAATCAAACTCGGGTGCTTAGTGCTAGTCTTTAACTGCTGAGCATTTCCTCCAATCCCTGCTCTTTCTTTCTCAAGTACATTCCTGCCTACTCCCACAAGAGAAACTTTTTTTTCCTGTGGTACTGGTGTTGTAACCCAGTGCCTCCACACTAAACTACATCCCTAATCTAATCTTTACTTTGGTTTTGAGACAGGTTATTATTGCTAAATTGCTATACTGCCTAGGCTGGGCTCTAACTTGCCATCCTCTTGGCTCAGCCTCCCAAAATATTGGGATTATAGGCCTGCAGCACCAGGTTGGTGCTAACAGCCATTTAAAAAAAGGGGGAGGGGGGGAGTTTCTTATGTGGCACATGCCTGCAATCTCAACACTCAGGGGGCTGGAAGGAGGACTGAGTTCAAGGCTAGCATGGATGGTGCAGCAAGACTCTGTAGCAATCCATCAACACGAGTTCACAACCAGCCTGGTTGCAGTTTCCTAAAGAGCCAGACTTTGTTGTTTTGAGCTAGTGGAACAAAGATATATGAATCCATTTTCCTTCCTATTTATTTAGTGTTTCTGCAGATTGAATTAAAAGCCTCTGCCCTGAGCTATATTCCCAGCCCTTCTTCCAGAGCATTGAAATTACACACATGTACATACCACCACACCTGGATGTAACTGATTTTTGGCAAACAAAATCACATTCTAACATTTTACACTTTTCCCCCCATATAATAAATTTTGGCGCATTCTTCTGTACATATGTATATTGTTATTTATTTTTTGAGACAAGGTCTCACTCTATAATTCAGGCTGGCCCTGAACCCTAGGCAATCCTCCAGCCTCACCCTTCAGAGTGCTGAGATTACAGGCGTGACCACCACACGGAGCTTTTGCATACTGTTCTAATGTACAGCCTTACCACAGTTCCACCGAACCAATCTACTATGGATGGACAGCAACGGCTTCTTTTACTTTCCCTTTTGTTTTTGGTGTGGTGCTGCGGACTGCGCCCAAGGGCTGGGGCTTGCTCTGCCACGGAGCTACATTCACCAGTTGTTTTTTAACTTTGAGACAAGGTCTCTCACTAAATTATCCACACTAGCTTCAAACTTGCCTCAGTCTCCCAACCAGCTGGGATTACAGGCCTGCACCAATTGCTGAGATTACAATGTTTTTATACGCCAAACTGCTACCACAAGCAATCTTATAGATACACTGTATCATGTAAATGCAGATACATTTTTCGGGTAAATACCGATACATCTGTAAAATTAAGAAAGAGCTGAGTCAAAGAGTAGTAGTTATCACAGTTACTGTCAAAATGTCCTTCATAGGCATTGCTCCTGTCAATGCCAATGCTATTAAGTTTTGAGGCTTTGTTGAGTTTTACACTTCGGAGCAAAAATGTTTTTCTTTTAAGCATTCATTGGCTAGCACTGCTTGATTATTTTTCCAAGTGTAAAATCAGTTTATGTAGTTTCAAATGAAAAAAATTCTGTCAATACTTATACTAGTTACATTATAAATCCGCTCATTTGTACAAGCCTTTATATATACCGTGATGTTTATTTCTTCACATCTTACATTATACTCCTTAGCATTTAGTGCTTCTATTTTATCTTTTTATTGCTATCGTATCCAATTTTATCTCCAAATAAGCAGCTATTTTTAAATTTGAGGCAACTGATTCGTAGATCTTAACCTGGTGCCTAATTACTTAACTCGCTATTATGTAAAGCTTTGTGAAAGGCCAACCCGGTGACGTCTTTTAAAAAACGATCTCAGCAAACATTAACAATTCTCTGTTGTGTCACAAAATTCATAAAACCTAAAAAGTACGAACTCAAGGATAAACGCTGCCAACAACCAAGTTTTCGTAAAAGAAGAAGACTGTCGCTTATTTAGAATCTGACTCTTTAACTCTGGATATTTTGCCTCTCAAAATGAGACACGATCTAGTACAGGCATCTGCCTAGCAACCCTATTAAGAGATCTGGGGATCTGAGAGAGAACACAGCCTTATGTAAATTTTTAAAAAATCCTTTAAAACATTCTACATTAAAAACGTTTAGGAAATAAGGGTGAAATGCATTCTACCCCAATCACAAAGGAATGTTTTTACTTAACAGTTGCTTTAAAATTGCTCACTACTTAGTTTTCTTCCCTTTCTCATCTTCAAGTATCATACTCGAAGAAGATGGCACCGTTATAATTACCCGCACTTTCGACAAGGCAAGTGCCATTCATACGTTATACCTCAATCATGGTCTCCACATCTTTTCAGGCCCAAACACACACAATACTATACCCTGTTTCACACTGACTCAACAATTCCAAAAAACGGGTCAAACTTTGCGGTCAAACTCGGGGTCACACACGCTCCAACTCCCCTCAGAGGCCCCCACCTCCGCCTGAACCGTAGGCCAGAGGCGCTGAAAACCCACTCTCCACCCCCGCGCCGCGCTCTCACAGATCAATAATCCTCCCCTTCAACCTCCCGGGCCCAACCGACCAGACTCCCAGATCCCACCTTCTACTTTCGCGCCACGTGGACCCACAGGCCGCGCTGACCCGCGGACAAAGACCAAAATGTCCACTCGATGCGCTGCGCCTGCGCCCTTAGAAGGGAAACGAGCACTCCCAGAAGTCTCCGCGACTCCGCCCCGTACGTTCACCACAGCCAGTCAGGCTGGGAAATGATTATACCCTATTACGCTTTTTTGCTCTTGGACTACGTTTCCCGTGAGGCATTGCGGTCGGTCCTAGCTCCCCCATCCCTACGCGAACTTGGTAACCTCCTCCCTATAATATGAGGTTCTCGCAGTGAATGATCTTTCCTTGGTCTCAAAAAAGCTGAGAGTGCGGGGATACCTGAACTGCCTCCCGAGCTCAAAACCGGCCAGTCCTATACTTAGAGGTAAGAAAACGCCATCTTGTCTGTGATCGGTCTGGCTTTGGACTACGTTTCCCAGAGTCCAAAGCGGCAGGACGTTACGTATATCTTGACGTCAAGTCGTAATCGTTAGCTCCACAAGGACCCGGACGCGAGCAGGGGCAGAAGGTGAGGGGTCTGGGAGACTGGGCGGGGACGGGGCGTGTCCCGAGCCTTCGGCGCTTGAGCGTTGGCGGGAGCGGGTCGAAGATGCATGATTATGCATGTGCCTTTGATCGTGACTGTGTGACCGGGTGTCAATGCCAAGGCAGTTGTAATCGCCTGTTTCCAAAGCGTATGTCTGGTTGTTTTTGTGTAACTGTATGATACTTTGTGCTGTCTTGCCAGATCCTTGCAACTTGAGAGTGATACTGCACACGTCCCTGCTGTGTACATCCCTGCAAGTATAGTTGTAACTCTGTGGCCCTGTGTGTATCCGTGTCAGTCTTGTGACGCTTCGGCCGTGTGTGGTAATGTGTGTCACGCCGTTGTTAATGAGCAGTGACGCTGCGATAACACTGTGTACCTCTCTTGTGTTCCTTGGGGGATGTATGCGTGAGGCAGAGATGGTGACTGTGTGACGTATGTGCTACTGTGTATGCAGACGTGGACTGTCTTTGCTAGTGCGTGTGACTTTGTCGTACGCCGCCAGTGGTGTGTCATTATGACCTTCTAGGGTATTTTGGGGTGTTGGTGTGGAGAGCCTCTGACTGCAGGGGAGTGGCGGTGAGATGCAGCGGTGAGATTGTGTGGCCAGGTGTATCTTCTTAGTAGGTGTGTGTTTGTGACTGGTCAGTCTGTGGCTGTGGCCGTACCCTTTGTACTCTCAAAGTGCGTATGTGATCATGTTTGTGTGATACTGTACGTGTGCCAGTGTGAGGCGCTGTGACTCCAGAGCTCTGACTCCCGTGGAACATGTGCAGTTAGGACACATTATGGCCCCAGATAGTAGGGACCACAGCTTTTCAGGTGGCACTGCGATTGGACAAGATACTCCTCTTCTCTGACCTCCTTCTCCTGTGTAATAGGATAGAAGAATGACCCTTCAGAACTGTCCCGGTCACTCCCGAATCCTTTCTCTCAACCCTGGGTGCTGAGAAAAGTAAAGAATTGTCACTGCACATCCAAAAGCCAAGCTCAAAGTGCACCAGATTTTCCTTCAGGCTTTGAACTCTTCTTGGTTCCCAGGCCATGCTCTGCCTTCTTCCTTCTGAGGCCTCTTGTAACAGAACCACCAGTCGTCCATCCCTTCCACCAGAGTGACCTATCTTCAGTGTTTACGCTGGAGATGGACTGAAGAGTCCTATCTTTTCTGTTCCCTGCATGCTAAAATTTTTTATACTTTTTTCTTTTCGTTTTGAATTTGTTTCAGACTTTAAAATGTTAGAAAACTAGAATTTTTATGTATTTTAGTAAGAATGTTTAGTACTAGGGATAAAACTCAGAGGCAGTTTACCACTGAGCTACTTGCCCAAGCCTTTTTTTTTTTTTTTTTTTTTTTTTTTTTTTTTTTTTTTTTTTTTTTTTTTTTTTTTTTTTTTTTTTTTTTTTTTTTTTTTTTTTTTTTTTTTTTTTTTTTTTTTTTTTTTTTTTTTTTTTTTTTTTTTTTTTTGAGACAGGGTCTTGCTCTGTAGTCCAGGCTGGCCTTGAACCCACAGCAATTCTCCTGCCTGTGGCACCGTGACCAACTGGCTTATGTGGTGCTGGGGGAATCAAACTCAGGCATTGCATTTGCTAGGTAAGCACTCCTAACCACTGTACTATACCCTTCAACTCTTATTTCTTATTCTTGAGATAGGGTCTCACTGAGTTGCCTAAATTGACCTTCAATTTGGGATCCTCCCGCCTCAGCCTCTGAAGTATCTGGGCTTACAGGTGTGGGCTACCATGCCTAGCTCCTGTTTTCTTCCTTCCTTTCTTTCATATCCTAGAAATTGAACCCAGGGCCTTCACACTGAGCTACATCCCCACCCTGTTTTAGTTTCTGCTTTTGAGAAAGAGTCTCACTGAATTGCTAATTTGCCCAGTCTGGTTTGGAATTTGTGGGCCTCAGCCTCCCAGAATGCTGGAATCACAGGCCTATCCCACCAGGCCCAGGTTGTTTGTATATTATATAACCACAACATAGTGTTTCTAATCTTTTTTATTTAAAGCAGGAAGGGATTTATTGAGAAAGTTAAAGCTCTTGAGGAGAAGTCAAGGTTGGGGGGGTTCTCAAGTGGGGTCCCCAGGGTGACAGACTGGAACCCTTTATAAACATTTCACTCATGTGGTTTCAGGGGATCTTTCTGTGGTGGGGGTTGTAGAACAATGCAAGCCCACCAGTTACCTCAGGCATCTAGAAGATGGGCAGGGAGGACAAGCTGCCTGTCTAGCTACTTCTCTTTTTTTTCTCTTTCTCTCTTTGAGACAGGGGTGTCACTCTGCAGCCCAGGCTGGTTCTGAACTCATTATGGAGTCCAGGCTGGCCTTAACTCACAGCAATCCTCCTGTCTCAGCTTCCCAAGTGCTGGGATTACAGGCATGCACCACAACACCCAGCTTGTGTGGTGCTGGGGAATTGAACTCGGGTACTTAGCATTTGACTTAGTGCTTGCTAGGCAAGCACGTTAACCACTGAGCCATTCCTCCAGCCCTATCTACTTCTCCATTATTGCTTCCTGAGGGGTCAGGACCTTGACTGGGACCTCGAGTCCACTGTGATTCCACTTCTGCTCCCATGGGTACTGGAACATCCTTCTCCTAGTCCTGCCTATCTCTCCTAACCTATTCTCCTAAGTGGCATTTCCCCCTCTGAGAAGATCACACTATTTCTATAGGATGTTGGGACCCTCAGGGCCCGAGAGCCTCAGCATTGCTGACCTTGGCTAAATTCCTTTCCAGGAGGTTGTTTGCTTGAAATTTAAGTCATGTGTTGTTTTGCTTGTTTACTAAATTTAAGTCAGGTGTTGCTTGTTTACTAAATTTAAGTCATTATTGTTTTGCTTGTTTACTGTTTGAAATTTGGATCAGGTGTTGATACACGTGACTGTTAACAAGCAGGAAGGCAAGAAGGGTATAAAAGGAAGGCTGTAGATAATAAAGCGTCTTTTGCAGGATCCCTTGCAAGAGTTCACGTATTCTTCATTCTGCACTCACCCTCTCGAGTTCTCATTGACTGACTGAGCGGGCTCGGTCTATATGAGGAGGGGGCACCAATCTATCTGGCTGCTTCATGCTGAGAATGGGTGACATGGGGTATAGAGGGTCTCCTACAGAGGCCATCTGTCCTGCAGCCCAGGGTAGAAGGGCTGGTTCATACGAAGCTCCATGCGTAGCACCATCTGTAGCTGTAGCTGGATGGCCTCAATTCTATTTTTTGGTTTTGTTTTGAGACAGGGTCTCACTCTGTAGACCAGGCTGGCCTTGGCCTAACAGCAATCCTCCTGCCTCAGCCTCCTAAGTGCTGGGATTACTGGTGTGCACCACCACGCCCTATTTTACATGGTGCTGGGGAATCAAACTCGGGTACTTAGTGCTTGACTTAGCATTTTCTAGGCAAGGGCTTTAACCACTGAGACATTTCTCCAGCCCGTGGCCTCAGTTCTTATCCATGCTCTTCCAAATCCCAGACAACAAGACCCCAAAATGTTACTGCTAGTGTTGCCCAATGTTCAGGTTCAGGAACTCTCGATATGATTAAGAATAATCAGTTGGCTAGCAAGCCTTAGGTAAGCATTAAGTAAGTACATGAGTTGATTCCCCAGCACCACATAAAATTGGGTGTGGTGGTGCACACCTGTCATCCCAGCACTCGAGAGGCTGAGACAGGAGGATTGCCGTGAGTCCAAGGCCAGCCTGGGCTCCATAGTGAGTTCAGGACCAGCCTGGAGTGCAGAGTGAGACCCTTCCCCCCCCCACCCCCCCAAAAAAGTAATCCCAGTCTTGAGGTGCACTCCTGTAATCATAGCACTTGGGAAGCTGAGGCAGGAGGATTCTCGTGAGTTTGAGGTCAGCTTGGGCTACATAGTGAATTCCGGACCAGCACTGACTACAGAGAGAGACTCTGTCTCAATTGAAAACAAACAAAAAACATAAATAATAAAAATAAGAAAATTGAAGATCATAGCCCAGAGACAACTAAAATAATCTTAATGGCAGAAGTTCCCATTTTCCATCTGATTTTTTCTATATTGCTTATATTGGTGTATACATATATATTTATTTTAGAAATAGGATCACATAATACTCAGCTTTTCTTTTCTTTCTTTCTTTCTTTCTTTCTTTCTTTCTTTCTTTTTTTTTTTTTTGGAGACAAGGTCTTACTCTGTAGTCCAGGCTGGTACTGAACTCACTATGTAGCCCAGGCTGGCCTTAACCACATGGCAGTCCACCTGCCTCAGCCTTCTGAGTGCTGGGATTACAGGCATAAGCCACCATGGTGGTGGTAAATCTGCTCAAGTCCCTGAGCTTGCTAGGCAAGCGCTTTACCTTCTAAGCCACACCCCTCACCCTACCCAGCTCTTCTGTGACATGCTTTGTTTTCAGTAACCACTTGTTGAATATTTTCTGTTTACTATTACCACTAAACTACTACTCAAAATTATCATCACATATTTAACCAGTCTCCTCCCTTCGGACTCAAAATATAGAACATTGCTTGAAGGTATATATATATATATATATATATATATATATATATATGTATAAATGTATTGATTTTTGGCTGATGTTCATACTGGAAATAATTGTTCACACCCACAAATTTTAATACATTTTTTAAAAAATGAATTATAGGACCTGCAGGAAAGGTTTCAAGTTAATTCCTAAACACAATTCATAAAACATCAGAACAATGTAAATATTTTGATAAGTGAATAAATCTGACTGTTGACAAAAAGAATGTACAGCTATTAGTGGTACAGTTAGAGGCTATGTTAATTACAATAATTTAGTGATCAGAAAAAACTGTTTTCAGGGACTGGAGGAACAGCACAGCAGTTAGAGCACCTGCCTAGCAAGCATAAGGCCCTGAATTTGATTTCCCAGCACCACATAGCTAGGTATATATGGGCCAGCCTGGGATATATGATGAGTTCAGGACCAACCTGGACTACAGAGCAAGACCCTACCTCGAAGGAAGGAAGGAAGGAAGGAAGGAAGCTATTTCCCTTTCAGTGTGATACTTTACTATATGTAGGGTTTTGCTTGTTTATTTGGTTTGGTGGCCTGAGCTACCTTGTAGACTCTGCATGCAAGGGATATGTGTGTGTGTGTGTGTGTGTGTGTGTGTTTCTAGGAATTGAGCCAAAGACCCCTCATATACCTGTAGCTTAGGTATACTAAACTATATTTCAGTCCATTTTTATTTTTCATTCTGAAACAAAGTCTCACTCAAGATCAGCCTGGACTACAAAGACTCTATCTCAAAAAGAAAAAAAAGTCTGACATGGAGAATATTTAGGAATGTAGAGAATATCTGTGAATTCAGAGATGGAGAAATTTTAGGGATATAGCTTCAAGCGTTAGTAGGTCATTCATACTGTAAACAGCTAAGCTAAACTTAGCTCACAGGATTTGGACAAAGTCCTGATGTTAGAAATAGAAAAGACTGTGTGTGGTGTTGGGTCACTACCACCTCGTCCTGAATTGGTAATCCGCCCTCTGTATCACGTTGTAGGCTTGGTAATGCCTTTGAGTTTAGGAAGCTAGAAGCAGCTCTAGGCTTTTATTTCTAAAGTGTCATCTTCCTTTTTCTTCTTCTTTTTTTTTTCCTTTTGGGAACTAAACCCAGGGCCTTCCCACTGAGCCACTTCCCTAGCCTCCTTTCTTCCTTTTTCTTTCTTTCTTTTTGTTTTTTTTAATTAGACAGGGTCTCGCTCTGTAGCCCAGGCTGTCCCTGAATTCAGGACAATCCTCTTGCTTCAGCCTCCCAAGAGCTGGGATTACAGGCATGCACCACCACACTCAGCTTTATGTGTGCTGGGAAATTGAACTCTGGGCCTTGTGCTTGCAAGGCAAGCACTTTAACTGCTGTGCCATTCCTCTGGCCCCTCTTTTTCTGTTCCTTTTTCTTTTTCTTTGAGATAGGTTGTAGTCCAGGCTGCTCCTGAACTCACTGTGTAGCCCAGGCTGGCCTCGACTCATGGCAGTCCTTTGGTCTCAGCCTCCCAGCCCTTTCTTACTTTATATTCTGAGACAGTCTCACTAAGTACTAGACTGCGTAGGCTGTGCTTGAATTTGCAATCCTCCTGCCCTTACCTCTCACAGTGCTGCGATTACAGGCATGTACTGCTATTCCCAGCTTTCCTCTTTTTCTTTTTGACCAAGGCCCTCAGCCTGACTCTTTTAATGCTGTGTGGAAGATATAGTAATTATGAGACCCAAGTGTCCTGGCCTTTATAGTTAATTCTTTCACACACCTTTATTTTCCAGCCTCTATTATCACATCCAGCAGTTTGTGCCTCCATTAGGATATGGAGGCAGAGCTAACTGCATTAAGATTAATTAAATTTAAATAAAATTTAGAAGTTTAATCCCTTAACCACACTAGCCACATTATAAATTCTCAGTAACTCCCATGTGACTAGTGGCTACTGTGTTCATAGTTCAGTGGTGAAGATTTCTATTGTTACAGAAAGTTCTTTTGGACAGCACTGGCCTCAGCTTTTCACTGAACTTCAACAGCCATTCTGAATTATTCTCTGCCCCCCAAATACACCACGAACCTTAGTCTACTTTGTTGCCATGTCCCCTCATCCTGCTCATTGTTCTCTGTCCCTTTTCTGCCTATTAAATGGTTCTGATGTTCTTTTTATTTTTATTTATATATTTATTTATTTTTGGAGATAGGATCTTGCTGTGTAGTCCAGGCTGGTCCTGAGCTCACTGTGTAGCCCAGGCTGGACTCGGACTCACAGCAGTCCTCCCACTTGAGCTCCCAAGTGCTGGGATTCCATGTGTGCGCCACTGTGCCTTGTATGTGGCTCTGGTCAATCACATAGTGGGCAAGGCAGGCACTTTAACTGCTGAGTTTCACTCCTAGCCCCGATGTTCCTTTTAGAACCCAATTCATGCCGGCAGTTGTCCTTGATTCACTCTCACTCCTTAAAGCAGCCTTCTTCCTGAACAGGCCCAACCATGGGACGTTTCTTGGACCTTAATTAGAATCAGCTTTAGTATCTTGCTGAAAACACTGAACGTTCTTTCTTTCTTTCTTTCTTTCTTTCTTTTTATTTTTTATTTTGGGGGGGGGCGCAGTACTGGGGATCGGGTCCGAAACCTTCACACTGAAATGTATTCTCAGCCCATTTTTACTTTTGGTTTTGACACAGGGTCTTGCTCAGCTGCTGAACTGCCCAGGCTCAGCTCAAACTTGCTTTCCGTCTGCTTCAACTCCTGAGGCGCTAGGATTCCCAGGCTGTGCCACCTGGCATGGCAACACTGAATTTTCCTTACCTCGAGATATAGGCCAAATCCTGGGGCTCCAGACTCAGTCACTGTCTCGCAGTGGAGAAGTGATATTCAGCAGAAAATCCTAAGGAGGGCTGAGATGGAAGATGGGGAATGCTGGGCCAGGAAACTTCTAGAAACTGAGCTCTCCCTGAAGTCAGTACTGCGGGTATGCGGGTACACATGGAAGATCACTGTATTACTGTGGTTTTCTTGCTGCTTCTGATAAGTCCATCGGGGGCTGGAGGCTTTGACAGTCTGAAGTGGGGATTGCATAGCTCCATTTAGGACTTAGAAGGAGGAAGCAGCACCAGGGAAGGACTGAAGAGGTTTTCCCTGTTGAGACCAGAAAGCAGTAGGATGACATTGTTTAGCTTTGGCCACTTGTATGGTCTGTGCTTCTAACCCAGTGCTGCTTACTGTCATCCTTGGGGGTAACAGAGGTGAGTCTGAGTTGTGATCTTCCTTGCTGCAATTGGGAGCAGGTAGAGCATCTTGGTCCCACATACACCTCACAGGAGTATCAACAAGATCAAGGACAAGCCATACCAGTGATGCTGCTTGCCCTGTAATCACATCATTCAGGAAACTAAGGCAGGAAAAGTGCAAGTTAAAGCCCAGCCTGGGCCCCTTGTGTCAGAATACAAAGAGAGAGAGAAAGGGAGCTGGAAAGGGGGGGAGGGGGGCAGCACCATGACAGAGCACCAGTCCCCAGTGCCACCAAAAAAGGGGGCGCTGTCTCAGCTGTAACCCATCCCTCTGACATTTTTGGGTTCCATGTCATTGCTGAAGGACATCTCCCTGGAAGCCATACTGCTTCTTTTGAGTTCCCTAGTGTTCAGGAAGGGCTGGGTTTTGTTAACTCTGCTCTTTTTCCCCCCAATACTGGGATTGAACTCAGGACCTTTGCACTGTGCTACATCGTCAGCCCTTTTAAAAAAAAAAATTTTTTTTTTTTTTTTTGAGACAGAGTCTGAATTGTCCATGCTGGGCTTGAACTTGAGATCCTTCTGCTTCAGCATCTAGGATGCAGTGCTGGGACTACAGGCCTGCACCACCAGGCCTGGTTTGCTAAGTCTTAATATTCTTGTTTGTGTGGTAGGACAAAGGAAGGAGAAGCGGGGCAGGGACACTGTGAGAACAGTTGCTTTTTGCCTGTCTCCTTGGGAGGACCAAGGCGAGGTCAGTTTATCATTGATTTACCCCTTCTCACTCTATTCTACTTTCTCAGGACTCTGCACCTGTCTAAAAGAAGAATTCAGAGAAAGCAGAGAAAGCCAAATCATTCTAAAAGCCATGGCCAAGGTAATTTGAGATTTCTTGTATCCTTGGAAGAAACTGCCTTCCCTCCAGGTCATCTGCACGTTAGTATTCTTTATTCTGAAACGTCCCTGTACTGGTTGAAGTTCCCTTGTTCAAGGAAACAGATGATAGTAGCTTCTTCCTTTCGTGGCCCTTTCCTCCCCAGATTTGTTCACATATATGTAAAATACTTTTATGAAAGTACTAGTGGAGCAGAGCATGTTCTCTTGAGAAAAAGGTGAGACCCATTATCATAACCATAGTTTAATGGAGACAAAGATGACACAGTTTAATTGTTTCTATTAACCTGAGTAGTTTCCTTCTCTCTCTCTCTCTCTCTCTCTCTCTCTCTCTCTCTCTCTCTCTCTCTCTCTCTCTTTCTTTTCGTGATAGAGAGGATTGAATCCAGGGCCTTCCCACTGAGCTATACCTGCAGACCTATTTTGGTTTTTCACTTTGAAACAAGGCCTCACTAAATTACTCAGGCTGGAGTTGACATTAAGATCTTCCCACCACTGCCTCCCACAGTGCTGAGATTGCTTGTTCTGCCACACCCATAGACCTAAAAATTTTCTTAATTTCTTTACGTCCTTTCTTTCTCTTTTTTTTTAATTACAATGGTAGGAATCCAATTCAGGGCTCATGAATGTTTGCCAGGTTCTCTACTACTAAGCCTCATACCCAGCCCCTCTCAGTTTTAATATGTGTAATATGGTAAATACTGATGGATACAGCCAGCATTCAGAATTTCTTAATGGGGTTTGGGGATGTAGCCCAGGGGCAGGGCGTTTGCCTAGCAGGCATGAGGCCCTGACTTTAATCCCCAATGCCACAAGAAAAAAAGCTCTTTGAGATACTCAATATCTTTTGTTATTTTAAACAGTCTTGTTAATTGTCTAGATCATTCACATACTGAAATCCACTCATGTAAGTGAACAGTTCAGGCTGCAAGCAATGGAGCATGCAAGGCATGCCTTAATCCCATCCAATCTTGAAACTAAGGCAGGAAGATCACAAGTTCAAAGCCAACCTGTGCAATTTAGCAAGACCCTGTGTCAAAATTAAAAAGAAAAATTTTTAAAGGAGCTAGGAATGTCGCTCAGTGGTAGAAATGTCCCTGGATTTGATCCCCAGTAACCAAAAAAAAAAAAAAAAAAAAAAAAAGTTAGTGGGTTTTAGTATGTTACACACATCGGGGAACCAATTTTAGAACATTTGAAATCAATTTTAGAACATTTTCATCACGGTCCAAAAGACATTCCAGTTGAATTGGCAATCCTAATTTTCATCCATTGGCAACACTAATTTGCTTTCTGTCTCTATCAGTTTGTGTGTCCCTACTTTTCATCTAGATGGAATTGTAAAATATGTAGTCCTTTGAATCTGCCTTTTTTCATTTAGCATGTTTTCAGGCTTCATTCATGTGGTAGCAGGTACCAGTGCTTTACTCATTTTTATACTAAATAATATCCCATGGATATGTATATATCCACCACATTTTGTTCATTGGTTCATCTGTCTTGGGTTGTTTCTCTCTTTCTCTCTCTCTCTCTCTCTCTCTCTCTCTCTCTCTCTCTCTCTCTCTCTTTTTGGTTTTCATGAGGATATATGTTTTTGGTGGAGACATTTTTATTTTATGTACTCGGGAGTGGAATTGCTAGATTAGATGGTAACTGTTTTTGTTTTTTTTTTTTTTGAGACAGGGTCTCGTTCTGTAGTCCAGGCTGGTTCTGAACTCACTATGTAACCCAGGCTGGCCTTGGACAAAGGGCAATCCTCCTGCCTCAGTCTCCCAAGTGCTGGGATTACAGGCATGCGCCACCACACCCTGCTTATGTGGTGCTGGGGAATCGAACTTGGGTACTTAGTGCTTGACTTAGCACTTGCCAGGCAAGCACTTTAACCGCTGAGCCATTCCTCCAGCCCCAGTAACTCTGTTTAACATTGTAGAGAACTACCACTTTTCCAAAGTGCCTATACCATTTTTACATTTTATAATAGGTTTACTGATTTCTCCACTTTACTAACACTATTTTGTCTTTTAACTATTATCCATTGTAATAGATATGAAGTAGCATCCTATTATGGCTTTGATTTGCATTTTTCTTTGTATTTTTTTTGAGACAGGGTCTCACTCTGTAGTCCATGCTGGTCCTGGACTCACTGTAGAGCCCAGGCTACTGTAGAGCCCAGGGGGACCTCAAACTAATGGCAATCCTACTGCCTCTGGCTCCCAAGTGCTGGGATGACAGGCATGCACCACCACACCCAGTTTATGTGGTGCTGGGGAATCGAACTCAGGGCCTTGTGCTTGCAAGGCAAGCACTTTAAATGCTGTGCAATTCCTCCAGCCCTTTGATTTGCATTTTTCTAATGATAGTTGTGTTGAGCATCTTTTCGTGGCTTTCTAACCATTCGTATGTCTTCTTTGCCTCCTATTCAAATTTGGTTTTTATTTTTGTTATCTCTTTATTGTTAAATCTTAAGAGTTCTTTATATATTAGAGATACAAATTCCTAATCTGATGAAGATTGAGTATTCTTTAGCTAAAATGCTTAGGACCGGGGGTGTTTTAGATTTTGTAGTTTTTCAGATTTTAAATAGTTTTTTAAGTTGAGCATCCCTAATTTGAAAGTTTGAAATCCAGAATGCTCCAAACTCTGAAATTTTCTGAGTGTCAGGAGCTGAAGTGGTTTGTCTGGGTCTTCTTCTGCCCACCCCACAAAAATGGAAACCATGGCTCCAGATCTAACTCTGTTTCATAGAAAATATGGAAGTCAGGCAGTGTGGTAAATTATACTGTAAAGATGTACTCAGCTGAATCGAGAATGTGGGAAATTCTATGGGAGATGACGTAACAAAAAAAAAAAAAAGGATTGTGAGGATTGTTACAGATTTGAAAGGTGTTAAGTGAGCTGGGGCATAGCTCAGTGGTTAAAGTGGTCGCTAGGCACAGGTTCCTGCGTTTGATATCCCAGCACCATAGAAGCTGGGCATCGTGGCAAATCTGTAATCTCAGCACTCATAAGGCTGAGGCAGGAAGGTTGCCATGTGTTTGAGGCCACCCTGGGCTACATAGTGACTTCAGGACCAGCCTGTACTACAGAGAAGACCCTGTCTCAAAAATAAATAAATAGTGATTTTTTAAAAGGCAGGTGTGTTAATGCACTTGTTTTTTGTTTGTTTGTTTGTTTGTTTTGCTTTGTTTGAGACGGTCTTATTCTGTAGCTCAGGCTAGCCTTGGCCTCATGGCAGTCCTCCTGCCTCAGCCTACCAAGTGCTGGGATTACAGGTGTGTGCCACCACTCCCAGTTTATGTGGCGGTGGGGAATCAACACAGGGCCTCGAGCTTGCAAGTGCATTGACCGCTGTGCCATTCCTGCAGGCCACGATGCACACTTGTAATCATAGACACGAAGTAATTTGAGGTAGGAGGATCGCAAGATTCAGGCTAGGTTAAGCAATATAGTGTGACCTTGTCTTAAAATGAAAAATAAAAAAGTAGACTGAGGTGGTAGCTGGGCGGTAGAGCACTTCCTAGCAGTTATGTGGCCCTGGGCTCCACAAACACAGCATGGGGAGGTGGGCCTCATGGCATTAGCCTGTCATTCTAGCACTCTGGGAGGATGAGGTAGGGGGATTGTAAGTTTGGGCCCAGACGGGGCAATTTAAGTTAGCAATTTAGAAAACTCCTGTCCCAAAATCAAACATAAAAAATGAGCTGGAAATGTAGCTCGTGTGAAGGCTCTAGGCCGAGTCCCTAGTTCTGCAAAAGAAAAAAAGTCCTTTGATTTACTGTTAATGTATGAGTTTATTGTTTCAGGGACTAGTGACATTCAGGGATGTGGCCATAGAGTTCTCTCAGGAAGAATGGAAGTGCCTGGACCCTGCCCAGAGGGACTTGTACAGAGATGTGACTCTGGAGAACTTCAGTCACTTGGCCTCCCTCGGTAAGGCTAATGCATCACATGGGGACAGACTGGAAATGAGGCACCAGGCACTACTACCGTGGGAGTTGGCTGTTTCTGTCTGAAAAGAAAAGAGGAAAACAGTACCCCTGGCAACAGTGGAGATGTGAAGCCACCGAGAAGGGCCCAGCCACGTTGTCTCCAGGGAGGGAGGGAGAGAAGCAGCAGTCCCGCCCGTCCTTTGCCTGCTGCTGACGCGCTGATGCTCTTCTTCTGCCACGACCACTGGCAGACCAGGGGCAGAGGTCACACAGTCCCCACAGGCAGGCCACTGGGACACAGCCTGGCACAGAGCAGGGCCACCTGAGAAGGGGACTCGAGGGGAAGCAGAGGGTGAGTGGAGTGCAATCTACTTCAGATAACTTACGAAGTTTCTGGTTTCTTCATTATGAACTTCTAAGGCAACTTCCGAGCTTCTGATTGAATTTCTGCCCCTGTACCCAAGAGAACTGTTGTGCAGTCTGTAGGGCTGGCATGAGTGGATCCACTGGTCACTCGCATCTTCGCATTCTTTTACCAGCCTTCCCTCCTTCCTCTTCATCATTGTCTCTATTCCTTGTTGGCCAGAGGCCAGTTTGAATTTTGGATCATAGCCTTTTTTTTTTTTTCCTGTAAATAGGACTTTGCATTTCAAAGCCTGATGTCATCTCTTTATTGGAGCAAGGAAAAGAGCCCTGGATGATTATAAATGACAGGACAGGACCTTGGCACCAAGGTGAGCAAGGGCTGCCCCAGTGGGGAGGCCTGAGGAGTAGCAGTGCAGGGGCTGGGGCTGGAGTTACGGCCTCCATGTGGAGTGAGGACCCGAGATGTGACGGCAAAGACCTCATGAGCCTTGCTCCTGAGAGTGCCTTTCTGGGCCTGGGGAGTTCCTCATTTCTCCGCTCAAGTTTTCCTTCCATTTGAAAAGATATAGTACTTTTTTCTCCTCCCAGTAGCTGCTTTCATACCTGTACTTTGGGTCCTGTTTTCTTTCTTCCTCAGCCTCTCCAGTGCTGGGATTACAGGGGCGTGCCACCACGCCCAGCTTATGTGGTGCTGGGGAATCCAACTCAGGTATTTCACACTCGCTAGGCAAGCACTTTAAACTCTGAGCCATTCCTCCAGCCCCGGGTCCTGTTTTCTGCAAGTTTCTTCTGGTCTTAGAAAAAAACTTCATTTCTTAGAACTGCTTCTCATTTTCAGCTGCAACCTATTTATTCATGTATTCTAACTTTGGAGTGGTATAATGGTGCAGCATTTGAGGGCATAGACTGGAGTTCTACTGTCTGATGTTGAATCCTGGCTCTGGTCAGGGGCATGATCAGTGGTTAGAGCTCTTGCCTAGCATGTACAAGCCCCTGGGTTCAATTCCCCAGCACCACATAAAAATTAGCTAGGGATTGGAGGAATAACACAGCAGTTAGAGCACTTGCCCAGCAATTGAAAGGCCGTGCGTTCCATTCCCATGCACCATGTAAGACAGGCATGGTGGCTCACGCCTGTAATCCCAGAACTCAGGAGGCTGAGGCAGGAAGACTGCCATGAGTTCAAGGCCAGCCTGGACTCCATAATGAGTTCAGAATCAGCCTGGACTATAAGTAAGATGCTATCCCTCCCAAAAAATTTTTATTTACTTGTGTGCTGGGGTTCGAACTCGGTCTTCTGCATGCTAGGCATGCACTTCACTGCATGTACTTTCTACACAACCTCCGCTCAGCTTTCACCAAGTTAACGTTTTGCACAACCATGGCAGTTACCAAAAACCAGGATGTCATTAATAACATTAGCACAGTACTAACCCATCTACGGGTCTTATTTAATTTTATCATGTTTTCCCCCCGTGGCCTTTTTCTGTTCTAGGTTCCAATCTGGATCTAACATTACAGTTAGATATGTGGCTTTTTGTCTGATTTGATTTTGACACCTGCTGACTCTCTTCTTTTTTTTTTTTTTTTTTTTTTTTTTTTTTTGAGGCAGTGCCTCACTCTAAATCCCAGACTGGGTTTGAACTCACTATATAGCCAAGATTAGTCTTGGACTCATGGCAGTCCTCCTGCCTCGGCCTCCTGAGTGCTGGGATTACAGGTGTGCGCCACCACACCCAGCTTTATGTGGTGCTCAGGAATCAAACTTACAGCCTTGTGCTTTAAACGCTGTACTATTCCTCTAGGTCACACCCCCCCCCTCCCGCGTGCCTATTTTTTTCTTTTTTGTTTTTTCTTTCTTTTTTTTTATTTTTGATTTTGAGACAGGGTCTTGCTAAGCTGCCCAGGCTGGACTCAAACTTTCTGTCCTCCTGTTCAGCCTCCCAGTCAGGTCTGTACCACCAGGCCTAGCTTGCATTTAGTTATTATATCCTCTTAGGCCTTGCCGGTCTGTGACAATTCCTTAGTCATGCTTTCTTTCATACATTAATATTTTTCTGGGAAGGATGAAACTGAGTTGAACTCAGTGGAAACTCTACCACTAAGCTATATCCCCAGTCCTTTTTAGCTTTTTGTATGTATGTATTGAGACAAGGTCTTTTTCTATAGTCCAGTTGGTCCTGAAATCACTGTGTATCCCAGGCTGGCCTTGAACTCACAGCAATCTTCCTGCCTCAGCCTCTCGAGTGCTGGAGTTACAGTAAAGTGCCACCCAAATTGCCCAGCTGTTTTTCTTCATTTCACCCACTAGTTTTACAGTCCACCAGTGGATCTTGTGTGTACCAGCTCCTTATTGTGACATTTGCCTCGTATTGATTTTTCATGTCCCTTATTTCTTCTACCATTCATTAGTTCAGATTTTTCTATGAAGAATTGTTTCCCCATTCACTGATTTATTCAATGATTTCTGTGCTCTTAGATGTTTCTTTTTGTCTGTGGATTCTAGTCAGTGCTTCCATTGTTATTTCATTAACCAAATTCTTCAAGCATTGGCTCTCGATAACTCTGTCAGGCTCTCTCAACATACCATTGTTTTTTTTTTTCATACTTGAGAATGAACTCAAGGCCCTGCATGTTAGGCAAGTGCTCTCTGATTAAACTACATTCCTAGTCCTGCCCTAATTCTTTTTTTATGTACTTCCATATTTTCTGATAATGTATCATGTTCTCTTTTTTTGAGACAGGGTCTCACTCTATAGCCCAGGCTGGTCCTGAACTATGGAGCCCAGGCTGGCCCTAGATTCACAGCAATCCTCCTGCTTCAGTCTCCTGAGTGCTGGGATTACAGGCGAGTGCTGGGATTTGCTGGAGTATCAAACTTGGGTACTTAGCACTTGCTAGGCAAGTGCTTTAACCACTGAGCCATTCCTCCAGTCCCTACTCTTTATTTTTTGCAGTACTGAGGATGGAACCTGGGGCCTGTACACCTTGCTACGCAGTTGTTCTACCCTGAGCTACATCTCAAACCCCATCACATACATTTTTTTGGTAACAAAGTCTTAATTCCCTAGGCTGCCCTTGAACTTGAACTTGGGATCCTCATGCCTCAGCCTTTCTATTAGCTAGAATTATGGGCACACACCACTTGCACGTAGCTCTTGTTCTAGCCTTATCTTGTACTTTTCCTGCCTTAGCCTTGAAATCAGACAATTCACAAAGAAGCCCTGGTTCCTTTTATTGAAGAATAATATGAAACAGTCTCTTTGAATTTCTTTTTCTGAACAAAGTAAAATCTTCAGGGGCTGGAGGAATGGTTCAGTGGTTGAAGCACTTACCTAGCAAGCGCTAAGTACCTGAGTTTGATTCCCAGCACCACATAAACCAGGCGTGATGGCGCGTGCCTATAATCCCAGCATTTGGGAGGCTGAGACAGGAGGATTTTGGTGAATTCTTCTTTTACTTCTATATGCCCTAGATGCCCTAGTTCAAGGGTTAGCACATTACAGTCTGTGGGTCAAATATAGTCTCTAATAAGTTTTTGTATAGCTCTCAACCTAAGAAAAGTTTTTACATCTTTAAAGAGCTTTTAAAAATATACTGTTGGAGCTGGGGGCACAGCCCATTGGTTAAAGTGCTTGCTTAGTATGCACAAGGCCCTGAGTTCAATTCCCCAGCACTACATAAACGAGGTGTGCCAGTGCACACCTGTAATCCCAGCACTCGGGAGGCTGAGGCAAAAGGATTGCCTGAGTTCAGAGTTAACCTGGGCTAAATAGTGAATGCTAGGAATAGAGGCCTGCACCACCATCCTGGATTACAGAGCAAGACCCTACCTCAAAATAATAATAATAATAATTAAATTAAATTAAAATATGCTGTTGGAGCCAGGCTGGTGGTGCTGGCCTGTAATCCTAGCATGCTGGGAGAGTAAGGCATGAAGATTGCAAGTTTGAGCCCCTCCTGGACAATTTAGCAAAACCCTATTTCAAAATTAAAAAAAAAAAAAAAAAAGATTGAAAGGGCTGGGAATGTAGCTCAATGCAAAAGCCCAGGGTTCAATTTCTAGTACCACAAAAAAATTTTTAAAAGAAGAAGAAAGCAAGCTATAAAGACCTGTGCATTCTCCACAGCTTAAAATACCTTCTATTGGGTTTATTTTGTTTTTGTGATAGTGAGTATTAAGCCCAGGGCCTTCACACTGAGCTACATCTCCAGTCCATTTTTATTTTTGATTTCAAGACAGGTTCTCACTAATTTCCACATTGGGATCAAACTTGTGATCCTCCTCAGCTTCCCCAAGTGCTGGGAGTGGCCCAGCTACCCTCAGAAAATGCTTGTTGGCTCCTGCCTAGATTCATCTCTACTCTCACAGCATTCTTGATTTCATTTTAATGATCTAGAATGTTGTTATTTATGAATGTATTCATTTATTTACTACGGTCCTGGGTATCCAACCCAGGGCCTTCATGCTGAGCCACATCCCAGTCGTTTTTTTGTTTTTTTTTAATTCTTGGTTTTGAGATGGTCTCACTAAGTTACCCAGAGTGGGATCAAATGTGTTATCCTCATGCCTTCCATCTCATAATGATCAACCCCATAACAATCTGCAGACATGTACATGTGCGGGTGCATGTGTGTGATGGAGACTGAACACAGGGCTTTGGTACTTAGCTCCACCCCAGTCCATTTTTTGTTTGATTTTGAGACAGGGTATCACCAAGTTGCCAAATTGCCCAGGCTGGGCTTGAATTTACAAACCTCTTACCCAGCCTCCAAGAGCGCTAGGACTACCGATATGTGCCATCACGCTTCATTTTTATCATTTTTTTTTTGATACAGGGTCTTACATAGTTACCAGATTGTTGGGGGTGGGGGACTTGAATTTGGAATCTTCTTGCCTTAGCTGAAATTACAGATGTGTGCCACCATATCTGGCCTAAATAGCAATCTTAATTCTAGCTTTTCTTTGCTGTTAAGATAGCATGTACAGCTGCCAGGGATGAGGGCATGAACATCTTTGGGCCATTATTCTACCTACCATACTTTATATATGCTTTTTTAGCATAAATCATTAAATATACATAAATTAAGGAAGTTTATACAGGGGCACATTTCCATTCACTCATCAGCTTCCCAGAGGATGAAGTATATGCAATCTTAGAAAGCAAAGGAAGCCAGGCTTGGTGACTCAGGCCTGTAATCCCAGTACTCTGGGAGGCTGTAGTCGGAGGAACACAGGTTCAACCCCAGCCTGCACAACCTAGCAATTCAGTGAGACTGTCTCAATCCAAAAAATAATAATAATAGGCTGAGGATGTAGTTCAGGGTGCAAAGGCTCTGGGCTCGATTCCCAGTCCCACCACCACCACTACAAAAAATCAATCAATGAAAGACTGTGTATGAACAGGAGGCTGAGGCAGGAGGATCACAAATTTGAGGCCAGCCTGGACTACATAGCAAATTCAAGACCATCCTGGACTACATAGTGAGACCTTGTCTTAAAAAAAGACAAAATGTTTTTGGAATGAGACATGATGACGAATGCCTGTCATGCGAGTTACTTGGGAAACTGAGGCAGAATCAGAATTTCAAGGCCAGCATGAGCAACTTAGCAAGAGCCCATCTCAAAAAACAAACATACAGAGGTTGGAGGAAGGGCTCAGCAGTTATAGCACTTGCCTGGCAAGCACTAAGTACCTGATTTCACCCAAGTTTGATTCTGTCTAAAAAAAAAAAAAAAAAAAATATATATATATATATACATACAGGGCCTCAAGGAATGGCATAGTGGTTAAAGCATTTGCCTTGCAAGCACAAGACCCTGAGTTCAATTCCCCAATACCACATAAATCTGGGGATGGTGGTGCACGCCTGTAATCCCAGCAGTCAGAGGCTGAGGCAGGAGGATTGCCATGAGTCCAAGGCCAGCCTGGACTCCATAGTGAGTTCAGGACCAGCCTGGGCTACAGAGCGAGACCCTGCCTCAAAAGAAAAAAAGGGGGGGAGGGGCAACTGAAGGAATGGCATAGTGCCAAGCAAGCACAAGGCCCTGAGTTGATTCCCCAGCACCACATGAAAGCAGGGCGTAGTAATGCACGCCTGTAATCCCAGCACTTGGGAGGCAGAGGCAGGAAGATTGCCTTGAGCCCAAGGCAAGCCTGGGCTAGATAGTGAGTTCAGGACCAGTCTGAACTTCAGAGTGAGACCTTGTCTCAAAACACATGCACGCGCGCGCGCGCACACACACACACACACACACACACACACACACACGCGCGGTAGAAATAGTTTTCCTGTATGAAATACCCAGAATAGGCAGAGAGACAGAATTAGTGGTTCTCTGCCATTTGTGGTTGCCCAGAGTGGGTGGCACTAGGTCATAGTGACTGGGATTGCTATGTGGAATGACAAAATGTTCTCAAACTATAAGGTTGAGTCCAGTCTAGGCAACTTAATGACTTAGTGAGACCCAGTCTCAAAATCAAAACCAAAAACCAGACTGAGGATTTAGCGTAGTGAGAAGGTCCTGAGCTCCATCTCTAGCACCCTTCAAAAAATTGTTTTAATTGAAAATTCTATTTTATGTTAAATTGACCTCAATTAAACATATATACACAGGGGGCTGGAGGAATGGCACAGAGGTTAAAGTGCTTGGCTAGCAAGCACAACACCCTGGGTTGTGCACCATATGGGCTGGGTGTGGTGGTGTATGCCTGTAATCCCAGCACTCGGGAGGCTGAGACAGGAGGATTGCCTGACCCTGTCTTAAAAAAAAAAAAAAAAACATATACACAGGACTGGAGGAATAGCCTAGGAATCTCAAGGCCCTGAGTTTGATTCTCTAGTATCACATACGCTGGGCATGGTGGCACACACCTGTAATCCCAACACTCAGGGTTGAGGCAGGAGGATTGCCACGAGTTCCAGGCCAGCCTGGGCTGCACAGTGAGTAGACTGCAGCCTCTGCCAGCTTAGACTGCAGAGTGAGACCCTGTCTCAAAAGAAGAAAAGTGTGTGTGTGTGTGTGTGTGTGTGTGTGTGTGTGTGTGTGTGTGTGCATACACAAAGTGCTGAATTCAGTCCCCAGCACTGGAGAGAGACTTTAAAAGTACATAAGCCCAGTGGCTGAAGGAATAGCTCAGTGGTTAAACACTTGCCTAGCAAGCTCAATACTCTGGTTTCGATTCCCCAGCACCACATAAAGTAGGCATGGTGGTACACACCTGTAATCCCAGCACCAGTTGGAAGGCTGAGGCAGGATTACTGTGTGTTCAAGGCCAACCAAGGCTACACAGTGAGTTCAGGACCAGCCTGAACTGCAGAGAATGACCCTGTCTCAGGAAAAAAATTAAAAAGTATGTAAGTCCAAGCTAGGTGGGGTGGCACACACTTGTAATCTCAGCACTTCGGAGGCTGAAGCAGGAGTCTTTCTGTGAGCTCAAGGCCAGCCTGGACTCTACAGTGAGTTCAGGACCAGCCTGGGCTACAGAGCAAGACCCTGTCTCAAAAATAATAAATAAATAAATATTGCTCAATATTTGAGGCATATATAAGCCATTTGCTTTTCACGATTACTGTCTTCATCCCCAATTTTACTTCTCAATTTTATTGTAGAGCTTTTTTATTTATCATACAAGGAAACAGCTTGTTTACTTTTCTCGTAATCTTCAGGCTTGGACTCCAGGTGTGAGAAACTTCCACAGAAAGATGTTTCTGAGATAAAGTCATTCCGTTGGAAAATAGTGGAAAGCCTGAAGGACTGTGACCTCGAGGGCTCCAGATGCGGAGGCCACTGGGAACGCAGCGGCCAGCGGGGGAGATGCTGGGCACATCAGGAACGCCACTGCCGGCAAATGGAACTCACCTGTGCAAACCTGCCCACTGCCAAGCGTCACAGACCCGTCACCCTGCAGCAGCACAGTGGGACCAGAGAGAAGCCCACCGAGCGTAATGAATGCGGGAAAGTGTTTAGTCGCAGCCCATACCTGACTCAGCACCAGAAAATACAGCCTGGTGCAAAGCCCTTGGAGCGCAGCGAGTGCGGGAAGGCCTTCGCCCGCGCCTCCGAGCTGGTTCGCCATCAGAGGCATCCCGCAGGCCTCAAACCCCACACGTGCGCAGAATGCGGGAAGACCTTCCGGCAGCACTCACAGCTCGTCCTGCACCAACGAACTCACACGGGCGAGAAGCCCCATGCGTGTAAGGACTGTGGGAAGGCCTTCATCCGCGGCTCCCAGCTTACCGTCCACCGCCGGATTCACACGGGCGCCAGGCCCTACGCGTGCAGAGCGTGCGGGAAGGCCTTCAGACAGCACTCGCAGCTGACCGTGCACCAGCGCATCCACACCGGGGAGAAGCCCTACGAGTGTGAGGAGTGCGGGAAAGGCTTCGGTCACAGCTCCGAGGTGACTCGGCACCGCAGGATCCACTCCGGGGAGAAGCCCTACGAGTGCCAAGAGTGCGGGAAGGCCTTCCGGCAGCACGCGCAGCTCACGCGACATCAGAGAGTCCACTCCGGTGACAGGCCCTACGCGTGCAAGGACTGCGGGAAGGCCTTCAGCCGCAGCTCCTACCTGACTCAGCATCAGAGGATTCACACGGGCGACAAGCCCTACCAGTGCAAGGAGTGCGGGAAAGCCTTTATCCGCGTTTCCCAGCTGACGCACCACCAGCGAATTCACACTTGTGAGAAGCCCTACGAGTGCAGGGAGTGTGGCATGGCCTTCATCAGGAGCTCACAGCTTACGGAACACCAGAGAATCCATCCTGGCATCAAACCTTACGAATGCAGAGAGTGCGGCCAGGACTTCGTCCTCGGCTCTCAGCTCATTGCGCACTACAGACTCCACACTGGTTAGGAAACCTCATTAAGAGCTGGCGGAATGGCACAGCGGTCAGTGCGTTTGCCCAGCAAGCACAATGCTCTGGGTTCAGTTTCCCAGCGCTATGTAAGCTGGGCAGAGTAGCCCACTGGGAGGCGGAGGCTGAGGCAGGAGGATTGCCTGAGTCCAAGGCCAGCCTGGGCTCCAAAGTGAGTTCAGGACCAGCCTGGACTACAGAGCGAGACCCTGTCTCAAAAAAAAAAAAAAAAAGAAAAGAAAAGAAAAGAAAAAAAGAAAGAAAGCCTCTCATGGGAGGGCTGCAGAAAGGCCTTCCTGGGTTCCCACCTGGCTCAGTGCTAAATCCTAAATCCTTCTGGATGTATGTAATCAGCATCAGAAAACCCTATTTGTCACTTCCATAGTGGAACATCAAATAAGTCATACGGAAAGAAATTTCAATAAACAAGGGAGTTCTGTTTGCCTCACTCGCTGTTTAATTAAGGATCAGAAAACCTATAGTTAAAAAAAGTTAATAAGGCCAGACCCAGTGGTCCAGACATGTGGTCCCAAACTCTGGGAGGCTGAGGCGAGAGGATTGCAAGTTTGGGCCAGTTTGGGCCCAGCCTGAGCAACTTAGAATTTAGGAAACTAAAAAAATGGTCTGAGAACATATCTCAGTATAAAGCCATGATCTCCATCCCTGGTACCACAAAATAAATAAAAAGTTAGTAAGAATGTGGAGAAGCCTTCTATTACCTTTTTTTTTTTTTTTTTTTTTTTGACAGGGTCTTGCTCTGTAGTCCAGGCTGGTTCTGAACTCACTATGTAGCCCCAGGCTGGACTTGGACTCATGGAAATCCTCCTGGCTCATCCTCCCCAGTACTGGGATTACAGGCATGTGCCACCACACCTAGTTTATATGGTGCTAGGGAATCAAACTCAGGTACTTAGTGCTTGCTAGGCAAGCACTTAACTGCTGAGCTATTCCTCCAGCTCCTATCTCTCAAAATATGTCATATTTTGCAGAATTTCAAATGAAAGTGATCTGATTAAAATATTTTGTGGGGGCTGGAGGATAGTGTAGTGGTTAGAACACTTGCCTAGCAAACTAAGGGCCCTGAATTCAATTCCCTAGCACCACATAAGCTGGGTGTGGTGGCGAATGCACTTGTAATCCCAGCACTCGAAGTCTGACGCAGAAGGACTGCTGTGAATTCATGGCCAAACCTGGGCTACATAGTGATTTCAGGGCCAGGCTGGCCACAGAGCAAGACATTGGCTCAAAAAAAAAAAATAGGCATGGTGATACATGCCTGTAATCTGAACACTTGGGAAACTAAGACAGGAGGATTGCTGTGAGTTCAGGACCAGCCTGGGCTACAAAGAGAGTCCCCATCTCAATCATAAATAAATAAATACTATGGGCCTAGAGGAATAGTACAGCAGCCAGAGAAGTCGCCTTGCCTAGCAATCACAAGGTCTGAGTTCCATACTACTCCTGCACCATGTACACCAGGCGAGGTGGCGTACCTCTGCAATCCCAATTCCAGCACTCAGGAGGCTGAGGCAGGAAGATTGCTATGAATTTAAGGACAGCCTGGGCTGCACAGTGAGTTCAGAACCAGCCTGGACTACAGAGCTAGACCCTGTCTCAATAAATAAATAGAATTAATAAAAATTTTAAAAGCCTCAACATGAAAGTTGTTTAACAATACGAGGGGCTGGAGGAATAGCACAGCTTTTAGAGCACTTGCCTAGCAAGGTCAAGGCCCTGAGTTTGATTTCCCAACATCGCTAAACTGGGCGTGGTGACATACTGCTATAATCCCAACACTTGGAAGGCTGAAATAGGACAATTGCCAGATGTTCGAGGACAGCCTGGGCTCCATCCTCAGTTCAGGACCAGCCTGACCCTGCCTCAAAAAAAAAAAAAAAGAAAAGAAAAGAAAAGAAAAAAACCTTATGCATCCTAGCCCTGGGGAATAACAGACATGTGCCGTCTGCCCCCTTTATTCCTGTGTTCTTAACCCTCAGCTGGGCTGTGCTCAGCGGGGTACAACATAGTCACAACTACTCCAGAGGCTGAGGTAGGATTGTTTGGACCAGAAATTTGAAATTGGCCTGAAAACCATAGTAAGAACCTCTCTCAGAAAAACAAAACAGGGGTGCTGGAGAAATGGCATAGTGGTTAAAGCATTTGCCTTGCAAGCAAAAGGCCCTGAGTTTGATTCCCAGCACCACATAAAACAGAACATACTGGCGCATGCCTGTGCACTCAGGAGCCTGAGGCAGGAGGACTGCCTGGACAACATAGTTAGTTCAGGGCTACAGAGCAAGATGCTGTCTTAAAAAACAAAACAAAACAAAACAGGGACTGTGACATAGCTCAGTGGTTAGCGTGCTTGCCTAGCAAGTGCATGGCTCTTGGTTTGATTCCCCAGCACCACATAAAAAATAATAATAAACAGGCTAGAAGCTTAGTGGTTAAAGCACTTGTCTAGCAAGTAAAGCGCTAAGTACCTCTGTTTGATTCCCCAGCACCACATAAGCTGGATGTGGTGGCACCCATTGTAATCTTAGCACTCGGGAAGCTGAAGCAGGAGGATTGTCATGAGTCCAAGGCCGGCCTGGACCCCATAGTGAGTTCAGGATGAACCTGGGCTGCAGAGTGATATCCCATCTCAAAAAAAAAAAAAAAAAAAAAAAGAAAATTTAAAAAAGAATCTCAGGAGACTGAGGCAGAAAATTTGCTATGAGCTAGCCTGGGATGTTACAATAATGAGGTCACAACCAGCTTAGATACAGAGGGAGACCCTTTCTCATAAGGAAAAAAAAGGGGGGGGGTCGCTGGAGGAATAATAGCACAGTGGTTTAAGTACTTGACTAGCAAGCCAAGGGCCCTGAGGACCAGCCTGGACCACAGAGCAACACACTGTCTCATAAAAAATATATATAAAATATTGAGCCTGACCTGGTGCTACACACATGTAATCCCAGCAGGGAGGCTGAGGCAAGGTGAATCGCAAAGTTCAAGGCCAGCCAGAGCTTAGCAACACCCTGCCTCAAAAAAAGGGAGGTGGGGAAGGGGACATACCGCAGCACTCCCTGGGTCAACCCCCCATACAGGAGGGGAAAAGTAGCTGAGTATGTATAGAAATGCACAGGAAGTCGGGCGTGGTGGCACATGTCTGTCTCAAAAAAAAAAAAAAATCAGTACCCAAATAATGTCCATACATTGTGGTTAATTGCCAGAGGTCCTGGTCTGGATCTGTGCATTCTCCCTCAATTCTTTTTTTTTTTCCTCCCCTCTTCAGAACTTTGCCATGAGCAACATCTGCAGCCCTTGTTTCGTTTTTTTCCTTTTCTTTTCTGGTACTGCGTACTCAGCTCAGGGCTTTCACTGGGAGCCACATCCCTAACTTATTTTGGTATTCTTTGCTCTCTGAGACAGGGTCTTGCTCTGGCTAGAGTTCAGGCTGGTCCTGAACTCGCTGTGTAGTCCCAGCTGGCCTCAAACTCTCAGCAACCCTACTGCGTGGGCCACATACCCAGCTTTATGTGGTGCTGGGAAATCAACTCACAAACTTGTTAAAGGCAAGTGCTTTAACCACCATGCCATTCTTCCAGCCCCCTTATCTGGCTTTTAAAAAGAAGGAAATTCTGGGGCTGAGGGAATGGCTCTCCAGTGATTCCCCAGCACCACATAAACCGGGCATGGTGGTGCACACCTGTAATCCCAGCACTTGGGAGGCTGAGGCAGGGATTGCCAGGAGTCCAAGGCCAGCCTGGGCTCCATAGGGATTTCAGGACCACCTGGGCTACAGAGGGAGACCCTGTCTCAAAAAAAAAAGAAAGAAAGAAAGAAAGAAAGAGAAATTCTGTCATAAGCAACAATGTGCATGAACTTCAGAACATTATGGTAAGTGAAATAAAATAGGGATACTTAGACAAAATTTGGGAAAAAATGTTTAAAATGCTCAAACAAATAATATAGAAAATATAAAGATAAAACATTTTTGTAGTACTAGGGATTGAACCCAGGGTCTTTGCACAGAGTTTACATCCCCAGCTCTTTTTTTCTTTTGGGTTTGGATTTGGGTTTTTGAGGCATGATCTCTGTCTTAGTTACTTTTTCGTGTCTGTGACTCCATACCTCACATCCACACTTAGGAAGGAAAGATGTATTGTAGCTTACAGTTTCAGAAGATGTCAGTCCATTCACAGGTGGGCGGCTGGAAAATGATGGAAGCACAAGACAGGATTGGAGCGGGGCCAGGGTCAGAGCTCCAGCAGTAGAGATCCTCACAATGTGGTGCTACAGGGAGAGAATGGGAGGAAGGGCAGATTAGCACACACGCCCCTCCAGGTCAAGCCCAAGCCTCCGCCCCTCCCAGACAGGCCCCACCTCCCAACCCTACACAGTATCTGTAGGAACATGAGGCTTTTGGGGGACACTCCAGATCCAAACCACTACATTCTACCCGCAGCCCCCAAAAGACTCATGTTTAATTCCCCTTAGCAAAAGGTAGTTAGTTCTTTTCCAAGAGCTGCGAAAGTCCCAAGAGTTCCAGCACTGCTAAAAAAGGCCAACTCCAAAGAGTCCTCTGAGAGGCACGGCCAACTCAGCTGTGAGCGCCTGTTAAGACCAAAGAGCTGGGGCTGGAGGAATGGCTCAGCAGTTAAAGTGCTTGCACTAAGTACCAGAGTTCGATTCCCAGCACCACATAAACCAGGTGTGGTGGTGCACGTTAGTAATCCCAGCACTCCAGAGGCTTGAGACAGGAGGATTGCTGTGTGTCTGAAGCCAGCCTGGGCTCCATAGTGAGTTCAGGACCAGCCTGGACTACAGAGAGAGACCCTGTCTCAAAAAAAAAAAAAAAAAGGAAACCAAAGAGTTAAGCATCTGCCAACATAAAATGGCACAGGGTAAACATTTCCATTCCAAAGGGAGAAATAGGAGGATAAAAGGCAATAGGACCAAAACAATTTTGAGACAGGGTCTCATTCTGCAGCCCAGGCCGGTCCTGACCTCACTATGGAGCCCAGGCTGGCCTTGGACTCATGGCAATCCTCTTGCCTCAGCCTCCCGAGTGCTCGGATTACAGGTGTGCACCACCACGCCTGGCTATATGTGGTGCTGGGGAACTGAACTTGGGTACTTAGCACTTGACTTAGTGCTTATTAGACAAGTGCTTTAACCAGTGAGCCATTTCTCCAGACTTGAAGACTTAGACTCTGTCTCAAAATAAATAAATAAGGACTGAAGATGTAGCTCAGTGCAGAGGCCCGGGGTTCACATCCCAATACAACCCTTGTCAAAGAGAGAAGGTAGAGGGAGGAGAGAGAGGGAGGAAAGACAGAGGAGGGGAGCTGGAAGAATAGTGCAGAGGTTAAAGTGCTTGCCTAGCAAGCTCAAGATCCTGAGTTCAATTCCCCAGTACCACACAAAGCTGGGAATGGTGGTGCACACCTGTACTCCCAGCACTCAGGGGGGCTAAAGGCAGGAGGATTGCTGTGAGTTTGAGGCCAACCTGAACTGCAGAGCAAGACTCTATCTCAAAAGGATGGGTGATTGGCCTAGCAAACCTTTAGCTAAATGCTAAATACATGAGTTCAATTCCCCAGCAGCATATAAACCGGGCACGGTGGCATACACTTGTAATCCCAGAATGCAAGAGACTGAGGCAGGAGGATTGCTGTGAGCCCAAGGCCAGCCTGAAGATGTAGCTCTAGCTACAAAAAAAGAAAAGAAAAGAAAAGAAAAAGAAAAAGACAGGGTCTCACTCTGTAGCCCACGCTGGTCCTGAACTCACTATGGAGCCCAGGCTGGCCTCAAACTCATGGAAATCCTCCTGTCTCAGCCTCCTGAGTGCTGGGGTTACAAGCATGCACCGCCATGCCTGGCGTTAGTGGTGCCGGGGAATTGAACTCAGGTACTTAGCACTTGTTAGGCAAGCACTTTTAATCTCTGAGCTATGCATCCAGCCCCTAAAAAGCAAATTCTTAAACATCATCAAAAGTGTTTCCAGTCAGGGTAGGGGAGAAGGGGGAAAAGTTTCCAAGCTGGGCACAGTGACGCTCCCCTGTGATATTATTACATCTGCTTGGGAGGCTGAGGCAGGTGGAACTCAAGTTTGAGGCCAGCCTGGGCAATTCTGCAAGACCTTGTCTCAAAAACGTGAAAAGAGGAGAAAAAACAGGAGGCAGAAGAGGTTGGGGAGGAGTGGGAGGGAGACCTTGGGGAATAAACCTCCTTAGAAAAGCACTTGCCTAGCTTGATCCCCAGCCACGGTCAAACTTCCAGCTCTCGAGGCCAGTTGTTCCATGTCTGCCACAAGGTGGCAGCAGAGAGACCCCAAAACTAGGTTCTGGACCCGGAAGTTTCTTGAGATTTGACCCTGATGTTCCTAAACATCAGGCAGTGACTGACTTCTGCTTTCCCCCTGTGGCTGCAGCAGCGCTGGGCTACCCCATCCCTGACAGCCAGAGACAGTGAGGTAATAAATGCTGTTTTGAGCTGCTACATTTTGCAGTAATTTTTTTTGCTGAAGAAAGATAACCAATACACAATATCTTATGCCATTGTACCAAAAAAGACTCAGATTCTTGAAATATGACTCTTAGCCTGGTGGGACATGCCTGTAATCCCAGCACTCTGGGAAACTGAGACAGGAGATTCACAATTTCAAGCACAGCCTGGGTAGCTTAACGATTTAGCAAGTGACTGTCTCAGAAACCTAACTAAAAAAAAGGGCTGGGGGGACTGGAGAAATAGCTCAGTGGTTAAAGCACTAGCCTAGCAAACACTAAGTACCTGAGTTCAATTCCCAAGCACCATATAAACTAGATGTAGCAGTGCATGCTTGCAATCCTAGCACTCTGGAGGCTACGGCAAGAGGATTGCTGTGAGTTCGAGGCCAGCCTGGGCTACATAGTAAGCTCAGAACCAGCCTGGACTGCAGATTGAGACCCTGTCTCAAAAAAAAAAAAAAAAAAAAAGCCTACGGATGTAGCACAGTGTAAATGAAGGTCTTGAGTGGAGTCCCCAGAACCTGATATATAAATTCTTTACAACACAACTAAAAATCCACTGTCACATATAAAAATTAAACATGATTAAATATAATCCAACCACAGAACTGGAGAAATGGCACAGAGGTTTTAGAGTGCTTGCCTAGTAAAGCACCAAGGCTCTTGTTTCAACTTCCCAGCAGCCCATAAACTAGGAGTGGTGGCACACGCCTGTAATCCTGGCACTCAGTAGGCTGAGGCAGGAGAATTGCTGTGTGTTCAAGGCCCACGTGGCCTCCACAGTGGGTTCAGAACCAGCCTGAACTACAGAGAGAGATCCTGTCTCAAAAACAAACAACAACAAGTTGGGCATGGAAAATGACACAGAAAAATGAGTTGGGATGTAGCTCAGTGTGAAGGCCCTGAGCTACAAAACACTAAAAATCCAACTAAGATCCACAAAATTGAAATTAAAATACAAGTACTGTGTCCTTTAAGCCAAGGTATTTTGGCTCTATTGAGTGAAATCTTCTTAATACAAAACAGCAAACCTCAAATCCCACAGCTGGCCCTTTCTGGTGGTCCTGTAAATTGACAAAATTATTCCTACATGAGACCTACCCAAGGACAACAGCAACTTCACTTTTCTTCTCATTCATTCTTTATTCTTTTATTTTGAGACAGAGTCTCACTCTGTGGCCCAGGCTGGACCTAAACTCAGTATGTAGCCCAGACTGGCCTTGGACCCACTGCAATCCTCCTGCCTCAGCCTCCCAAATGCTGGGATTACGCCCAGCTCACGTGGTGCTCGGGAATTGAACTCAGGTACTTAGCATTTGAGGAAGCACTTGCTAGGTGTGCACTGTGCTATGCCCCCAGACTGTTTTAAATGCTAGAGGAAGAAGGGCTGCTTGACATAATTAAAGATAGTGTCCTATTTCTCAGTACGTTCCCATCTTCAGGCTGAGGATATAGCTTACTGGCAGAGCATTTGTCAAGCTGTGATAGAAAGTTTTGATCCATCCTTAAGTGACTCCATTGTGCGCTGTCCTTCTAAGTGCTATTTTTAAGAGCCTTTTCTGAAGGGCTAAACTGTGTGCTGTGGGTTTGCTGTAAAGAATTGAGGAGGATTGCTGTGACACTAAGCAGAGTACTGAGTTAGCCCAGGGAGTGACCCTAGGGCATGTGTGACACTCTCATGAACTTTGGGTGCTGTGATGATTTGTAACCCTTAGGACCAACGGCCTTATTTCTCACCTCTGTATCTTACTCTTGGTGCCTCGCTGGCACCATGGTACAACTCCCATCCATCTTTAAGACACCTTCCAGAGACCAGACACGGATGGGCTGACAGACAGCTCATCCCCACGTGGGCTCTTATACCCACTTTATAACTGGTCATTTTCAAAAGAACCCCAGTTTTGTGTGATTGGATCCTGTCAAATGTAATGGACACCCTATAGATTTTAAGTAGTATACTATGGATGCTATGCAGTTGTGATTGGTTTTTGTGTAATAACGCTATACCTAGGTCACCTCCCCTTCCCAAACTCTGTATCAACCCTCTGCTGTCCTGGCTCGAGGCCCTTCCCTGTATTCTCACCCTGAGAAACGGGTTCCATCTGGCCTCAATAAGATCCTTATCTTGCCTTAACTGGTTTATGGTGTTTTTTTAAAAGTTGGCCTATAACAGAGCAGGCACCAGGCCCTGGGCTCCATCACTAGTGCTGCAAAAATAAATTTAAAAATCAATATGGTACCACTGTAAAGTACTTGCACTCATCCTGACAGTGCAGGCTTATAATCTCAGCCCTCTGGGAGGCTGAGGAAGGAGGATCTCAAATTCAAGCTAACCTGAGCAATTTAGTGACTTAGCAAGGCTCTGTCTCAAAGTGGGGAAAAAGTGGGCTGGAGATGTAGCAGAGTGTGAAAGCTCTGGACTGGATCAAGAAAGGCTGCGGGGGGGGGGGGGCACGGAGGAATGGATCAGCAGTTAAAGCACTCACATAGCAAGTACTGATGAGTTTGATTCCCCAGCACCACATGAGCTGGGCGTGGTGGAGCTCACCTGTAATCCCAGCACTTGAGAGGCTGAGGCAGGATTGCTGTGAGTTTAAGGCCAGCCTGAGCTACACAGTGAGTTTAGGACCAGCTCCGGGCTACAGAGTGAGACCCTGTCTCAAAAGCACACAAACAAATCAACAAACACATAAAGAGCCAGAGTGTGGTGCCCCCCCCCCCGCTTCGGTCATCCCAGCTACTGGGGGGGTCTGAAACAGAAGGGTCTCGAGTTAAGGCCAGCCTGAACTATACAGTGCAACACTGCCTTAAAAAGAAAAAAAAAAATTGAGTGGAGAACAAGGAAAACCATAATGGTGATATCTGATGGCGCAGGTGACCAGCTGAAAGATGAGGACTCTTTTTCTATTTTCTGTCTTTCTATTTATTTATTTATTTATTTATTTATTTATTTATTTATTTATTTATTGAGACAGGCTCTCGCTCTGTAGCCCAGGCTAGTCCTGAACTCGCTACGGAGCCCAGGCTGGCCTTAGACTCACCGCAATCCTCCTGCCTCAGCCTCCCGAGTGCTGGGATTACAGGCGTGCGCGACCACGCCAGGCTTCATTGTATCTTATATTTTGTCTAACTTTGAAAATTTCCTTGATAAAAGTAAAATTAAATAAATATTAAAAAATAAAACAGCTTTGGCTTAGGGGCAGAGCTCAGTGGCAGGGCGCTTGCCCAGCATGTGACAGGTACTAGGTTTGATCCCCAACACCGAAAGAAAAACAGAACACAAACCCCAAAACCTGACAGACGAACTTCACCGCTAGAAATAAAGGCCCAGGTCTTCCCCCTGCAGTCCCTGCCCAGTTGCGCCCGTCCAGGTCCGCAGTCAGGCTCCTTTCCCGGGTGGCCCAAGGCGCAGTCACCCGCCGTGTAGACGGAAGGAGGATTTATCTCTGGGTCTCGCCCCGGGCAGCCCAGCTGGCGCCGCGTCTTCCCAGCGGTCCGCGCGGGCGGGGTTGGGCTCCGGGAGGGGGGCGAGGTCGGCGCGTGTCCTTGGGCGCAGAGGGAGGTGACTCCGGCCTGGAGGACTGCAGGATGAGGGCCCTGCGGGTGAGAGGCCCCCGGCGGCCGGACCCCGGGGCGGGGGCGGGGGGTTCCGCACCCGATCGCGGGACTGCAGAAGCCAGCCGGGACCGGGCGTGGGGCGTGAACCCCCTCGGGGCGTCCCTCGGGGCAGCCGGGCCCACCCCCGCTCCGGAACTCCTGAGGGCCATCCCTAAGCCCAAACCACCTCCCTTAACACTCCTGGGGACCCTCCTCCTCCCCCAGGGGTGGGTGTGCGCGCGCGTGCAGGGGCACTGGAGATTGAACCCCGGGCCTTCGCACCGACAGGCTCATTCCCCAAGTGGCAGAATTGCCCAGGCTGGGCTCGAGGCTGCAGTCCTCCTGTCTCAGCCTCCCAGAGTGCTGAGACTATGTAGGCGGGCGCCACCATCTCCGGCTTTTGCCCAGGACTGTTTAGGCCGCCTGCAAACTGTCACCCCTGATCCAGTCCTGACACAGGTACCCCCCCCCCCCCCACACACACACAGCCGGGCTGGTTTCTGCCAGTTAATCCAGGTCTCTCTCCGCCTCCCACAGAACCTCAGAATTTTAGCTCCCCAAATGGGAGTTTTCCTTAGGGTTCGCTCCCCATCCAGGATCTATCTGCTAGCCTCCTGGCTGGACTCCCCACAGATCTCTAGACCTTCTGGTTCCCTTCTCCCTCCCCCGTGCTGGGGATTTAACCCAGGCTCTCCTCGTTCCTAGGCCTATTATTTTTATTTCCCTTTGAAACAGGTTCTCGCTAAACTGCCCAGGCTAACCTCGGATTTGCGATCCTCTTGCCCGAGCACCCCAGTGCTGAGGTTATTTGGCCACCATGCCCGGCCCTCTTCTAGACAGGTGGCCCCTTGTGCCCTCACTGGCAGTTTGAATCTTGCCTTTGAGACACGTGCTAGGGTTAGAAGGGTCTCTCCCTACCTACTTTTTTTTTTTTTTTTCCTGACAGGGTCTCCCTCTGTTGTCTAGACTGGCCTTGAACTCACTATGTAGTCCAAACTGGCCTCAAACTCACGGCGATCCTGCCTCACTCAGCCTGGGACTCCAGGCCCATGGCTTCACACCTGGCTAATTTTTATGTGGTGCTGGGGAATCAGTCCCAGGACCTTGCACTTCACAGGCAAGCGCTTTAACCACCAAGTGCGCAGGCCCCCTGTCCCTCCTTCAGAAAGCACCAGCACCACCACTTCCCCCCGCCCCCCGCTGGACCCACCTGGGGCCACCCTTCTGGATGTCTCCAGCCCACCCGCTCGTTCCTAACCCTGCAGGTCTCCCAAGCTCTGATTCGGTCCTTCAGCTCCACAGCCCAGCACCGCTTTCAGAACCGCGTGGCGGAGAAACAGAAGCTCTTCCAGGTAGGTGGCGCCAGGGCAGGGTCTCAGAGGTGAGCCAAGGATGCTGCAGTCAATATTCCTTCTCTCATGAAACACCTTACACCCAGGAGAACAACGACCTCCCGGTGCACCTGAAGGGTGGGACAGCCGACAGCCTCCTGTACCGACTGACCATGGTGCTAACTCTAGGGGGTGAGTGTTGGGCCTGTGGGACACGAACTTCCGGGTGGAGGGGGCCAGTTGGCTGATGCCCCGGCGGGGTGTTGGTGCTAAGGGTGCTACCTAGGACTTGGGCCATGTCCCCTGGGATGCTAATGGGCCTGGAGTTAGAGACATAGCCTCTAGCCTGGTCGAGACTAGTGCTGAGAGTTCTCCACCAGCACCCTATTTGGGAAGGGCTAGGGTTAGGGTCACTGGTGCCTGAACTAGGGCTGGGATCCATGTGGGTGACTAGGTAGGCTGTAAAGGGGCTTCCAAGCCCCTGGTGAGAGTTTGGGGCTTGGGGTCTCACTGTGTCTCCCACTCCCTTCCTAGGCACTGCCTACAGCTTGTACTGCCTTGGCTGGGCCTCGTTCCCCCACAAGAAGTGAGCCAAGAAGCCGGGAGGATATGAGGAACGTGAACAAACACCAATAAACACTCTGCCCTCTTGGTAACAGATCCCAGCTGTCGTCTCTGCCTCTCTCTTGGTCTGTCTCTGGGCCGGCCAGCCCGCACTCCCTCTGACCCGCACACCACCCCCGCCCAGCCCTTGCTCCCTCCGCTGGAACAGGGCTACTCCCAGGATGCTGCCTCTCAACCCTTCTTGAAGCCTCCCAGACCACCCTTGAGCTGGCCCTGTGACCCGGAAGTGTGTCATGGAGACAGTGGCTTACATTCTGGGATGGCAGCCCCTCCTCCTGCAGATGTTCAAAGGTGGAAGGGAAGGAAGATGTTGAGCGGGGAGACTGGGACGGAGGACAGCGACTGGTTTAGAGATGGAAACTCAAGAGAGGCCACCATGTCTATTACAACTCAGTCAACATCAATCGAAAGGCCTGGGGATACAGCCTGGCTCAATTCCCAATACAACACGAAAGGCAGGGGACAGGCATGTCAGGCAAGGTGGGCCCGAGCCTGTAATCCATCACTGAGAGTGGCGGGCTGAGTGGGACCGACGCAGCTCAGTGAAGCCTTGTCTCAAAGTTGAAAAAATTAGTAACATTTAAAAGGACTAGGGACACAGTTCGGTGGTGCAGTGTTCTTAGGTTCAATCCCCAGTCCTCACACACACACAAAAAGAAGGGTAACCTTGGCCCTGGGGAACAGAGTCAGGGGTAGCATGCCATCTCCCTCAGTAGTTCAGGCTGGTCCTGAACTCTCTAGGTAGCCCAAGATAGCCTCAAACACACCACAGTCCTCTTACCCGCCTGGGCTTATAATCACCCAGGCTTCTGAGTCCCATTCTCAGCCTCCACAGGAGCTGGGAGATTGCAGCCACATCTCAGCTGAACTCGGTATGGGGTCGGGTGGAGCGATCCAGCCCACAGCAGGCTTAGAAACTGTCTCATCCCACCCCACTTCCCGAGGCCTTCCCAGTCACCTTGCAATTCTCAGAACAGAAAGCAGATCCCACAGGGAGCAGCAGCTGGGCTACATTTATTTCTTCCTGGGCTTGGCTGCCTGGGAGCAGAGTACAGGCAAAGGCACTGGGGTGTGCTGGCCTAATGGCCTGGAGTTTATTTGGCTACTCGGGTGGTTAACTGTGAATGAGTGTGTCAGGGACTGGAGTGCTCATCCCAGAACTGAGGTGGGGCCCTTCAGGCGCGGAAGCAGCTGTAGTATGGGGCTTGGCACAGGTAACAGGACAGAGGTAATGGAGAGGGTGTGAGCTGGGTGTGACGGGGTGGGGTGACCCCAGGGCAGAGCAGGCTAGGATGTCTTAGAGTCAAGGTGAGGCATGTTGGGACATGTGAGGCCCAGGCTGCTGATTAAGGAGCTGGGGGAATGGAAGGCCTCGGGTGGCAGGCCCCATGGAGACGCGACTGTAGACAGGATCCCCCGGGAGAGCCCAGGGGTCCACGGTGGCTTCTACAAGTGAGGTGGCCAGAGGACAGATCAAGAGTCCCATTCAGGAATACATGGTCAGCTGCAGCCACTGTGAGAGGAAGGCCCAGTGAGAAGCAGGGATCCCGAGCACCAGCCGCCTCACCCAGGCAGGGGTCACTGGGAAATGAGCGTGGGAAGGGCAAGAGCTCAGCACCCAGCACCTGTCTCCAGAAAGGGGTTTCTTACCTCTTTGATGTTCACCTGGATCTGTCCAGTACCATCTTTGTCAAGAGATTTGAAGGCACCTGGAAGAGACAGGAAGGGTTGACAGGAGGTGGGAGAGACTGGCTTTTAGGATAATATGAAATACCTAGCATTTCATTAGTATTCACACTGTGCCAAACACAGCTTAAAGTGACTTCCACATACTAATTCTTTTCTTTTATTGTGGGACTGGGATAGAGCCTAGGGCTTTTGTACTGAGCTACATCCCTATTGCTTTTTATTCTGAAAGAGTTGCCCTAAGTTGCCCTGGCTGGGCTCTTGAACCTGCCATTCCCCTTCCGCAGCCTTCTGTATCCGCCACAGGCCTGGCTTACATTAACTCATTTAATAAAATTCCATGAAATAAATGTCATTGTTTAAAAAGGCACAGGGCTGAGGTGCAGCTTAGCAGTACAGCACCTGCCTCGTCTGTGCAAGGCCCTGGGTAGATCCCTACCAACACAAATAAACAAACGAGGCACAGAGGAGTCAACTGGTGAATTGCAGGTCACACAGCAAGAAGGTAATGAAACCAGTACTAGAACCTGCTTGAGTCTCCACTGCTGATGTCTGTGCTTCACTCTCTCCAGCTCTACCCCAGGCTGACCGCAGTAAGCAGAGTCCACCTTGTGCTCCTAAATTGGGTGTGGACCTCACTTTTTTTTGAACAGAGCCTCACTCTGTAGTAGTAGATCTTGAACTATGGAGCCCAGGCTGGCCTCGAACGCACGGCAATCCTCCTGCCTCAGCCTCCCAAGAGTGGGGATTTTAGGCGTGTGCCACTATGCCTGGCCTCCCACTTCTTTGCATTGTTTTGAGATAGGGTCTCACTATGTAGCCCCGGCTGGCATTGAACTCACAAGCCCCCTGCCGCAGCCTCCCCAGTGCCAGGATCACCACCATATCGGGCTAGTATGGTGACTCCATGTCTCCCAGCCACAGCCAAATACAGGCACAGAAATGCCTGCACTGCCTGTTTCTCTCCTCAGCCTCAGCTCAGTTCCCAGCATTAGGTGCCTTCCCCAACAGTGTCCTTGTCACTGCACACACTGTACTAACTACTGGCCTTCCTGCTGGAAAACCCACGGCCAGTGTCAGGCCTTCTCCAGTGTAACTTTCAATACCACCTGTTGTACTATCCGCCCCACCTTCCCTTCACACCTGACATCTCCTCTTTCACCTTTTGTTGGGGACAGGGAGGGTGCTGGGGACTGAACCCACAGACTTGCACACGCTAGCCAAGAGCTCTACCTCTGAGCCGTTCCCCCACCTCCTTCACGGTCTTTCCCCCCGGCTCTTGGGAGGCCAAGGGATCTTCCTGAACTCAACTTGACCTTGTTTCTCCCCTGTGGAGAACCTGCCATGGCTCTCCAAGTCCCTTGGTGGATGGAGCCTGAACACCTAAGCCTCATCACCGACACCTTACAAGGCCTGGCCATGCCTGTGGTTCCTGCCTCCTCTCCCTCTACTCAGCTCAGATCTGACGGATTGGAGGTCAAAGTCTGGCTTTGCGATTGCCTACCTGAATGTCCATGAGCATGCAAAATAATTTTGCCTCCCTGGACCCTAAGATCCTCCTTGACTAAAAGAGGACAGGGCTGGAGGATTAGCATAGTACCCTATCTCAAACAAAAAGGGGACCCTCGCTCGAGACCCTCTCTCAACTTCTCCTTGAGAGCTTTACTTTCTCAATAAACCTCTTCTTGAGGCTTATTGAAAAAAGGGGCGGGGGGGGGGGAATGGTAACTCTTACCTCTCAGAATCTTTTTTCTTAGCCAGGCCTGGTAGCACAGGCTTATGATCTCAGCACTCTAGGAGGCTGAGGCAGGAGGATTGCAAATTTGAGCCCAGCCTGGGCTACTTAGCAAGAACTTGTTTCAAAATCAAAAATAAAAATGGATTGGGGATGTAGCTCAGTGTAAAGGCCCTGGGCTCAATTCCCAGTACCACAAAAAAAAAAAAAAAAAAAAAAAAAGTCTTCATGGATTTGGGTGCAATGGCATATTGCCTGAAATTCTAGCTATTCAGGAGGTTGAGGTAGGGGGATTGCAAGTTCAAGGCCAGTGTGGACAACTTACCAAAACCCTTTAGCAAAAAAACCCCCAAAAAGTCCAGGAGTGTAGCTTGGTAGTAGAGTACCCCTGGGTTCAATTCCAGTACAAAGAAGAATGGCACAGCAGTTAAAGCACTTGCTTAGCAAGCATAAGGCTCTGAATTTGATTCCCCAGCACCACATAAAGCCAGGCACGGTGGCACACACCTATAATGCCATTACTCAGGAGGCTGAGGCAAGAATATTGCTGTGAGTCCAAGGCCAGTGTGGGCTACATACTGAGTTTAAGACCAGCCTGAGCTACGGAGTGCGACCTTGTCTAAAAATAAAAAATAAAAATAACAACAACAACAACAAAAAACCCTATAGTCCTTATGGGACTGGGGAACTGGGGGATGGCTCAATGGGAGAACACATGCTTAGCATGTACCTTAAAGCCCTGGGATATTCATTGCCAAGCATCAAAAAATAAAGTTTAAAGAACCCTCATGACCTAGTTCCCACTGACCCTTCCTCATCATCTACACCCTCTTCAGCATTCTCTGGGGAGTCGAACTAAAAAGCTCCAAAAGCAGTTGCTTCTTTCCCTCTGGGCCTTGGCACAGCCAGTTCCCTTGGCCTGCAATACTCTTCCCTGTCCTCTTACAAAGCTCAATGCTATTTACCCTGCCAGTCTCAACTCACATATGCCCTCCTCCAGAGACCCTTCCCTTGACCCCATGGCCATCGACGGTGTCTCCTGTGTCTGAGACAAGCCCCTGTGCTTCTCAACAGAGCCTGACAACACTGCCCTGAGCTTCCTCTCACAACTCCCCTAATCCCATCCTGGCTCTATCAGTCTCTCTTTTTTATTTTTTATTTTATTTTATTTTTGAGACAGGGTCTCGCTCTGTATGTAGCCCACACTGGTCCTGAACTCACTGTGGGGCCCAGGCTGGCCTTGGACTCACAGCAATCCTCCCGCCTCAGCCTCCCAAGTGCTTGGATTACACGCGTGCGCCACCATGCCTGGCTTACGTGGTGCTGGGGAATCGAACTCAGGTACTTAGTGGGTACTTAGCGCTTGCCTAAGCCCTTGCTAGACAAGCACTTTAACCACTGAGTCATTCCTCCAGCCCTCTCTCTCTTTTGTGTGTATGGGGGGATGCAGGAGGTTACTGGGGATTGAAGCCAGGGCCTTCAGAGATATACCTCCAGCTCTTGTTTAATTTTTTTATTTTGAGATAAGGGCTTGTTGAATTGCCCAAGCTCATCTTGAACTTGTGATCCTCCTGCCTCAGCCTCTCAGAATGTTGGGATTACAAGTGCACCACCATGCCCAGCCATATCAGCCTTAGATGTTACCACCTGGTGACTTGTCATTAGACAATCCCCCCCACAACTGTGGGCTCTGCTGTACCCCAAGTGTCATCTACCAAGGCCAGGCTCAGAGGAGACCTTGGCCAGTGCCGACAATACAAATCACCACCCAGAAAGAGAGCTAGAGTTTTTACTCACGGAACATGGCGTCCAGCCTGACCAAGCAGCTGATGAAGTTGTCGAAATCCATGTTTCCTCCCTCATCAGAATAGCGTCGGATGATCATGTTGTAGAGATGTTCATTCAGGTGGAACCCTGAGGAGGCTTAGTTTTCTAGGTGTGGAGGCCACAGTCCAACCCACTTCCATTCCCAGGATTCAGGCTCAGACCAGTGCAGTGGGGGCTGTGACAGCTATCCTACCCCCAGCCCAGCACATCCCTAGAAGACCCACCTGCGGCCTCAAAGGCCCCTGGGAGTTCCCTGCTGCAGATGGTCCCTGATCGGTCAACATCAAACCTTTTGTATATGGCCTGTGGGGAAGAGAGAACGGGTCCATCTAAGCATTGTGAGGCACAGTGCCACCAGGGCTCAGGGGCCTGGGCGCCAGGAGGTCCACAGGCTCCACACACCTGCCACTTCTTGATGTTGTTCCACAGGTACTTGAATTCCTCAAAACCCAGCTTGCCTGTAGTGTCACTCTGGCAGGAGGTTGTTCAGGACAGTATGGCAGACATGTGTCTTGGGTACATGGCAGTATTGCAAAGTGGGGAACTTAGAGAAAAATAAGGCTAAAGTGTCAAGTCCTGTTCAACGCCCTAGACAGTCATGTCATCTCAGGTACGGTTTTACTTTATTTTCCAACACATATTTCTAAATAAAAACTCTTTTTTTAAATTTAAAACTATTTCTTTAATATATCCAAGATATTATTTGAATATATGATTGATATTTTAAAAGTTATCAGGTATTATATATATTTGTGGTTTTTTTGAGACAGGATCTCACTCTGTGGCCCAGGTTGCTTCTGAACTCGCTATGTTGCCCAGGCTGGCCTTGGACTCATGACAATCCTCTTGCTTCAGCCTCCTGAGTGCTGGGATTACAGGAATGTGCCACTACACGCACCTTAGGTAGTGCTGCAGAATCGAACTCAAGAGTCCCACACTTGCTAGGCAAGGACTTTAGCTGCTGTGCCATTGCTCCAGCCCCAACATTCTTTTCCTTATATAAATTATCAGAATATGAAATATAACCACACATTTCAATTCAGAGGAAGCACATTCCAAAGGCTGGGTAACTGTTTGTAGGCCTTGTCCAGAATGGGCAGGCCAGCTCTGGAGTTAAACTAAATTAACTTGGAAAGTACCTGATTTTGAGCAAGTTACTTAAGCATTCGATGCCTTGGTTTCCACATTTGTAAAATGGGAATAATAATCACATCTACATTATAAGGTTTCTCACGAAGGTGTGTATAAACATATTTAAAAGACGACTGATTTGTGTGTAGCATAGGCTTGATCAATCCATGTTAGCTGTGGTATTAATTTTGGCAAAAGTACACAGGATGGGGCTGGAGAAATGGCACAGTGGTTAAACCGCTTGCCTTAAAAGTGCAAGGCCCTGAGTTGATTCCCCAGCAAAACATTAAGCTGGGTATGGTGGCACATGTCTGTAATCCTATAATCCCAGCATTCGGGAGGCTGAGGCAGGCCAAATGTTCTGAGTCCAAGGCCAGCCTTGGCTACACCAGTGAGTTCAGGACCAGCCTAGGCTACTAAGGGAAACCCTGTCTCAAAAAAGGAAAAAAAAAAAAAAAATGCAAAGGATGAAAATTGTGAATTTTTCTTAAAATGCATGTAATTCTAATTCCAAATCAAGTGAAATAGAGTTGTTTAGAGCTTTTATTTTTCCTTTAGGGAAGTTATTTAGTAGCCTAAGCCAAGAAGACAAACTTGAACTATTTCATTCTTTGATTTCATCAATGCTTTTTTTTTTTTTTTTTTTTTTTGAGACAGGTTCTCGCTCTGCAGCCCAGGCTGGTCCTAAACTCACTATGGAGCCCAGGCTGGCCACTGGAGGATCACAGTGATCCTCTAGTCTCAGTTGATATTACAGGTGTGTGTCACCACGCCCAGCTTATGTGGTGCTGGGGAAGTGAACTCGGGTACTTAGTGCTTTCCTTTAACCACTGAGCCAATCCTCCAGCCCCAATTTCATCAATACTTTTAAAATGCAAAGTGGCCTCTCCTCCACTCCCATGGCAAAGTAAAGCAAGATCAGTTCTAACCAGTCACCAGTTGAGATACATTCTTTAAACATAAACATGAGTGGGGTGGGAGACAGAGCTGATCTTCATTCTGGAGGCAGAGCTCTGCTACTAAAGTGCCTGCCTAGCAAGATCAAGGCCCTGGGTTTGATTCCCTAGCACCACATAAACTGGGTCTGGTGGCACCCATCTGTAATCCCAGCACTTGGAAGGCTGAGGCAGGAGGACTGCTGTGAGTTTGAAGACAACCTGGACTACAGTGTGAGACCCTGTCTCAAAACAAACAAACACACAAAAAAGCCACACACACACACAAACATGGAAGCCAGGCTCAGTATTCCCTCCCTTCCAGAAGGATCTCAAGTTCAAGCCTAGTATGGGAAATTTAGTGACTTAGTGCGACCCTATCTCAAAATTTTAAAAATAGGATGCAGATACATCTCAGTGTAAGGCCTCCGGGCTCAATCCCTAGTACCATACCACCAAAAAAGAAAGAAAGAAAGAGAGAAAGAAAATAATACTGCTTATCTCTGAGTCTTAGTTTCTTTTCCTAAAAATACAGCATAATACCTATCCGTGTCCAGCAGAGTGGCTTCGAAGGTTCAGTCACCAACCTGTGACAGCTGCTGCTACTTACTGCCCCATGTCTACGAGTGTGTATGGGTCCTGATGTCAAAGCACGGATATGCAGTTACCTCTTTGGATGTGACTCTGACTCAAAAACCCCTCATCTACCCAGAGCCCTTTCCCGGCTGCTCCCAAAAGGATACATCCATCACGGCCACCATACTGCGACACGTGTCAATGCCAAAACCATCGGTTTTCAGATCAGGGTCTAGGGGTAGGGGAGATGACAGAATGAAGATCAGAGGCAGGAGATCACAGCCATCCCCGTGCGGAGGCTCCAAACCCACCCCAGGCCTTCATCTTGGTCACTCACGTCGCGTCACAACTTTGTTGAGAATGTTCATGAGTTCAGAGGCACTGACCTCCATGTCCTGCAGGCAAGAGTTAGGGGCCAGTCAGAGGCACCTCGGGATGGCCACGGTCAACTACTGTGTAAGGTCAGACCAAGGGAAGGCGGAGGAAGGCGCAGACCGTTACTCACATCGCCGGCCAGCTGGGCGAAGAGTCGCCGGAACTGCCGGACCTCCTCACTCTCGTTGGCCTCAATGTTGGAGTAATGAGTGCGTGGGGGCTAGGAAGAGATACGTGGTCACGGCAGGCGCAGGGACAGGGGTCCTGGCGGCCCACACCCAACGCCCCAGGTGGGAAATCAGAGGAACAAAGGGGTCAACGGGTCGTCTATGAGTGGGCAATGAGCCAGGCTGAAACCAATGGCTTAATTTGGGGACACGGCCAGGGAGGGTCTTAATGGCGATAGATTCATAAAAAGAAAGGGAGTGGTTTCCCTAGAGGGGATGGACCTTAAAAAGCCTCAAAAGGGGAAAGGGGGTCTCCAGTGCAGGAGGGCAGCTTACCGGGGGCTCCGGGTTGTACTGTGCAGCCGCCTCGCTGAGAGGAAAAGAGGGCGTCAGCACCGGGGTCGGGACCCCAACCGGCAGAGCCAACAGAACCCCGAACCGCAGGCTCCAGCCCCTCAGATTCCAGCTACCTGACACCCCTTCCACGGTTCCTCCACCCTTCACCTGTCCCTGTCCTCACCTATTCCCATCCACCCTGCCCTGGTCCTGCCCCTTCTCTCCCTCCATCAGACTAACTCCATCCTCAGCTCCCAGAATTCATTCCCTCCAAAGGCTCGTATGGCCAACGGCAGGTGTCAGTTATCCTGGCTTCACTCAACTGGCAACCCGAATTCCCGTCCATATCGACAGACCCCGCCCCTTCAGGGACTCATCTTTTAAAGGCTCTGCGCCCCGCGTCCCGGGCCTCACGTCCCCCAGGTCCCAGATGCCTAACCCTCCTTCACCCCTCCCCTTCCTTAAGGTCTGTTTTCCCGACACCCTAGCCCTCCCCTCCCCTTGCACCAATCCGCACCCTCTGAGGCATCGCGGCTCAGAGACCAAGGCTAATTAGGCACCAACAGGACAACGGGCTGTCTCCGCCGGGCACGTTTCTTCATGACTCCGGCCAGTCTTCCACCCGCACGACCCCTTCTGGGCCACTCCTCCAGCCTATTAGGTCTTGGCCTTCTCGGAGCCCTCCCTCCTGGGCTACTGCACCTCGCACGGCAGGCCTGCAGTCCCGCCCCATGAAGGCTCACCGGAACTCACTGGCTCCGACTCCCCGGTCAGGCCCGTCCCCCAGCCCGGCCAGGCTCCGGGCGAATCCTCCCCCATTCCTGGGGACCCCGCCCCCGCCGGCGCCGCACCTGATGGCGCTGATGACTCCGCCCAGGATGCGCATCGCCGTGCCGCCGCCGCCGCCCCCGCCGCCGCCGCCGCCGCCCCCGCCGCCGCCGGCCCCGCTGATGAGGCCTCCGAGCACATTGCCCAGGCCGCCGCCCAGGCCCCCGCCGCCGCCGCCGCCGCCGCCGCCGCCGCCCTTCAGGAACGAGTTAACCAGGAACATGGCTGCACTGCGGAGGCCTGCAGGGGACCGGGGGTCAGGTAGCTGCCGCGCCCGGGCCGCTCCCTCCCACAAAAATGAGCACTTCCGGCAGGTGGGCACGGGCGGGTGGATCCTGAGGCTTAAAGGGTCGGGGTGCTGACCGGGAGTGCGTGCGAGGTTGTATGGGGACAGGGACCATGAAACCCCGGCAGGGCTAAAAGGTACCGATGGGCTTGAGGGAGCCCGGCTTGAGTGCACGCATGCATCGTTACGGGCAGGAGGACAAGCCCAGCCCGGGGCGCGCCCCAGTAATCCCAGCACGCTGGGAAACTGAGGCAGAAGGACGAGACTATCTCAGAAGTCTGGGCCTGTAGATCGGTGCAGAGGCCCTGGGTTCAAGTGCCAGTACCTTCACCCAAAGTAGGGGTGCAGGTCTAGTGAGGTTCTCCAAGCCTAAGGCGTCCTGGTTGTGACTGGGAGCTAGAATACCCAATTCAGGGCCTCAGAACTGAACGCTGAGGTCTTGGGCGGGTCGTGGGCGCGGATTAGAGACCTTCGGCCCGGAGGCCTCCAGAAGCGAGTTTTAGGGAATTCCGAATGTGGATTTGAGCGTGTAGGTACAGACCTTCCTTCCTGTCAGCAGCGGGATTACACTGTCACCGCTGGGTCTGTGGGGCCAGGGATAACGGATCCCCACTAAAATTGGGGACACGGGTGTAGCAAGGATCGTGGCTCTGGATGCCCCCAGGAAGAATTTACAGGGTACTTCTCCAATCTATGAGCTCGTATATTAGATCATGAGACAGAGAGGGTAGGGAGGGGCTTCCGGGATGGGGTAACAGGAGTCGGACAGGCCTGGGAGTTCGGATCTGAGATCAAGGGCCGGTGGAGCCCGGGACCAGGGACTCAGGGTCTCGCCGGGTCTGGGGGCTGCCAAGCCCGGGACTGCGGGGCGCGGGGGAGGTCTGGGCCGGGCGTCTCCCGCCTCACTTACACGTTCCGCGGTCCGGCTCCGGCGATTCGTAAGTAGCTCCTGGGCCTCCGCTGGCGTCCGGGTCTGGAGGGCGGAGCCCGTGACTCACTTCTTGGACTGCGGGGTTGGGGGGGCTACAGTCACCCGCGCGGTCCTAGAGCCGACCTGAACCTGACAAATACGCCTGCGCGCGTCAGCCCTGGCCTAGGTAACGGGCTGCGGGCGCCGGGGCCCCTCCCACTACGTGTTTCTAGTGCCGGAGGTTCAAGCCCCGCCCAGATTTTATAGCTGTACTCGGCTTCGCCGCACCTCCCAAGCTGCCAGAGGACGCCCGAGGCTCGAAATTCCCAGTGACATTCCCCCTCTCCTTACTACGTGTGTACGCCCTGCGTGCGCCACGCATGATTGGCAGTTAGATCAAACGCCCCCCCTCCAGCCCCAAAAGAGCCAGGCAGCTCAGCCCCGTGGCACAGGCCTGTAATCTCAGCACTCTGGGAGGCCGAGGCAGGAGGATCGCAAACTCGAGCCCTGCCCAAGTTAGTTTAGGGTCTTAGCGAGACCATCTCGGTGGTCGGTGGTGGATAGAAAGGCTGCAGGTGCGGCTCAGTGGTAGGACATTTGCCTAACATGTGCAAGGCCCTGAGCTCAATCCCCACCACTACAAAAAAAAAATAGGTTGGGAATGACGACGTAGCTCAAAGAGAAGGGCCTGGGCTTGGTCCCCAGTACACACACACACACCACACACACGATTCAGGAAGTGGTCCCTTTCCTGACCTTGGCCTGTTCCATTTGGCTGGACGACAGACACCAAATCTACGTCAAGGACTCAGGCAAGGCTGGGTCTCCCCGCAGCAGACCATCTAGCCATCAAATCTGGTGTCATACTTGACCCCTCTACAGGGCCACCTGTGCCTTCTCCTGGCCACACTCCTTCCCCTCCACCATATACAAAGGCAGGAGTCATCAATTTTTTTTTCTTAAAGTGTGGAGCCCAGGATACAGGAAGAGTCCTTTGGCCTCGGCCTGTTTCTCTTTGTTTTCTAGTACTAGGGGCTTAATCTAGGGCCTTTGTACTGAGCTGCATTCCTGCTCTTTTTTATTGATTGACTGAGGTACTGGGGAACAAATCCAGGACCTCACACTGAGCCACACCCCAACCATTCTCTTCCCGCTTTTGTTGAAACGGTCTCCGGTCTCCCTCCACAGTCTAGGCTGGACCTAAGCTCACTATGGAGCCCAGGCTGGCCCCAAAATTGTGGCATTCCTGCCTCAGCCTCTCCAGAGCTAGGATTACAAGTATGTCCCACCATACCCAGCTATTGTGTGGTGCTGGGGGAATCAAACCTGGGCCTCAGCTTCCTGGAAAGAAGCTCTAGTCACTGAGCTACACCCACAGCGCTCCCCGGCTCATTTTTATTTTTGATTTTGAGACAGGGTCTCAGTAAGTAAATTGCCCAGGCTGGACTAGAACTTGTGATCTTCCTGCCTGAGCCTCCCACAGTGCTGGGATCACAGGCCTGTGCCACCTGGGCCCAGCAATGTTTTAAAATTTGGAGACCGGCTCTCACTAAGTGTCTAGGCTGGTCTTGTACTTGGTATTCTCTTCCCTCAGCCTTCCAAAAGTGCTGGAATTACGGACCCGAGCCACCATGACCAGCTTGGCCTCGAGGCCAGAGCTTCTTGAGGTCCCTGAAGAGGGAGGACATGGGCAGGCAATGACAGCTGAAGCGCCCTTCAGAGCCTTTCCTCGCCTGCCAGCCTGTGCACCCCCAGTCCTTGTTCTGAGCTCTCCCAGCAACCTCTCTGTTCCTAAGCCCCTCCCTTGGGCTTGGGTAGGCTTCTGTTTGAAGGCTGGCTCTCACCATAGCTGTGTGACCCTGGAACAGTGATTCATTGTCTCTGACCAGCAATTTTCTCATATCTATAATGGAAATATGGGTTGGCTCCCCTCACTAAGCCACCATCAAAATTAAGTGGTGACGGGGCTGAGGGTATAGCTCAGTGGTAGAGCAGTTCACTGCAAACACAAAACAAGAGGCTGGAGGAACAGTATACAGTGGTTAGAGCACTTGTCTAGCAAGCACAAGGTCCTGAGATTGATGCGCCAGCACCACATAAGCAGGGCATGGTAATCCCAGCACTCCGAAGGCTGAGGCAGGAGAATTGTTGTAGGCCAGCCTGGGCCTAGACAGCAAGCCTGGACTACGGAGCAAGACCCTATCTTACAGAGGGGGAGCGGGAGAGTCAGCAACACCAGAGTTAAGTGATAAGTGATTAGTAATGGCAGCTGTTCCTCCATCTGTGATGCTGCTGCTCCCTCAGCTTAGAGCCCACCTGCGTCCTTTCAGCCTGAAATTAAACTAACAGAATTTGAAAACAAAACAAAGCAGGCCCAGAGGTGCAAACCTGTAAGTCCAGCACTGTGGGAGGCTGAGCTAGGAGGACTGCAAGTTCAAGCCTAGCCTGAGCAATTTACCAACTTAGTGACACCCTGTCTCAAAAAAAAAAAAAAAAGGGCTGAGGATACAGCTCAGTTTGAAGGCCCGAGGCTCAATTCCTAGTATCACAAGAAAAAAACAAAATCCTGCCCTCATCTGTAAAGACAGGTTGGAGGCTTTTGTAGCTAAATGGAGGCAACTTGAGACCATCATGCTTAGTAAAGTGAGTCAGAAGCAGAAGGTGAAATATCGATTGGTTTCTCTCATATGAGAAACTCCGATCACAGTTATTTCATAGAACTTCATGTGGGGAATAACTGAAACTGGAGGGGTGGGGGAGGATAGGGGAGGGTCGCAAAGAGACAAGGGAAGGATTTGTAACTTCGTCACGATATGTATGTGCACAAAATACTCAAGATCAATGTAAACTTTACGTATTGCACTTACATCAATAAAATGGGGGGGAAAATCCCGCCAAGGCCCCTGATAAGCACTTTACATGTAGCATGTCCTCATGACAGCCTCGTGGGAGGGATGTTATTTTTTCTCCCCATTTTACAGCTAAGTAAACTGACCGTGAATTTAAGCGCAGGCAGCCAGGTTCCCCAGCCTATCCCCTTAGCCACACCTTCATGCAATGACTCTTCAGTGATAAAATTAATATGATAATGGCTCTCCTAATAAGATCACAGCAGACAAAAGTACAGTGTAGCTAACGCTTCCCCAGGGCTTTCTGGGGTCAGGAGCCGCTATGCAGGCCTTGCATATAAGACAGGATCTAACAGGATGGACCGTGGAGGCTCTGAGTCACGGAAGGTGGCATGACCAGGTCTGAACCTGGGCTTGGCTGATGACAGATTTCTCCTTGATGACTCATCTGGATTCCCTGCTCACCGCAACCCTCCTGCCAGACTGGGGAGCTTCAGTTCTCTGTCCTGCCCCAGACTTACTGGTGCCAGGCCTGCACAGGTTGTGCCCTCTGCCTGGAACACTCTTTTTTCTTTTCTTTCTTTTCTTTTCTCTTTTCTTTTCTTTCTTTTCTTTTCTTTTCTTTTTTTTTTTTGAAACAGGGTCTCACTCTGTAGCCCAGGCTGGTCCTAAATTCACTGGTGTATCCCAGGTTGGCCTTGGACTGAGAGTAATCCACCTGCCTCAGCCTCCAGAATGCTGGGATTACAGGCATGGGCCACCACACCCAGTTTATGTGGTACTGGGGAATCAAACCCAGAGCCTTGCGCTTGGCAAGCGCTCTGAATGCTGACTAAGCTACACTCCTGTCTTACCCCCACATTCCTGTTTACGCCCACATTCACAGTCAAAGGGAGCCTGTTCACACCTAAGTCACACCTAAGTCAGGTGAGGCCCTCCCAGCACTGAGTCCTGCTTCTGCTGTACTGAGCTCTAACAAGTAGTCATGGATTCTCATTCACGCAGAGTGTGGTGGTTCATGTGAGTCTAGGCCACCCTGGGCTGCACAGTGAGTTCAAGTCCACGCTGGATTACATAGTGACATGCTGTATGAAAAAGCAAAACCAGACCAAAAACATTTCCAGCATACAAGGGGAGACTGAGGCAGGAGGATCATAAATTCTAGCCCAGCCTGAGTAACTTAATGAATTAGACCCAATGTCAGAAAAAAAGAAAAGAAAGGCTAGAAAGTATAGTTTTCCGCATAGGCCCTAGGTTCAATCCCTAGTACGGCAAAAAAACTAAAAATCTCATCTCCATCATCAAATTCCTACCGATCTATCCTGTCACCTCCAGAACTCCTTGAGAAAGGGTGGAGCCCTACTGACAGTGTAACCTGGATGTTTCCAGGTGGTGGTGGCTCTAACAGGAAGGCCTGCAGCACGGTCCTTGTGCCCCTGCCCCTCACATGGGACCGCTACTCAGTATCTAGTGATTTCAAGAAGGGCCTCAGGTCTCTGACTTGACTCCTGCCTCACCCCCACACTGCTCCTTTTCTTTAATTAAGGCTGTCCCAAGCAAGGTGTGTGGTCATCCTACATCTTTTTTTCTCCCATTTTATTGATATATATAAGTGCAAAACATAAAGTTTACATTGATCGTGAGTATTTTGTGCACAAACATATCATCGCAAAGTTACAAATCTTTCCCTTGTCTCTTTTTGACCCCCCTTTTTTTTGCTTTTTGGTTTTTTTTTTTTTTTCGTTTTGGTACCGGGGATTGAACCCAGGGCCTAGAATGTGCCAGGTAAGCACTCTGCCACTGAGCTACATCCTCAGCCCTGACCCCCCTTTTTTTGAAACAGGGTCTCACTCTGTAGCCCAGGCTAGCCTTGGACTCACAGCAGTCTTTCTGCCTCAGCCTCCAGAGTGCTGGGACAGGTGTGCGCCACCATGCCCAGCTTTATGTTGTACTGGGGCACTGAACTCAGGGCCTTGTGCTTGCAAGGCAAGTACTTTAACCACTGTGCTATTCCTCCAGCCCCTCTTTTTTGTTTTGTGAGACAGGGTCTTGCTCTATATGCAGTCCAAGCTGCTCCTGAACTATGTAGCCTGGCTGGCCTTGAGCTCATGATAATCTTGCCTCAGCCTCCTGACTGCTGGGATTACAGGTATCTGCCATCATGTCCGGTTTGTATGGTGTTGGAGAATTGAACTCAGGGCCTTGTGCTTGCTAGGCAAGTGCTCTAACCGCTGTGCTATTCCTCTGGTCCTGGCTTTTATCATTTATCACTTGATAACATATTACGTGGTTTACTTATTAATCCAGTTTCTTATCTGTCTTCTCCCTAAAATGTGAGCTCCCCAAAGACAAAGATTTCTTTCTGTCCTGTTCAGTGTTGTGTACTCAATTCCTAGAACACTGCCTGGCATCTCTTAGGTGCTTGGTGATATTTGATGAATGAGTGAAATGTTCTGTATGTGTTTTCTTGTAGACTTTTTGGCACCGTCAGTGAGATATTACACTAAGTATTGCTAATGCCCCTCACTCGTCTTTGAAATCAGGCACAATTTTTCTTTCTGTAGATGGAGCCTAGGGCCTTCACATTATGCTACACTTTAGCCCTACTCTGGATTTCATTTCTGAGACAGGGTCCTGCAGAGGTGCCGGGCCAGGCTTGAATATGTGGTCCTCCTCCTCAGCCTCCTGAGTGCTGGGATTACAGATCTGTGCCAGCTGGCCTGGCACAGACATGATTATATGTCTTGCTTTGGCCAAGAAGTGTGTACAGGGGTTGAGTGTGTCATCTAACAGGACTAGAGGCCCCAGAAGGGTGCTAGGGCTGTCTTGAGGACTACTGAGTCCCAGTGTCACCCAGCTCAGGGGTAGGCATGGACAACATAACTCCTTTGTCATCATCACCGTCATCATCAGATCTGGGGGCAGAGGTCTACAACCTTTTGCATTGCCTGTGCTGCACTGAATAATGAGGAGCTGTCTTGGGCTACATATAAAACAGCTCATATAAGCTGTGCCTGGTAACATAGGCCTGTAATCCCAGCACTCTGGGAGGCTGAGGCAGGAGGATCACAAGTTCAAGGCCAGCCTGGGCAATTTAGTGACTTAGTGAGACCCCGTGTCAAAATCAAAAATAAGAAGTGGGCTGAGAATGTAGCTCAGTGAGAAGGCCCTCGGTTCATTCCCCAATACCACAATAAATGAATACAACAGCCAGACGTGGCAGCATGAGTTCAAGGCTAGCCTGGATTACACAGTGAGCTCAGGACCAGCCTGAACTACAGAGTGAGACCCTGTGTCAATAAAAAATATATATATGTAGTTAACATAATCAAGTTACCAAAAAAATCACAAAGATCTCCTAACGGTGTAAGAAAGGTTATTAATTTGTGTTGAGTTGCATTCAAAACTGCTCTGGGCTACATACTGATCTGTAGGCTGTGGATTGGACAGGCCAGCTTTGGGGAATCATTTATACAATTTAAACTTCCTCACCAGAATGAGAGCGCATGTGTGTGTGTGTGTGTGCATTTGCTTGCACACTTCTGGGATTGAGTCTTCATATTGAGGTATATGCTCAGCCATTTTTTTTTCTTTTCTTTTTTTTCTGGAGACAGGGTCTTGCTCTGTAGTTCAGGCTAGTCCTGATATCACTATTAGCCCAGGCTGGCTTGAAACTCAAAGCAATCCTCCTGCCTCAGCCTTCTGAGTGCAAAGATTACAAGCTTAGCAGTTAAAGCACAAGGACTAAGTCAAGTGCTAGGTACCTGAGTTTGGTTTCCCAGCACCACATAAGCTGGGTGTGGTGGCGCACACTCCACACTCCGGAGGTTGAGGCAGGGGGATTGCCGTGAGTCCAAGGCCGCCTGGGCTCCACAGTGAGTTCAGGACCAGCCTGGGTTACAGAGTGAGACCCTGTCTCACCAAAAAATAAAAAAAAAACAAGCGTGTGCCACCATGTCCAGTTTATGTGGTGCAGGGGAATCGAACTCAGAACCTTGGGTTTGCTAGGATCTCCAGAATCGCTTCAAAAAGTGGCAAGAATGATGGGATGAGTATGATCAAAGTGAAGGGGAATAGTTTGAGGGGGATTGATGGCAATGTATCTTTTACTGTAGTAAATATTTAAAAATTTTTAAACACTGTAATTTTAAAAATCGCATCTCATATTTATAGAGTATGTAAATCCAGTCCCCTGGGGATGCAGTGGTAAACAAAACTCGATGGAACTTACACTCTCTGTGTTAGTAGAGGGGGACAGGCTATACAGCAGCAACTAAATAACATAACCCTTCTCTCCTTTCAGAGCCAGCATGCTCCAACATGTGGCAGAGATTGTTTGTTAATCCAGTCTGCTTCCCTTCGCTCATCCACTCAGCTGGACTACATTTCCCAATATCCTTTGCAATTATATACAAATATATAAATGACTGTGGCCAACCCCTCATGAGTAGATATGTTGTGTCCAGTGCCCAGGCCTGACCCAAATGTACACACTTGTTGCTAGGTGCATAAAGACAAGCGTGACAAAGGTGATTAAAGTCAGAGAGAGGGGATAGAGGAATAGTGCAACAGTAGAGCACTTGCCTAGCAAGCACAAGCTCCTGACTTTGATTCCCGGCACCACATGTGCTGGACGTGGTGGCACACACCTGTAATCTTAGCACTTGGAGCCTGAGGCAGCAGGATTGTCATGAGTTCTAGGTCAGCCTGGGTTTCATAATGAGTCTGAGGACCAGCCTGGACAACAGAGGGAGACCCTGACTCCAGGCATTAAATAATCAGTGGGAGGACTGGAGCAATAACACAGTGGTTAGAGTGCTTGCTTAGCAAGCACAGGCCCTGAGTTGATTCCCCATCCCTACATAAACCACACATGGTGGTGCATGCATATAATACTAGCACTTGGGGAGGCTGACAGAGCAGGATTGTTGTGAGCTTGACGACAGCCTGGGCTACATAGTAAGTTCAGGATCAGCCTGGAAGGCAGAGTGAGACCCTGTCTCAAAAAATAAATGAATAAAACTCAAGCCAGACAGAAAGAGAGTTGGGGATGTACCTCAGTGGTAATGAAGCTCCTTGTTAAATCAGCAGTACAAAAAAAAAATAATAAATAAAGCCACAGGGATAGATCAGAAGAGAATGTATAGAATAAAGAGAAAACCCTCATGAATGTGTCAAAGAATATTCTTTATGGTGTATGGCAAGGAGGGGGTGTTATAAAAACTTCATAGGGGCTGGGGCATAGCTCAGGGTTTAGTGCACTTGCCTAGCAGGCACAAGCTCCTAAGGATGGCTGTGAGTTCAGTGCTATCCTGGGCTCCACAGTGAGTTCAGGACCAGACTGGACTACAGAGTGAGTGTCTCAAAAAAGATAAAAATAGAAACATGATAGCCAAATTGCTCATCTTCCATCCATCGAGAGTCATATGGGGTACCAACAACGACCTCACTGAGCAACAGCTCAGAAGAACAATCCCATTCTCAATAGCCTAGTAAAAAATTAAATACCTAGCAGTATGCCTAACCACAGGAGTGAAGGACCTATATAAAGAAAACTACATTACACTGAAGAAATTGTAGATGACATCAGAAAATGGAAAGAGATCCCGTTCTTGGATAGGCAGAATCAATATAGTCAAAATGACTATACTGCCAAAACTGATATACAGATTTAATGCAATTCATATCAAAATACCAACAACTTTTTTCACAGAACTTGAAAAAATAATCCTTAAATTCATATGGAACCAAAAGAGACCTATAATAACCAAAGCAATCTTACGTAACAAGATTAAGGCAGGACACATTGCAATTCCAGACGTCTAGTTATACTATAAAGCAGTAGTTGTAAAAATTACGTGGTACTGGCACAAAAACAGAGAGGTAGACTAGTGGAACAGAATTGAGGATGCAGAAACAAACTCAAATACCCTCAGGTACCTAATCTTCGATAAAGGAGCCAAAAGCAAATACTGGAAAAAGGATAGCCTCTTCAACAAACGGTGCTGGGAAAATTGGACATCCACATGCAGAAGAATGAATCTAGACACACAACTGTCACCATGCACCAAAATTAAATCAGAGTGGATCAGAGACCTAGATATTAAAACTGAAACACTAAACATTCTGTAAGACAAATTAGGCAAATATCTAAAAAGACGTAGATATGGCAAAGACTTTCTTAATAAGACACCAAAAGCAAAAGAAATAGCCCCCAAAATTAACAAATGGGATTATGTCAAAAAGTTTCTTCATGATAAAGGAAATTATCAACAGTGTAACCTCAGATAAGAGGCTCAAAACCAGAATATACAGGGAACTGAAGAAAAGCCCCTCAAAATTGAAGATCATATTGAAAAATGGGCAAAAGAAATGAATAGGCAGTTCTCAGATTAAGAAGTTCAAATTGCCAATAAATACATGAAAAGATGTTCAACATTCTTAGCCATAGAGAAATGCAAATCAAAACATCACTAAGATACCATCTAACTCCAGAGAGAATGGTGTATATCAAGAACGCAAACAGCAATCCAGTGCTGTCAAGGCTGTGGGTATAAAGGAACCCTCCTGCACTGCTAGTGGGAATGTAAACTGGTACAACCACTATGGAAAGCTGTATGGAAGTCTCTCAAAAGACTGGAAATAAATACCCCTTCAGTCCAGCAATACCCCTTCTGGGAATATTCCCGAAAGAGTTAAAAACAACATATAACAGAGATACATGTATACCCATATTCATAGCAGCACAACTAACAATAGTTAATTTTGAAGACACCAAAATACCCATCAACAGACCAATGGATACACAAATTATTGTATTTATATACAATGGACAACTTCATAGAATCTCTGGAGAAAGCCAGGTCACCTGTCTTTCATACTTCAGATAGGTTGGAGGCTTTTGTAGGTAAATGGAGGCAACTTGAGACCATCATGCTTAGTGAAATGAGTCAGAAGCAGAAGGTGAAACATCGAATAGTTTCTCTGATATGAGAAACCCAGATCACAATTATTTCATAGAACTTAATGTGGGGAATGATGGGAACTGAAGGGGGGAGGGTCAAAAGAGAGAAGGGAAGGATTTGTAACTTTGCCACAATATGTATGTGCACAAAATACTCAAGATCAATGTAAAGTTTTGCACATATCAATAAAATGAGGAGGAAAAAGTCATGTGGGGGGCTGGAGGAATGGCTCAGTGGTTAAAGCGCTTGCCTAGCAAGCACTAAGTACCAGAGTTTGATTCCTCAGCACCACATAAGCCGGACATGGTGGCACACACCTGCAATCCCAGCACTATGGAGGCTGTGGCAAGAGGACTGCTGTAAAGTCCAAGGCTAGCCTGGGCTCCATAGTGAGTTGACGACCAGCCTGGGCAGCAGAGCAAGACTGTCTCAAAAAAAAAAAAAGTCACATGCACTCAGCGGCACCTACGTGTAATCTCAAATTCTACACTTGAAGCAGGAGGATTACCAATTTGAGGCCAGCAAGATCCTCTCAAAGAACCTGTTATCCTAGCACTTTAGGAGGCTGCTGCAGAAAGACTGCAAGTTCAAGCCCAGCTGGGGCAATTTAGTGACTAAGCAAGACCTTGTATAAAATTAACAATAAAAATGGCCTGGGATGTATGTAGCTCATTATAAATGACCTAGGCTCAATTTCCAATATCACTAGATATATATAGATACCAGGGACTGGGGATGTAGCTCAGTGGTAGTGATCTGCTGAGCATGAGTGAAGCCTAGGATTCAATCTCTAGTGCCACCAAAAAGAAGAAAAGAGGGAGGGAGAGAATTTTGTCTCCTCTTGAGTCTGGGTGGGCTGTGATCATACCATGTAACTTCTGAGTCTGTATCAGAAATAGCTCTGCAGTTTTTGCCTGCTTCTCTTAGAACGTTTGCTCTGGAGAAAGCTAGGCCACCTGTCCTGAAACTACCATTCTGAAAGGGTCATGTGAGGTCCTCTAGTTACAGTCCCCAGCTCCCAGCCAATAATCAGCATCACTGGAGCCAAGCTCATGAGTCACTTCAGACATCCAGACTAGTCAGGCCCTCACTCTTGAGTATACTTAAAGAGCAAAAAGCCAAACAATGTGTACACATTTTAATTTTAATCTTTTTGTGGCACTGGGAATCAAACCCAAGACCTTGCATATGCTAAGCATATGCTCTTAACACTGAGCCTCATACCCAGCCCAGGGCCTTTGCACTGTGCCACACCCCCAGCTTTTTTTATTTTTCAATTTTGAGACAGGGTTTTACTGGGTGTAGTGGCGCATGCCTATAATCCCAGCACTCTGGTAGGATGAGGCAGGAGGACTGCTGTTCATTTGAGGCCAGCCTGGGTTACATAGTGAGTTTTCAGGACCAGCCTGGACTACAGGACTACAGAATGAGACCCTGTGTCTCATATATATGGGCTCAATTCTAATCCCACAACAGCCAGGCATGGACTATAAACGAGTGATCAGGGCCTGTTATCAGACACCAGGGGTGGCACCTGGGGCTCCACACTGCTCTGCTCCACATTTGCCTCTACGTTTGTCCCTCCTCCACTTTTCTGCTGTATCCCAAGCACGTATTTCCAGGCTCCCGGACTCAGCTGGGATTTGGCCAGTGAGAAGCACAGGCAGACAGGCTGGAGGAAGAGGCCAGGGCAACTCTCCTAGAGACTAAATCTTCCCTTCTCCCCATGGTTAGGCCTCCTCCCAGCCCCAGGCCCTGCCGCAGTACTCTTCCACTGTTTCCAGCTTCTGCTAGGTGACTGCTCCTGGGCCCTGGTGATTCCACTTCCTTTCCTTATTCCTCCAGCCAGCAGAGGCAGCAACTTCCTACTACTGTTCACTCCTAATTACACCAGTGGCTTCTGTCAGGCCCTTCAGGTTCTCCGTCCCCTATGTAGCCACCTCCAGGTGTTTACGCAGAAGCAGTTATGAGACTCATAACACAGCCATTAAAAAGCTTTTTCAGGGGCTGGAAGAATAGCTCAGTGGTTAAAGCACTTGCTTAGCAAGCACTATGCAAGCATGAAGTATCTGAGTTCAACTCCTCAGCACCATGTAAGCTAGGTGTGGTGGCGCATGCCTGCAATCCCAGCACTCCAGAGGCTGAGGCAGGCAGATTGTCCCGAGTCCAAGGCCAGTCTGGGCTACATAGTGAGTTCAGAATCTTGGACTACAGAGTATATACCGTGTATATAAAAAAAAAAAAAAGTTTTCAAAACATAACACTGCTACTCTTGTAATTTTTTCAAAAACATTCTTTACCAGTCAAATACAGTGCATGAACATTCTAACAAAACAACAGTAAAAAGACAAAAAAGAGTTTTAGGGCTGGAGGAATAGCTCAGTGGTTAAACTAGGCAAGCACTACTCAAGAGCTAAGTACCCAAGTTCAATTCCCCAGCACCACATACACTAGACATGGTGGTGGATGCTTGTAATCCCAGCACCTGGGAGCCTGAGGCAGGCATATTGCCCTGAGTCCAAGGTCTGTCTGGGCCACATAGTGAGTCCAGAAACAGCCTGGACTACAGAGTGAGAACCTGTGGGCTACACAGTGAGCTCAGAAACAGCCTGGACTACAGAGTGAGAACCTGTCTCAAAAAAAAAAAAAAAAATGTTTTAGAGCTGAGCTTTGTGGTACACATCTGTAGTGCTAGCATTCAGGAGGCTGAGGCAGGAGAATTGCATGTTTGAGGCCAGCCTGAGCTACACAGTGAATTCAGGACCAGCCTGGACTACAGAGCAAGACCTTGTCTCAAAAAAAAAAAAAAAAAAAAATCTTGAATACTGAGTTTTAGTAGAAACTATTGCAAAAAATTTTAGGTGCAACGTAGATTCTTTAATTTTTATAGAACCACACAGGAATATTAACACATGAGATGATACATTGCCTGAGGTTTGCTGTAAAATAGAATAAAATAAAGTTGACCATATGTTGAGTAATTACTGAAACTGGGTCACAGTTATTTAAATCTTCATACTGTTAAATTTAAAATTCCCTTGGTAAGTTTTTTTTTTTTTTTTTTTGAGACAGGGTCTTGCTCTGTAGCCCAGACTGGCCTTGGTTGGACTCACAGCAATCCTCCTGCCTCAGTCTCCCACGTGGTGGAATTACAGGCATGCATCAGCACACCTGGCCCATGTGGTGTTGGGGAATCTAACTCAGGTACTTAGCTAGCAAGGCAAGCACTTTAACTACTGAGCCATCCCTCCGGCCCCAGTAAGTAATTTTTTAAAAATCTTGACTATGAAGAAAAATGTAAAGAGAGAGGAAAGACCAGCTATAGTGGCAAGTGCCTGTATTCAGGAACTCTGGAAGCTGAAGCAGGGGCATCGCAAGTTTTAACTCAGCCTAGGCAATTTAGCGACTTTAAGAGACCCTATTTCAAAATCAAGTATTAAGAAAAGGGCTGTAAATACAGCACTGTGAGATTGCTCTGAGTTTGATGAATATGTTAGGACTGATTTTAAAAAAAAAAAAAAAAAGGCCAGGGCAAGATGTTCCAGTGGCTATGGAAACAGGTGGGAGTCGTTGACTGTCCTGTCCTGTCCTCACTCCCAAACAGCCAAGGACAACTGCTCATAGTGAGAGTAAGAAACTCCTTGCTTACCTTTAAAAGACAGTATATTTAGCAGTAGGCCAAGTGTTTTTGTTGTTGTTGTTGTTGTTGTTGTTTTTGCAGTGGCAACTGGCTCACTCCAGAAAGCATTGCTCTCTACACAAAGAAATAATGTATAGAGTCCAATTCACTATCGCAAGGTGTACTCCTGGTCGAGCCCACCCTCCCGTCGAAGCTCCCCATGAGAACTTTCTCCGCTTTCTCGCTTTCTACAATAAACTTCCACTTGTTTTGGGTCTTTCTTTAGACTCCGAGTAGTCTTTTACATAATCAGTCTGGGAGCCCATGAGCCGGACAATGAAGAACTGCTGCCCCATTACTAACAGGTTCAACAATCCTTAGTACGGGAAGAAAGAAAAAAGGGGGAAAAAACTATTTTTCTTTAAAACAGAATCATCTTTAAGGAAGAGGGGAACGGGAAAGGAGGTGTTGAGAGGGTGGGAAGGGGAAAGGCAGGTGATACGTACATAAAATTTAAAAATAATAATTTACAGAATCACCCAGGAGCCGGTGGAGGCGCGCAGTGTCGGGCGGGCAGGCAGGTGGCCCAGCGCGCTCAAGACCAAGCGAGGCATGGCCGACGCTGCGGCCCGGAAGTCCGCGCTAGCGCCACCTGCAGGCCGTTACGCTCCGTCGGGCGCGTCACCGCCCTCCGCCTCCACGGCGGCCAAATTTCTCCACCCCAAATCCTCGGGGACAACGCGGGTGGGACAAGACCTTGGCTTCCAGACTCGAGCAGGATGAGGCCGAAATGTCGCATGTTTCTGGGAAACAGTGTTCACTTGTTAAAAGAAATACACCGACGCTGCCAGAACCAGCGGGGCGTCTGCGCGCGTCACAATTACCGCGCGTGCGCACAGCAGCCCAGCGGCGCGCTGCTGCCCCGCCCCACCCCGTGGATCAGGACTGGCTGCGGCGTCTGGGAACCTGCGGGAATCCTTGTGGGCTCGTGAACCCACCTGAAGCGGGGATTCAGGTGGACGAGAAACTGGAAGTCAGTAAACACACTGGAGGCAGGTTTGTCGTGAGGATTATATGAAATCAGCCCAGTCACTGTGAATTATGTGTAATACATTATTGTACCTACCGCTAATAATGAGTCAGCATTTACTCATGAGTCAGGCTTTTTTGAGGGGGGCGGTACCTGGGATTGAAGCCCAGGCCTTCCCATTGAGCTACATTTCCAGCCCCTTTTTAATTTTTTAATTTATTATTTTATTTTTATTTATTTTTTGAGATAGGGTCTCTCTCTGTAGTCCAGGCTGGTCCTGTACTCAGTAAGGAGCCCCGGCTAGCCTTAGCCTCAAGGCAATCTTCCTGCCTCATCCTCCCATCCTGCTGGTGCTGGGATCACCAGCCACCACACCCAGCTTTATGTGGTGCTGGGAACTGAACCCAGGGCTCAAGCTTGCAGAGACAGGCACTTTAACCACTGTGCCATTGTTCCAACCCGATTTTATTTATTTGTTTACTTTTGAGGTACATTCTGGCTAAATCACTAAGTTTCCCAGAATAAGCTCAAACTTAGAATCCTGCCTCAGACTCCCAGAATACTGAGATATATAGATTTGCACCATCGTGCCTGACATAAGCTAGGCACTTTAATCCTTGCAGCAATTATTTCACATCGGTACTCTTTATCAGTCTGGCTTTGTGAGAAACTGAAGCCCAGAGACGGCAACATAGACGCGCTGTCACTCAAGTGTTTAGGAAGAGCTGGGTTTAAATCTGGGCCATCCTGCTTGAGGTTCAAAGGTCTACCGCAGTAAGGCTGCCGACACCCCTCTTAACCAATTAAGTTCCCCCAAATTTGTAATTGGCACAAAAATCAACTCGGGAAACCTGAAACTAGTCATTTCACTCAGTTCTAAACAAAGGCTGCATTCAGTACAGACTTTGTTAAACGCGGTGCTTGGGTTTCTGATCAGCATCAGCTATCAAAGAGATTTAGCTTCAGGCCTACAGAGCCCCGTCCTCTTATTAGGTGACTCCTATTCAAATGTTACCCTCCCCTCCCCTTCCCTGACACCATCACCCAGCTGACCTTATTCCTCCCTACCTCAAACCCACAACCTTAATAATATCACATTATTTTTTGAGACAGGATTTCTCTCACTCTGTAGTCTATGCTGAACTCGTCATTTTTGAGACAGGGTTTTGCTCCGTAGACCAAGCTCCTAAATTCACTATATAGCCCAGGCTGGCCTAGAACTCGGCAATTCTGCCTCAGCCTTCTGAGTGCTGGGATTACAGGCATGTACTGCTATGCTCGGTTCACTAAGCCTTCAGCTTGCTAGGCAAATGCTGTAACCACTGAGCTATTCTTTCAGCTCCACCCCCGACACTGAAAGCAGGAGGAGGTCTTAGGAGAAGGAGTACTTAATAGGTCAGGTGGAATAAATCTACAGCCCCAAAGCTGGGAAAGAAAGAAAATTTCAGTAAAAAGGGGAGGGGCTGGAGGAATGGCTCATGGGTTAAAGTGCTTACCTAGCAAGTGCTACATCAAGCACTTAAGTATGAGTACGATTACCCTGGTTCACATTAAATTGGGCCTGGGGGGCACATGCCTGTAATCCCAGCACTCAGGAGGGTGAGGTAGGACAATTCTGTGAGTCCAAGGCCAGTCTGGGTTACAGTGAGTTCAGAACCAGCCTGGGCTGCACAGCAAGACTGTCTCAAGAAAAGAAAGAAGAAAGAAAAAGAAATAAAGAGAAAGAAAGAAATAAAGAAAGAAAATATCAGTATCAGACTGGGGGTGTAGGGCAGGAGGAATGGCACAGTGGTTAAAGCTCTTACCTTGCAAGCGCAAGGCCCTGCGTTCAATTCCCCGGTCCCACATAAGCTGGTCATAGTGACGCATGTCTGTTATCCCTGTACTTGGAAGTCTGAGGCAGGAGGATTGCCATGAGTCCAAGGCTAGCTTGGGCTACACAGTGAGTTCAGGACTAGCCTGGACTATAGAGCAAGATCCTATCTCAACAACAACAAACCCAAGACAGGCAGGGGGTATAGCACAGTGGTAGAGTCCTTGATGAGCATGTGTAAGGCCTCTGGGCTTGTTTTCTGGTGCCTTCAAAAAATAAACCTGGGGCTAGAGGAATAGCACCATGGTTTGAGCGCTTACCTAGCAAGCGCCGGGCCCTAGGTTCAATTCCCCAGCACCACATAAACTGCACATATTAGCACATGCCTGTAATTGCTGCACTTGGGAGACTGAGGCAGGAAGATTGCTGAGAGCTTGAGGCTACATAATGAATTCAGGACCAGCTTGGATTACAGAGTGAGACCCTGTCTCAAAAAAAAAAGATAAGATTGGCAGGACCCTATCTTGAAATTAAAAATCGAAAATGAACTGGGGATATAGTTCACAGCATAGTGTCTGGCCTCAATCCCCAGTACCACAATAAATAAATAAAAGCATGATCCCGTTGTCTGCTTACCATGTGACACTGGAAGCATTGTTGAGTTTGTGTTGATTTCCTAGCAGTCTGGCAGATCCTCCTGCAGTGGCTGGGACCCTTACCTGCGGCCCATGGGTTCATTTTGGGCGCCTGTCCACCTTTGGAGGGCACCCGATCATCTTGTTCCTTCCTTTGGCTTCATCATATGGCAGTGCACTGGCGCCAGGATCAGGTCCTCAGTGCTAATTCGCCAGCCATGCTGGTTGCTGGTTCTGCTGGACTCTGGCTGAGCTTAGGTTGCCAGCTGTTACAGGTTGGATCTTAAGTGACCCCCAAAGGCCTGGCCACCATCCTGTGGTGCTGCTGGGAGGTGGCGGAGCCTAGTTCGGTTGCTGGGGGGATGCCTGGGCCAGGGATATTGGGACCTTGGCCCCTTCCTGCCTGTCTGCCTCTCTGCTTTCCAGATGCCAGAAGTGCAGCTTGGCTCCACTACAGGCACACAAAGAACAGTGCCTACTGAAAGCCCCCAAGACTATCCCACCCCAGCTCTGGGACCCAGTGCCTCCTGCATGCTACATCCGCCCCCTTCCCTTTTTTTTTTTTTTTTTTTGAGACAGGGTCTTGCTCTGTGGCCCAGGCTGGCCTTGGACTCATGGCAGTCCTCCTGCCTCAGCCTCCTGAGTGCTGGGGTTACAGGCATGCACCACCACACCTGGCTAATGTGGAGCTGGGGAACTGAACTCAGGTACTTAGCGCGTGACTTCGCACTTGCTAGGCAGGAGCTTTAACCTCTGAGCTATTCCTCCAGCCCCATCTTTTTTCTTTTTTGAGACAGGGTCTTACTCTGTAGTCTAGGATGGTCTTGAACTCTGTAGGCTAGGCTGGCCTGGAACACGTGTAATCCTCCTGGCTCAGCCTCCTGAGAGCTGGAATTACAGGCATGTACCACATCACCACATACAGTTTATGGGGTGCTGGGGAATCGAACCCAGGGCCTTGCACTTGCTTGCTAGGGAAGTGTTGTAGCCTCAGCTCCAGATTGCTGAGGTTAGACCCGTGTACCACCACAGCCAACTATTTCATTCTTTTCTCTCTCTCTCTCTCTTACTGGGGATTGAACTCAAGGCCTTTGCACTGAACTACATCCCTGCCTATTTATTTATTTTTTTATCTTCAGACAGAGTCTTGCCAAGTTGCTACACTGTCCAGGCTAAGCTGGAATTTGCAGTCCTCCTGCCTCAGTCTTCGGAGTGCTGGGATTACAGTCGGCACTCCTGGGCTGGGCTCTTTCTCCTTTATTTCTTGTTCTGGGGAAGAAGCCCAGGGCCTTTTGTAATGATGTATTCTCATGGCCCATTTTTTAAAATTTTGAGGCAGGGTCTCACTAAATTACTAAACTGTCCAAGCTAGGCTTAAATTTGTAATCCTCCTGCCTCAGCCTCTAGAGACCTGAGACTAAAGGCTTATGCCAACAAGGCCAGATCCCAGCCTATTTTTTATTTTTTATTTTGAGACAGGGTCTTGCTAAGAGACTAAGTTGCCCAGGCCGGCTTGACCTTGCCATTCTCCTGCCTCAGGCTCCCAGAGGGCTGGGATTCCAGGCTTGTGCCACCTGGCTCAACGCACATCGACTTCAAAAATCACTGAACTCTCCACATACTTCCAACGTTTCTGAATTTAATGTTTTAGTCTTGAAAACCAATGGCAGAGAGTAGATGAATAAAATTAAGATGGAGAAGGGAGTCACAGTCACACAAACAGGGAGAGTCAAACAGGCTGAGCGATGAGGTGGAACAAGGAGAGGCCTTTTTTCGGGTGTCACATCTCATCCAATCCGTAGTCTTCCTCTGGGAAATCTCCCACTGTCACAACTGACGGTTTGACGAAGGCGCCGTACTTGGCCTGGCACTCAAAGTAGCGTTTCCCATTTACACTGCAGGAAGCAATGGGTGAGCAGTCAGTGGGCACAGGAGCTCAACATGGCTCCTGCTGTGTATGTCAGCATGGGTGGGATCACTCAGCAGTACATGTGGACTTGCACACGCGCGCATGCACATGCGCGCGCGCGCGCGCACACACACACACACATATACACACACACACACACACACACACACACACACACACGTTACCTGCCATCGTTCTTCCCTACTGGTTCGTCATAGCGGACGCCAATCCAATAGCCAGGCTTGAAATCTGTGAGTCCTATGACGGGTAGAAATCCCAATGAAACCTCTAACATCACTCACCCCATATGCATTCCTGCCTATTGAATGTCTACTACAGGACAGGCCTGTCTTGTAAAACCCACTCCCTGCTACCTCCACTGCTTCCACAGGACGTCTTTCTGTCCTGCTGGGACAAAGACAGCTTCTTCACTGGCCTCCCTGACCCCACACCTACCCCCATCCACTCTGCACTCCCAGCCGGAGAGAACTTCGTAAAACTAATGAAAATGATACGGCTGCATGGTCAGAGGCCTCAGAATAAACCAGACCTGCCGACAGTCTGATCTTCGACTCTGGCTCCAGAACTGAGAAATCAGTTTCTGCTGTTTAAGACATCCTGTGTGTGGTTCTTTTCACGAAGTCCTAGCAAACTAATGCATAACCAAAAAGAAAAAAAGAAAACCCAATTGAAAATGGACAGAGATCTGAATAGCCATTTCTCTGGAGACGGTATACCAAGGAGACATGAAAAGATGTTCAACATCACTAGTCATTATAGAAAAGCAAATTTAAAATCTGATATCCCAGCCACGCATGCTGGCACATGTCTGTAGTCCCTACTACTTGGGAGATACCATGGGAGAATCACTGACCTACAAGTTTAAGAATGGCCGGGACAACACAAAAACTCACCTCAAAGCTGGGCCTGTTGGTACAGGTTTGAAATCCCAGGACTCTGGGCAACTTGTTATAGGAAGATTGCAAATTGGAGCCCAGCCTGGACAACTTTGCAACTTAGTGAGACCCTGTCTCTAAATCATAACTAAAAAATGGGCTGGGGATGTAGCACAGTGCGAAGCTCTGGGCTCAACTCTTAGTACCAAATATAAAATAGAGCCAGGCCTGGTCGATACAGGCTTTTTCTTTTTCTTTTTCTTTTTTTTTTTTTGAGACAGGGTCTTGTTCTACAGTCCAGGCTGGTTCTGAACTCACTATGTATCACAGGATGGCCTCAAACTCATAGCAATCCTCCTGCCTCAGCCTCCTGAGCTCTGGGATTAAAGGCTTGTGCCACCATGCCCAGCTTATGTGGTGCTGGGTAATCTGAACCCAGGGCCTTGAGCTTGCTAGGCAAGCACTCTCACCACTGTGCTATTCCCCAGCCCTGTTGTATTTTTGCTTTTCTGAAACAAACTCTTGCCCAGGCTGGCCTTGAACTCCTGGTCCTCCTGCCTGAACCTCCCAAATGCTGGGATTACAGGAATGTGCCATCACATCACACCTGGCTGGAACACTGTGCCTTAAATGAGTGAGTTGTAAGCTAGGCATGGTGGTGTACAACTGTAAACCCAACACTCAAGAGGCTGAGGCAGGAGGACTGCTATGTGTTCAAGGCCAGCCTGGGCTCCAAAAGAGTTCAGGACTAGTCTGGGCTACAGAGTGAGACCCTGTCTCAAAAGAGGATAAATGAATAAATAAGTAAGTATAGAGTGTATGTATTAACTCTGTGTTTCTCACTTCCTGCACCAACACCCTGGGTTGTCTGTCAGATAATGGTCTTATTTCCCGTGAGGGACCAGGATCTTGAAGAACAGGTCCCTGGCATTGCCTGCCTCAGCACAGAGCATAAGATCTCCGAGATTCTACTGAATGAATGATGTCATTCTTGGCCTTGGGGCCCTGTGATACTGTGGGCCACATACCTACATACATGACGGTGCCCCGGCGCGGGGACTGTCCCAGTGCTCGCACCTCGCAGCGGCTGCCAACGGTGATGGCGCTGGCTTGGGTCTCCTCCTTGAGGAGGCGCTGGGCTGCCTCGGCCTCCTGCTGGGCCCGCTCCTCTTCATTGTATCGGCCTATCTTGCTGCGCTTCATGAAGGAGCGAACTGTGTCTGTGGGCCAGTGGGGGATGGGGTCAGACTTCACCCATGGGGCCACACTTCTGGCCTCATGAGATAATATTCCATCTATAAGGGGCCAACATTCACGAAGAACTATACTACCTGAGGTGTCAAGGGCTGTCAGTCGAGCCCCCTAAGTCTCCCACCAGAGTTTCAGCCTTCCCCAGGACTGGGGGCGGTAGGGCTCCCTACAATCCAGAAATTAAATGGATGTTGCCTATACCTGATCCATCACATGATTCCATGTTGTGGTTTGGGTCTAGAATGTCCTCCAAAAGGTTCGTGTATGAGAGAGATGCCTGGATTGTGGGGGCGCAGTGTATCAATGGGTTAATCCATTGATGGTCTCATGTGCTGCTATCAAGCAGTGAGGCCTGGTTAGGAGTGGCAAAGCACTGAAGGCCTGGAGGAGTATATTCTGGCCCCAGCCTCTCCCTGATCTCTCCCTCGCTCTTTTTCCTGGCGGTAATGGATGAGCAGCTGCCAGGCCATCGCACCAAGCCCTTCTGCCTTTATCAGCCAACTGTGAATGGACTGAGTCCTCTGAACTGTGAGATAAATAAACCTCTCCTCCCTAAGTTGTGGGTGCTGTGTACGGTGTCCCAGTGACAAGAAAGTGACTACGACCCCGACCTGCTTACATGTCTCTCCAGTCTTCAGTTCACCTTCATCCAGACCCTGAACCTCCTCGCCTCTGCTACCACACACCCTCATCTGCCACATCCCACACTGTCGACCCCTGCCTCACCCGACTGCTCCCCCCACCCTCCCCCTTAGTTCTTCCCCCACCGCCCAAGCCCCCATCTCTAGGCCACACCCCCCACTCCCAGCCCCACTACCTGCCCTGTCTGCCTCAGTGGCTCTCCCATGCCTCCATCTGTCTCTACCAACTTCACCTCACCGTCCTCCATCCTCTCTAGCCTCAGTCCCCACTGTGCACACCATCCAGCGCTGTGATGGCCTTATCTGATCCACCTGCCTCCCCCCTGTACATTTTCTCTGGCCCTTACATGCCCCATCCTGCCATCCTGTGTCTTCTGTACCTTGCCTCTGGTCATAGGCTTCTTGTGACATCTTGTATCTGTTCACCTGGGACACATCCTCATATTCCCCAAGGCGGGCACCACTGTGATCAATGACCTGTGGGAAGAGAGGTAGGTTCAGGATCTGGTCTCGAAGACCTGGGATGCTGGGGTGCAGCTGCGTACTAGAGTATTCTATAGACTCAAGTTTCCCCCATTTGAGAGAAGACACATTCTTCTACCGTCACCTTTTTTTATTTGTTTTTGAGACAGGGTCTCTGTAGCTTAGGCTCACCTTGGACTCATGGCAATCCGTCTGCCTCAGCCTCCCAAGTGCTGGGATCACAGGCATGTGCCACCGCACCTGGATTATGTGGTGCTAGGGAACTGAATTCAGGGCCTTGTCCTTGCTAGACAAGACCACAGTGCCATTCCTCCAGCCCTCTACCCTTACCTTTATCCCAAGCTTCTCCTCTCCTTTGTGTTCAGCAAAGGGCAGTAGTAGGTGTCTACAACTGGCCAACTCCTCTTTTTTACCTTCATCAAAGCCCTGGAGGCTGCATCTGCCCCTAGATGTTCCCCACATGATGGCAACATTATTAATGGCTCTGAAGTCACTGAACCTAACTGGATCCCTGATGAGCTGCCCCAACCTCTAGAACCTAAGCATCCCTTTCTGGGCTCCCCCTAACATTCATTCACTATTTATGCAGCAGGTGCCTAATGGGCCCTACACTAGTCACCAGGGACATAGTGCAAAAACAGAAAACTCTTATTCTAAGGCAACCAGCCATAACAAAGGACCACTCTGTTAATCAAATACCAGGTGACAACAAGGGCTATGGAGAAAAATCCAACAGAGAAGATGAGAAGTACAGGAGGGTGCTCAGGGCTGGCCTTGAAAGGAGGGGGCATCTAAGCCAAGGCCTGAAGGATGAGAGGGATACAGCTGTGGCCTTCTGGAGGAGCAGCAGAGGCTGGTGTGGGTGGGTTGCTGAGCCAGAGGGAGAATGGGAACACAACAGCTCACTGTAGATTTTGGAGTTTACCTGGCATAAGGTGCAGAAATGGCTCTCATGTGATGAGGGGTCCACAGGCTTCCTCTGGTTGCAGACTGTGGGGGCAGGGAGGAGCAGGGAAACTAGGGAGGAGGCCACTGGGGTGTCCAGGGGTGGGTGGAGGCTGGACTAGGCTGGGATGGAGGGGCGAGTGGAGATTCTGGATAGGTTTTACAGGCGAAGCTGGCAGGATTTCTGACAGACTAGATGTGGGTATGAAGGAAACGGAGGTCAAGGGGTCAAGGACAACCCAAGACATTTAGACTGAACCACTGGGATAGTAATGTAAAATGAAAACAGAATGGAAACAGCCCATATCATTGGGTCAGGGATCACTAAGAAATTCTACTTTCTATCTCAGGGACTTTTCCAGATTTGAAATTCTGCTATTTTAAGCAATGAATGTAGGTGGCATTTAAAAGCAGGAAAGTAATTTTAGAAAAAAATTAATTCCCTGGAGTTCTACCTCCAGAACAATCTTCCTCGAACGGCCTGCGAGGCCTGTCTGTACCTGAACCATTTGTACGTGAGGCTCTGTTGTTGGCGGGCGCCATCACCCATGCCTCACCAAATCACCTCCCCAGGTTGCCTGGGTCAGCCCAAAGTGTCAGTCCTGGGCCCAGCAGACTCCTGACACATACTGTGGTCCCGGCCTCATCACCTCATCTCGACTACCAGCCTTCTTGCTGGTTGACCACTTATCTGTCCTCGAGTCTGCTCCCTATCTGCAGCCTTAGGGATTCCATCCACACTTGAACCAGAGCCGGTCCCTCACGCCTCAGGGTTCTCTCCAGTTTCTACTTCTGCCATAGTCCCAACCGCTATGCTCCCTTCCACTTCAGGGTATGTGCACACACAGTTTCCTCCTCTTCAGTTAATTACCTCTCTTCTTCAGGTCGCTATTCAAGCAGCACTTGCTCTAGGAAGTCCTCCCAGACTTCACTGGTGAGTCAGGTGCTCCAGCATAGGCTCTTCCAGCTCCCTAACCCTCTGCAGGGGGCCCCTGACCCTCCCATATTGGTTCTGTGATCATCTGACTAACCCCTACCTCACATAAAGGACAGAAATAAAATAGGAACCTTCTCAGAATTGGCTCATGGATGTTCAGTCAACAGTCGGGACAGAATAAACTGAACACTGCATAAATGAAAGAGAATAAAAGATCAGTTCTGTGAGCACAGTGACCTTTGGAGTCATACAGACCGAGGTCAAAATTCTACTGAGGGGCTGGAGGAATGACATAACAAACAGTTAAAGCAGGGCCTTGAATTCAATTTCCCAGCACCACCTAAAGCTGGGCGTGGTGGCACACGCCTCTAATCCCAGCACGTGAGGAGGCTAAGGCAGGAGGACTGCCCTTAGTCCAAGGTCAGCCTGGGCTACATAGTGCAGGACCAGCCTGGACCACAGAGTGAAACTGTGTCACAAAAGCAAAGCAAAGCAAAGCAAAACAAAACAAAAAAAGTTCTACTGAAAGTTTGTCCTTAAGAAAGTATAAGGAGGGTCTGGAGGAATGGCACAGCGATTAAAGTGCTTGCCTTGCAAGTGCAAGGCCCTGAATTGATTCCTCAGCACCACATAAAGCTGGGTGTGTGGGGTACATGCCTATAATTCCGGTACTTGGGAGGCTGAGGCAGGCAGATTGTCCTGAGTCCAAGGGCAGCCTGGGCTGTATCAGTGAGTTTATGACTAGTCTGAACTACAAAGCAAGACCCTGTCTCAAAGAAGAATAAAAAAGAAAAGAATAGTATAAGGGCTGGAAGAACAGCTCACCGGTTAAAGCGCCTGCCTAGCAAACTCCAAGGCCCTGGGTTGGACTCCCCAACACCATATAAACTGGGCATGGTAGTACATGCCTGTAATCCCTGTACTTGGGAGACTGACGCAGGAAGACTGCCATTAGTTCAAGGTCAGCCTGGGCTCTATAGTGAGTTCAGGACCAGCCTGTATTACAGAGTAAGACCCTGTCTCAAAAAAAAAGAAAAAGAAAAAGAAATAAAGTATAAGGAAAGTAAATTATAGGCTAGAGGAATAACACAGAAGTTTGAGCACTTGTGTAGCTTGTACAACTCTCCCAGCACCCAAGAAGTTAATGATTGCTATGAGTTCGATGCCAGCCTGGGTACAGAGTGAGTTCAGGAGAAGCCTGGACTAGAGAATGAGACTCTGTCTCAAAAATAATAAAAAAAAGAGGTTCCCCTGTAATCCCAGAACTGGGGGGGAGGGGGTTAGGCAGGAGGACTACAAATTTAAGCCAGCCTGGGTAACTTAGTAACTTGGTGAAACCCTGTCTCAAAGTAAAAATAAAAAAGGGTCCTGGCTTCAATCCCCAATCCCCAGTACCCACCACCACACAAGAGTAAACTCCCAAATAGGCACATGTGCATGCTTATAATCCCAGAACTCTGAGAGGCTGAAGCAGGAGGATCTATAGTTTGAGGCCAGCTCATATTGTATCAGCATGCCTCGAGAAAAAAAAAAGAAAGAAAAAAGGACGGAATCAGGGATTTGCTCAGTGCAGGGTCCTGGGTTCACTCCCCAGTACCACACACATAAAAAGTAAAATCGAAGCTAATGCACGTAGACGTCCTCTCGTGTCTTCCGCCCATCTGTCCAGCCTCATTGCAGCTCACGTCACATTTTCTTTTTTTTTTTTTTGACTGGGTCTCTCTCTAGTTCAGGCTGGCTTGAACTCACAATCATTTTGCCTCAGCCTCCCTACTGCTGGGATTACAGGCACGTGCCACCATGTCCAGTTTATGTGGTACCAGGGAATTGAACTCAGGACCATGAGATTGCTAGGCAAGTGCTTTAACAGCTGCGCTCTTCCTCCAGCCCTCACATCACTGTCTATACTCTCTTTCCACTAGCTGGCATGCCCTTTCTGTATCTTCTCCTAGGCTATCCTCTGCTCATCCTTTAGGTCTCAGCTCAGATGTCCCTTACCCAGGATGCCCTTTCTGATATTCCCAGGTGGAGGTAGGCAGCCCTGGGTGATCCCTGTCCTCTGGGCTTTCCCCGTGCCAGCTCACATCATTCTAAGCTGTCACCATCTAGTGATGGGTTCCTCTCCCACCGTGCTGCACTGGGGAAGGTAGGGCGTACACTGGTTATGACAAAGGGCAAAGCACAAGAAAGTATTTGTTGAATAAAGGAGTGAGGTGTGGGGCCCCAGGTAGGGTGGCCTCACATGGATGCGGCAGCCATCATCGACGGGGTATGAGCCCAGCAGCGCATCTTCCTGATCCAACTTGCTGTAGAATTTGTCATCAGCACCATACAGCTCCAGTTCCATGCAGGACGCCGGGCTGCCCACCACCAACTCCAGCTTACACTGTGGGGTGGGGGAAGGACGAGAAAGGCTGTCAGGAGGACTCCGTCCTCGGCCCTGAGGTGTACATCGTGTATCAACAGCATGCTTCTCCAGAAGATCCGTCCACGCTTTTCTCTTTCCAAGCTCGGCTACCTCCGCTCAGGCCCCAACCCTCTGGGGCACCGGATTTTTCCCTGGCCCCGCCCCGACGTCTCTGGAATCTCTAACCCGGCCTGGTGGCGCAGGCCTGTAATCTCAGCACTCCGGGAGGCTGAGGCAGGTGGCTCGCTCTGGCCGTACGCGGCAGGGCCCGGTCCACAGCGATCGCTACCCCAAATAATTTATGGCCCCGCCCCCTGGCCCTCACGCCCCTTCTTACGTTCGGGAAGCCCCCCACTTTTGCCCCGCCCCTCCGGACCCCGCCCCCACGGCCACACCTTAAACTCGGCGATAGTGAGGCTGCGACTATACCGCTTCTCGGAGCGGAAGCTGTTGAGGGAGCTGCTGATGAAAACGGTCACTATAGGCGCCGATATTCCCGTCACCTCCATCTCGCCGCGCCCCGCCGTGGCCCCCAGACCCGGTCAAGCCGCCTCACACCGGCTCCGCTGCCGCGGCTTCTGGGATATATCAGCCCCGCCTCCTGCTCCCGGGCCTGACCAATCCTCGCGCTCCTTCAAGAAAGGTCTGCCAATCGCCGTCGTCCCTTCTTCCCGGCCAGGAAGAGAGCTCTCCGGTATTCTTGGGTAAATCCAGCCAATCCCAAGAGGCCTTTGCTGGTTCATGGTTCTTTCGGTAGGGGCTGGAGAGACGGCGAGGGCGGGCGGGAGGAGGCTGAAGCTGTGCGGGAAGACTGGCAGGCGTTAAACCAGTCACGGAGCGTAGGCCAGGCGCATGTGCGGCGGCCTAGGCTCGCTTCGTGGCTCCTCCCGTTTACATTCAGTGCCTTGCGGGTTCAGTTACGCAGCACATTCCTAGGTGATGTATTAGATCCGTTAGCATTCCGAAGACTGGGGAGGACAGTTCCAGAAAGTGGAAGCAGATACCACAGGGCATCTTTATTTTTCCTCGTAGATTATCAAAAGATTGAGGCAACCGGTCAGATAAACCTGAGCGGAAGGAGAACCGAGCGCCCTACCGCTGGCAGCCCGTACTTGTGCGCAGCCCCGCCTCTTTTTGGTACAGCAACTAAGCTTGACCCTTCCCGCTACCTGTAGCGCGGCTGAGCAAGCGCGGAAGGCTTGGACGGCACACGTAGCCATGGAGCCGGACGGGACCTACGAGCCAGGCTTCGTGGGTATTCGGTTCTGCCAGGAATGGTGAGGCCGGGAAAGCAGATGTGGAAGGGGGACGGGGAACGACTCCGAGGCCTAGCCGCTGACCTCTTTCTTCCCCCAGTAATAACATGCTGTATCCCAAGGAAGACAAGGAGAACCGCATCCTGCTGTACGCGGTGAGCGTGACCCAGAGCGCGCCCAAATCTGTTCCCTTGGTGTCCCCCCCGCCCCCGAGAGTCCGAGCCCACTCCCGACACGTGCTAGGCTTATCTCTTACTTTCAAGTGAACTGGCTCTGAGGTGACCCATCACGAGACTGCAGCCGTCACCCCGTCCTGGAATCACCCTACCCTCCCTCCAGATCCCAGTGGGGATCTCTTCGTGACTTCCTGCTACTCTCGCCCTCTCGCAGTGCCGCAATTGTGATTACCAGCAGGAAGCCGATAACAGCTGCATCTATGTCAACAAAATCACGCACGAAGTGGAGTGAGTGGCGGGAGCAGGACGTAGGGGCCAGAGTATTGGCAGGGTCTATCAGAGCATAATTTTCACCCCATCTCTGCAGTGAACTAACCCAGATCATCGCTGATGTGTCCCAGGACCCCACGTTGCCGCGGACCGAGGACCACCCGTGCCAGAAGTGAGCGCTAGCTGGCATAGGGAAGGGACGCGGTGGTCCTCTGGGCAGAGGTGTGTGACTGAGCCATCCCTTTCAGGTGCGGCCACAAGGAGGCGGTGTTCTTCCAGTCACACAGTGCTCGTGCTGAGGTGGGTGACAGGGTGGCTCGGTGGGTATCAGGGGCTTGTTCCTTCCATGGGGTTGGATATGAATATTGGGGTGATCCCGCCCTTCTCCAAATCCTGGGCAGCATCCTTCCAGATTGGGAAAGTTCCCTTGACTCCCAGGGGTTAGGGGTCCCATGTACTAGCCTCCTTTGGGGCCAGGCCCTTCCTGACTGTGCGTCCTTTCTGCTAGGACGCCATGCGCCTTTACTACGTATGCACTGCCCCCCACTGCGGCCACCGCTGGACAGAGTGACCCCTTCCCTCACCCGTAATGTAATACATGTTTCCTGTGTTTATTTGCCTTGTGAGTGTTTATTTGCCTCATGGGTAGGACACTGGGGTATGGTCTCAGGCAGCGCGGTGCAGGGTGCGGTGCTGGGCATACGCGTCGGGCCGAGAGCTGGTGAAGCCGCAGTCTTCGCACACGTGCAGCTTCTCGCGGCGCTCACGGTAAGCGTAACTGGCTGGCTGCCCGTGCACTTTGGCAAGATGTGCTTCAAGGGAGCAGCGCTGCGTAAAAGCTTTTCCACAAGCTCCGCAGCGGAATGGCCGGATCCCTGCAAAGATGGGGCGTAGAGAGGGGGCAGGACGAAGAGCAGTGGCCTCTGGACTAGCACTCCCGCTTTGCTCTCTAGCGCTGAGCATTTCCCGACCCTATTCCAAGCTCCTATACTTCCGTTTGTTTATTTATTTATTGAGACAGGGTGTCACTGTAGCCCTGGCTGGTCCTGAACTCACTATGGAGCCCAGGCTGGCCTTGGACTCACAGCAATCCTCCTGCCTCAGCCTCCCAAGTGCTGGGATTACAGGCGTGCGCCACCATGCCTGGCCTATGTAGTGCTAGGGAATCGAACTCGGGTACTTAATGCTTACTAGGCAAGCGCTTTAACCTCTGAGCCATTCCTCCAGCCCCTATACTTTCCTTTATGACCCACATCTGCTGTCTCCACCCAGTGCAAACCTGTTTTCACTGTTGCTCACCAGAAAGTCTGGCAACTGGATTCTGTAACTAGCACCTGTCTTCACCCTTGACAGCGCCTTACACCGGTCTGCTGGGGTATGCGGCAGACGCGCGCCAGGCCTCCTGTTGTCTGCGTCTCCCCTCGGCAGCGGAAATGCCGCATCCCAGGCACCTCCCTCCATTTCATTCCCTCACGATCCCCACAGGGGCCCAGCAGCCCTTCCCTGTGCCTTCTTCCCCTGCTCACCAGTGTGCGTCCTCATGTGGCGCTTGAGGTCGAAGGCATCGTGAAAGCCCTTGCCACAGCAGCGACACACGTGGCGGCGCGCGGGGCTGTGGCACTTGAGGTGCCGAGTTAGCATGCGCTGCAGTGGAAAGGCCTTAGGACAGAGTGGGCAGCCAAGTGTCCTGGGGCTCCTGGGAGCAGACACCAGGGTTCCCTGCACGGGCTGTCACAAGGTTGCCGGCGTCAGCTCCTCCCACTGCCCAGTCTTTGTTACTTTCCAAACAAGTATTTACAGTGTCTTGAGCCAGGGAGGACCGGGGAGGCTAGAGCCTGTGATGGTGTGTGTATGTGCCACCCCCTCCCTAACCAAACCCCGACACACCTCACTTTCTGTTTCTCCATAGCAAGTACCATCCTCCAACACGCTTCCCTGTCTCTTTTCCTGAATTTATTTTCTGTGTTCCCAGCTCCCCGCCACCAGAAATAAGCTCCTTAGAGGAGTGCATTTTTGCCTTCCTCCTCCAAAGGACCCAGCACCCAGCACAGTGCCTGATAACACCAAGATAACCTCGAGCACAGTCATATTCCAGCTAGAGCTTTCCTTCTATTTTGTATTTTTATTTTTTTAGGAAAGTAGAAAATGAATGTATTGGGAGAAGTATAAAGGAGAGATTGAGGTAGAAAGTAGGAACTCCCCTTCAAGCAGGAGGAGGGGAAAGGGTGCCCTTTTTAAAAAAAAATTTTTTTTTTTTGAGACAAGGTTTCACTCTAATCTAGGCCACTCCTAAACTCACTATGTAGCCTGGGCTGGCTCAGACTCAAGGCAGTCCTGCCTCAGCCCTTCGAGTGCTGGGATTACAAGTGTGCACTACCCAGCTTGGCTTATGTGGTGGTGCGGAACGGAACTCAGGGCTTTGCACTTGCTAGGCAAATGCTGCAAACACTGTGCTATTCCTCCAGCCCTCTCAGCCTTGTTTTTTGTTTGTTTGTTTTTGTTTTGGCTTTTGTTTTAAGGCAGGGTCTTGATAAATTGCTCAGACTGGGCTCAAACTTGAGATCCTCCTGCCTCAGTCTCCCAGAGTGCTTGGGTTACAGGCCCGTGCCACCAGGGCCAGCTTTCTCTTAACACCTGCATAAATGAAACAGGCCTAATGAGCGATTATGTATCCCTATTCCCCAGCCTGCTGCTGCCACCTTGTTTTATGTCAACATAAAGCAAATTACCATCCACTTGTTGGCTGGAATCTTCTCACCCAGAGGGCAGGGGTCCCTGGGCAGGTTCTGCAGCTGCCCGCCCTGGGGATGTGGGGCCTAAGACCTGACAGCTCACTACCAGGAGGGAGAACCACAGGGCCTGGGGCTGAAAATGCGCAGAGGTGAAAGGCTCCAGACTCACCACTACCCAAGGATCCCCGAGGCCAAGGCCAGAAGACTGGTGTGCCTGTGGCCCTGCCAGGCTGCTGCAGTCTGTGGAGAGAAGCCAGACAGTGATGCCATCTTCGCCTCTCACGTGCCCCTCACCTCTGGTCCAGTGAGGGGCCCACCTGGAATGTAGGCATCTCCCCGAAGCTGGTCAGGCAGGTGGCCCCAGTTGGGTGGCTGTGGGCGCCGACTCCTGACCAGGAAAGCACGCGGCATCACGTCAGCTGTGGTGAGGTGACTCCTTGATGCCCATCTGCTCCTCCACCTGCTGTGGGAGCTCAGCCTTAGGAGGACTGTCCCAGGTGGATAGGGAGGGGGAAGTCACGGAGGAGCCTCGATTCCTCATGCAAATTTTGTGAGGGGCCCAGGGACCAGTCAGCTGACTTGTTACCTCTGCCTTTGGCCTGCCATTCACCCTTCTCTTAGGCCAGGTTTCTGAACCTGGAGCTCTGCAGCTTCTGGAGCAGTAAGTACTAAGCCCCCCAGGAGGGTCAAGCAAGAAACAGCCTGGGTGGCTCTTGGGTTCTGGAGAGGAAGGAAACATGGCCCCACCGCTGGCAGACTTAGAGGGAGAAGGACTTAAGGGTCTGTTTGCCAGGCAAATCAGGCACCACCGGACATCCATCAGCCTGCTTGGTTATTCAAATCACAGCAGCTGTCGGAGGAAGCAGGGAGGGGACAGCTGTGATTGTCTTATTCCAGAGTGTGTAGGGAGAACAGCAGAGTAGACAGGTAAGGACAGAGGGATTCGGGCTCTGTCTGCTTAGGCAGAGGCACCAACTCTGATTCTCAGTTTTTTTTTTTTTTTTTCAGCCTGGTCCTGAACTCACTATGCACTCCAGGCTGGCCTTGGACTCAGAGCAATTCTCCTGCCTCAGCCTCCCAAGTACCGGGATTGCAGGTGTGTGCCACCACACCTGACTATGTGGTGCTGGGGAATAGAACCCAAGGCTTTGCACTTGCAAGGCAAGTGCTTTAATGGCTGTGCTATTCCTTCAGTCCCTGATTCTCAGATTTTAAAGCTGGCAAAGTCAGACACACTGTTTAGGTGTACTTTCTTTGAATTTTTTTTTTTTTTTAACGGGAGGCAGGTTGTGAAGAGAACACTATTGGGAAATTTACAGATGGGAAAGGAGAGTAAAGCTTCTGCTAGCCAGAAGGGAGACCAGGAAATACGGGTTGCCCCTTTTCTTTTTTGAGGCAGGGTCTTACTAAATCACTTACATTGCCAAGGCTTGCTAACCTCCTTCCTCAGCCTCCCAGAGTACTGGAGTTACTACCACATCACCCCCTTTTTTGTTTTTTGACTGGATCTTGCTCTGTAGTCCAGACTGGCCTTGAACTCATGGCAATCTTCTTGCCTCAGCCGGCAAAGTTTTGGGATTATAGGCATGTGCCACCACTCTCCACTTTTTTTGTTGGTGGTCTTTTCTTTTCTTTTTTCCTGTTTTTTTAACAGATTGAACCCAGGGCCTTGAGCGTGCAGGTAAGCACTCTACCACTGAGCTCATCCACAGCCCAAAAGGGAGATTTTTTTTTCCAGCCAGATTATAAAGTGCTGGGGAATAGAAACCAGGGCATTGTGAATGCTAGGCAAGCACTTTAACCACGGAGTTGTGCCCCTATCCTTGTAAGGCCAATTTCTAAGTGTATCAGACCCCCCCCCCCCATTTTTATTAACATATATATGTGATAATGTTTACAATGAACTTGAGTATTTTGTGCACATACATATCACATCAACATTACAATCCCTTCCCCTCCCCATTTTTGGCCTTCCCACACCATCCCCAGTGCCGCCTAACTCCCACTATCACACCCATTTGGTTTTATAATGCCTGTATTCTGGGTTTCCCAAATCAGAGAAACCATGCAGGATTTAACATATCTAATCTTCTGTGTCTGACTCACTTCACCACTGAAATCACCACTCTTTCGCTCAGCTTCCCACCCCTAGAATGGGCTGCAGTGGCCAAATCTTGATGCCTCTTCTCTGGGTCCAGCAGAGCCCTTTATTGGGGTATTTACCAAAAGTTTTTTTTTTTTTCCCTCTATCTTACTATATCTTTGCTGAGATTCTTTAACATGGCCTCACTCACCAGTCCACATAGGAACTACGGGGCTGGGGGAATGGCATGGTGTGTACCACCACTTCTGGCTTGACAGCATTTAGGTCTCCTGCGCTCTTCTTGCTGATCCACTTGGAGAAGCAAGGGCAGCAGTGCCAAATCTCTGCAAGCCAAGTTTTGCGATTTTACCCTGCAGGACCAGGGGCAAGCCACTCCACGCTGAGTCTCAGTTTCTTCATCTGAGAATGGGACCAAGAGTCTCCCTGTACCTCTTAGGGTTGCATATATTTGTAGGCCACAAGCAGAGTATTTAGCATGGGGTGTGCCAGGGGCATTCATGTCAATGGGGTGGTTAGAAAGCGGTTAGGCAGGCTAAGGGTCTCAGCCAGCTCACTTGTGATGCGGAATTGAAAGCCAGGTCTCCATCTCATAATTGATGGTTTCATGCAGTTGTGACCACCAGCATGTTTGGCAGCCCATGACCTACAAGCTGGATAGGTTTTTTTTGTTTTGTTCTTTCAGTACTGGGGACTGAACTCAGGGCTTTAAACATGGAGCTACAACCCAAGCCTATTTTGTTATTCTGAGATAGTATCTCACCAAGTTGCTAAGTTGCCCGGGCTAGGATTCAATTTGCGATTCTCCTGCTTTACGTCTTCCAGGATGGTTCTAGGATTACAAGCACGTGCCACCGCACTTGGCTTGACAGTCTCTGCTACAGGGAGACCAAAGGTAGCCATGGTGTGCAGGGTGAGTAGCAGCTAGATGAGCTGGCGGGCTGGAGGAATGGCCCAGTGGTTAAAACTGACAAGGAAGTGGGGAATCTATGCCTACCATGTCTCCTGGAGCATCTGGCCTGTGACTAGATGGGCTGCTTCCTTTAGGTTCTCCCA